>JAUKNK010000112.1:3565000-3947500 GCA_030765055.1 Mantis religiosa | reverse complement strand
TTAAATATTTAGCAGCATTACCCTATAAGATACATCAACTGTTTTCAGTAATAAGCCTGGAAAAGCAGTAATCCAACGCTAGATTTTGGAAACGTGCTGCGTCCTCAAAACTAAATAAACTATTTGCATTATTTACGTTATATCGGCTGCGATTCGAACCTAGGTCCGTTGGCTGTCAACCACTGAAGTTTTTTTCACATCAATTTTCATGTTATTCTATAGATGGAGTACTAATTTCGCTCATAACCAGAGGACTATTTACTTCAAATGATTTTTTAAAAAGCATTAAATGTCGGAGCCATGCCTTTGAGAGAGACCGCTACCTCTCCCAACAAAATAAAATCTTTGCGCGATAGTGGTCCCCATATCACTTTGGAGGGTGGAAATGTCACACATGTGGTGTGGATTTTCGAACCGACCCTGCTTCTACCAGGGCGACGGAAACGATAATTGATGCCTTCTCTTAAAACATGGGAATTCTTCCTTCAGTTTACTCCCATCCTTAAAAAGGACTGGTTGGACGCAAATAGACGTGGGGAAAGCGAGTCAGTTTTCCATCATGGTTACAGCTGCAAGATAAACGTGTCTCTTTTGGCATGAGCCACGGCGCAGTAATTGTCAGATCAGAATTGATAGGACCCATTAATTTTGATAAGAAAGCCTTCAAGTTTCACATGGCTGTTTGCTTGGGGTCCACCCTACCCAAAACCGTTGGAATGCATTTCAGTGTTTTCTCCCGCATAATCTTTGTCGAGTAACAGGTGGTCGACCTCATCTCCCCCTTCCATAGACGCCTGATGTCGCGGCGACTGTATCTGGGACATACATATATACAATAATTTATGACTTCCCTTAAAATCTCTGGGAATGCATTTCAGTGTTTTCTCCCGCATAATCTTTGTCGAGTAACAGGTGGTCGACCTCATCTCCCCCTTCCATAGACGCCTGATGTCGCGGCGACTGTATCTGGGACATACATATATACAATAATTTATGACTTCCCTTAAAAATCTCTGGGAATGCATTTCAGTGTTTTCTCCCGCATAATCTTTGTCGAGTAACAGGTGGTAGATCTCATCTCCCCCTTCCACAGACGCCAGATGTCACGACGTCTGTATCTGAAACATACATATACAAAAATTTATGGCTTCCAATTAAAAAAAAAAGCCCTGGGAAAGCGCGTCGAGACATGTCTGTCCCTTCCATACCACCTGCAACATCTTGGGTGGTCCTCACCCCCCTCCCCTCCCCCCTCCCACCGACGTCTAGCGTCGCGACATTGTATCCAGAAGAAGCCTTTAATATCTACTGACAGGGCTAATTTAAATACATGCCCTCTCAATCTCTTTCTGTTCCTCTGTGTGGGAGATATATGTTACTTTTGTGGAAGTTCTACTGATATAGTTTAAGTAACACACAATTTCTCAACAGCCCTCGTGGCCTAATGGATAAGGCATCGGACTTCTAATCCGGGGATTGCGGGTTCGAGTCCCGCCGGTGGTTATTTTCTGGCTTCATTTTGCCAATTTTGAAACCGCACATTCTTAACAATTAATATTAGTACACTTTTATAAGGACAATTCCTTGTTAGGAGTTTTTTTCTATTAAAGTTGTAGAACACACAAAATGTGTAATTACATGCCAGCTCTGAGTCCCGAGGTCACTGGTTCAAGCCCATCGCAGTACTTAACCTTTTACCCCGTTAAAAATTCTAAGCATGTCGTTCATTGAATGAAATTATACCAGGTACTTAGTTGTCATATGTATATAGGGCTTTCAAAAAGCAACATCAAGCTTGACAAAAGGGGCTACTGAACAAAATTAAGAACTTTTTAAGCATAACACGCAATGGGCTGGTGAAAACTACAGACATTAAGTGCCTCTATAAATAAAAACTCATTATTCATTTCAGTAGGCGATGCTGACCCAGTTTTATAAATATATAATTCCATATACAACGGGCTACCTTCATTTAAACCTGCTTAACACAGAAAACAAGCTATGGCACATACAAGAACGGTAAAGACTAATTCATTTCCATGCTCTCTTTCTCCTTCTCCCTCCCTCTCTCTCCCTCCCCTTCTTTCTCAAACGGACTCTCTGCCTGTGTACGGCAATTATCCTACTGATGCCGTGTAACAAAACAGCTGTCCCCCTGACCAAACGGATGAGGCACCGTACTTCTTATCCCAAGATTGTGGGATCGAGCCCTATAAGGTGTTATTTTGTGCCTTCATTTTGGTAACCTTAAACTGCTAATTTTCAGCAATCAACGCTAATACATTCATAATTACGCATGTATGAGTATTTTATATAAGTAACTGCGAAATTCAGCTTCTTAATAGGTGGTATATATAAGGAATAGGGCTATTTGGTTTTTATGCTCTTTCTATTTGAGTGTTCTGTAGGTGATGGGCTGTACTCTGGTTTCTTGGTCGCCATTTCAAACTCGTCAGCGGACCAGGGAAGATTATTGGCAATAAAAATCAGAAATACAGCTTTATTCATATGAGGTGTCAGTGCGATGCACCTTGTGTGGGATATGGGGAAGATGATTGCCCTCTTATCTCACGGCAAGCTGAGATATGCGTGCACCATTACCTTGAGGCTGGTTTTATGTATTAACTGCTTTTGTTTTCTATGATTTATTTTAGAGAACTTAAGTGGCCAGTTCGTCTCTTATTGTTTCTGTCGTTTTAAACCCACTTTCATTTACCCCATTTGCAGAATCTGTAGTAGAATCATCGTCGACTTCTCCCAAGTGAATTAATTTTATCTTCTAATTTTCTTTCTCTTTATATTCTGCTTCAATTTTCTCCGCGTGCCTGCATCACTTTGGCAAATCCTGGGCTGAATGCTGGCATTTTTATCATCAGCTAGCTGAATTATGTCCTCAAATATGAACATAACGTTCATGCCAGACACCCGGTTTTTGTAGTAGTCCAAATTTGGTCAATGGCAATTAGTTTGGAATGGTAGGGCGGTACACGTAAAATGTATTGACCATAATGGTCGAGAAGACTGTTTTTTTAAGTGGTACCAACGGGTTTTAAAGGAATAATTAATCTGTAAATATCAATATTGAGAACCTTAGAGAACTTGCTGGATTGTAACTCTACTGTTGGAAAGTTTTGCCTAAGACACCCTATCATTACATCTCCTCTGGATACTTGAAATTAGCATACAGCTTCCCCAAAGTAATTATCTTTCTCAATGGGTGTCATCGTTAATTGAACGTGCGGCCACCAATTGGCTCTTTGAAACTTTATAAGGTAATCTTCTGCTCCATATCTTATGAAGCATTGAAGTAAAATTAGATCCCGATGCACATTATTGGGCTCCTTTAATTAATCGTCATACATTTCTTTTTGACACACATGTAGCCTAAACTAAACTTACAGCGACGTGTTTAATAGAGACCGCACTACTCTGTATATACTTTGCCATATAATTAAACACTTTACTTACCAGTTCCCCAATCTTTGAATGTTGCATCCTTCCTTTGATTTCGCTCACCATTCATTTAATTTTTAGATGATTACGATAAAAATATAAAAATAGATAAGCATTTTAATGTTTCTATAAGCGCAATTCCTAACAATAATTAACATTATGAAATATTCATAAACTTTAACTTTCTAACAAGGGGACTATCCCAAGGAACTTAAATGTCTATGTTATTGTCAATATATGACACCAATAAAGATACATTTTTATATAAATCTAAGCTTATCGTGCAGGTGTGGAAGTTTTACGTAGTACAGATTGTGTGATCCATAAAATATTATTGGGAAGATTCCAAACTTTATTTCTACTAAATAAATATTTTGGGAGGGGGGAGGACTAATTGGGGGGATATGGTATTCGTTCTAACTACCACAAATAAATGGCAGGGAATACTTTAAGGGTTTCGTTCTCTTCAGGGTTGTCACATATAAATTCGCTGAAAATAATCTCCACAACGATCTCCAATACGTACTATGGAAACGATATTTTTAAAATTAAGAATAGCATAGCTACTTAATGAAATACCCAGGTTTATCCTGCAAGCTTCTGACAGTATGATTTTCAAAAACATCTTCCGTCCCAAGCTACCTTTACAGGAAACATTTATAGAATATACTTATTTACACAGACATAGCTTTAATAATGCTGGAAAACTGTATCAACATGTGAAGAATATTTTTATGCTAAATGATTTCTTGCATGTTCTGAAAAGGACCTCTGAGGATGTCTTCTTTCGCCATTACACTTGCATAGCTGCTTAATTATAATGCATAAATAAAACTTTACTTGACAGAGAATTTGATCCGTCGCACTCACATCACTTTCTCTATTCTTGTATAAACTATGTTTACCAACTCTTATGCTTCTATCTGCCCCATTTTGATTGAGAAGTTTACAAGACGTGTGTTACCTGTAATTTTATTATAGGTGCAAGGGAACATGTTTCATTGAAGGGGAATTAACTAATGAGGACAAGTGTCGCTGTTGTAGGTAATGTAAAAGAACCTCAGGATTGATAATGAATCCACAGGCACAATTAAGGAGCATTTCACGTCCAATATGCAATGCCCGCTGAGAACCACCTGAGTTAAAGTGCCTCCATAAACACGCAATATTAATTTAAGCAATTAGTGCTAACACATTTTTATACATATAGTTCCTTATATAGCGTTGTCCTTTTATTCGAGGCTCTTCCAGTGTGCATAAGTTGTTTAGAATAAGAAAAGGCTTATTTAACTACATAACGCCTCAATCTCTTTCTCCTCCCATGTGTGGGAGTTGGTGTATTTTTGTCGAAGTTCTTCTGATGGAGCTTAAGTAACACGCAAGTCTTCAACAGCCCTCGTGGCCTTATAGATAAGGCATCGAACTTCCAATCCGGAGATTGCGGGTTCGAGTCCCGCCGGGGGTTATTTTCTGTTTTCGTTTTGGTAACCTCGAAACCGCACATTCTCATCAATTAATATAAATACACCTTTATAAAGATAATTACGCATCAAAAAGCCTTTAACTTATACATTTCTGAAACAAACACAGGGTGTAAGTAACACGCCACTTCTGAGTCCAGATTTCACTGGTTCAATCCCGTCGCAGTACGTAAAATTACGATCGCCATTCGTACGGTTCGCTGTCGACTTAGCTGGACCATTCCCAGTGTCCGACTTAAGCAACAACTACCTGATGGTGGTCGTGGACTACTTCTCCAAGTGGACGGAGGTGTATGCCATCCCGAATCAAGAGGCAAAGACAATCACAGACTACCTCGTCGGGCAAGTGGTCTGCCAATTTGGGGTGCCGTTGGAGCTCCACAGTGATCAGGGCACTAATTTTGTGTACAACCTGATGAAGGAGGCACTAGAAAGACTTGGGGTTAACGAGACCCGCACCACTCCTCCACATCCCAAGTCGGATGGCACGGTCGAAAGGTACACCAAGAACTTAGAGGGACAACTGAGGAAGGTCGTGGCCAACAATCAGCGAGTCTGGGACCTCAAGGTGCCACTGTTTCTTGCTGGCGTATCGCTCGTCTGCACACAACTCAACTGGGATTACGCCAGTCAGCTGAATGTTCGGCCGAGAGCTACGCCACTCTTGTGACCTGACTTTTGGAAGCCCTCCGGAGGCGAAACAGCCAGCGACCGAGTATATGGAGGCCCTGCTGAACCACCTCCACGATATGCATGAGATTGCTCGCCGGAATATCCAGAGGGCGAGCGACCGCTTAAAGACCCAATAGGACAGGCAAATCAACAGCCAAGTGTTCCAGCAAGGCGACCTCGTCTGGTTTACCGCCCTATCCGGACCAAGGGATGCTGCCCGAAACCTCAGTAGCCATGGCAAGTACCGTACCGGGTGGTGAAGAGGACTAACGACGTGGGCTACCACATCCAGAAGGTGCCCCGAGGAAAGATATTGGTGGTACACCTGGATCGCCTGGCGCGCTACGATGGTGCTTTTCGGGACAACAAGCTTTGACGAGGGAGCAGTGTCACCCAATTATCGGAAGGGACGACCAACTGACGGCTGAGTGAGGGACGGGAGGCATTCAGGATATATCTACCCATTTAGCTCGTGTCACAGATAGGATGGTTAGAAGAGCATCACTATCCGGTATACCGTCTCTTTCACCTCCCTCTGACATTAGGAACATTCGGGATTATTTTCCGGCTCGCGTAGCTTCCAGAAACAGCGATCTTACAAAGCCCACAAAGTCACTATATATAGCCTAGTCCTCTTACTCTGGGCTCTTGCACAAAGGAGGTTATTTAGAATAAGACAGGGCTAATTTAAATACATGCCCTCTCAATCTCTTTCTGTTCCTCTGTGTGGGCGTTAGTGTTTCTTTTGTGGAAGTTCTACTGATATAGTTTTAGTAATACACAATTTCTCAACAGCCCTCGTGGCCTATTGGATAAGACATCGGACTTCTAATCCGGGGATTGCGGGTTCTAGTCCCGCCGGGGGTTATTTTCTGGATTCATTTTGCCAATCTCGAAATCACACATTCTTAACAATTAATATTCATAATATTTTATAAGGATAATCACTTGTTAAGTGTTTTTTCCTTATGAAGCTGTGGAACACACAAAATGTGTAGCAACACGCCAGCTCTGAGTCCCGAGGTCACTGGTTCAAACCCTTCGCAGTACTTAACTTTGTTTACCGTTAAAATCCTTAGCATGTCGTTCATTGAATGAAAATATGCCAGGTACTTATGTGTCATATGTATATAGGGCTGTTAAAAATATCATCAAGATTGACAAATGGACTACGGAACAAATTTAAGAACTTTTCACGCATAATACGCAATGGGCTGGTGAAAACTACAGACATTAAGTGCCTCCATAAATAAAAACTCATGATTCATTTCAATAAGTGATGCTGACCCGCTTTTATAAATATATAATTCCATATATAACGGACTACCTTCATTTAAGGCTGTTTCACACAGCAAGCCAGCTATGGCACTTACTAGAACGGAAGAGGCTAAGTCTTCTCCATGCCCCCTTTCTCCCTCTCTCCCTCTCCCTCTCTCTCTCTCTCTCTCTCTCTCTCTCTCTCTCTCTTTCTTTCTTAAACTGACTTTCTGCCTGTGTAGGGCAATAGTAATACTGATGCAGTGTAACACGACAGCTGGCATACTGACCACACGTATGAGGCACCGTTCTTCTAATCCCAAGATTGTGCGATCGAGACCTATAGGGGTAATTTTGTGCCCTCATCTTGGTAACCTCAAACCGCTAATTTACAACAGTCAACGCTAATACACTCATAATTACGCATATAAGAGAATTTTATATAAGTAACTGCGAAAGTCAGCTTCTGCATATTTGGTATATATAAAGAACAGGGCTATTTGATTCTTATGCTCTATCTGAGTGTTCTGTATGTAATATGCTGGCCTCTGGTTTCTGAGTCATCAGTTCATACTTGGCAGAGGACCAAGGAAGATTATTGGCAGTAAAAATCAGAAATACAGCTTTATTCATATGAGGTGTGAAAACGATGCAGCTTGTGTGTGATATGGGGAAGATGATAGCTCTCTTATCTCACGGAAAGCTGAGATCTGCTTGAACCATTACCTTGAGGCTGGTTTTATGTATTCAGAGCCATTGTTTTCTGCGATTTATTTTAGAGAACTTAAGTGGCCGCTTCGTCTCTTATTGGTTCCGCTGTTTTAAACCGACTTTCATCCTCCCCATTTGAAGATTCTGTAGAAGAATCATCGTCGACCTCTCCCAAGTGAAATATTGTTTGCTTCTAATTTTCTTGCTCTTTATATTCTGCTTCAATTTTCTCCGCGTGCCTGCTTTATTGTGTCCAATCCTGGCTGAATGCTGGCATATTTATCATTAGCCAGCTGAATTATGTCCTCCATTCTGAACATAATATTTATGCCAGCCACCCGGTTTTTGTAGTAACCCAAATTTGTTCCATAGCGGTTAGTTTAAAATTATATGGATGTACACGTAAAATGTGATGGCCGTAATGTTCGCGAGGACTGTCTATTGCGTAGGTGGTACGTAGGGTATTACAGGAATATTTATTCTGTAAATATCAATATTGTGAATCTTAGGGAAGCTGCTTACTTGTAACACTAGTGCTGGAAAGTTTTGCCTAAGACACTCTATCATTACCTCTCCTTTGGAAACTTAAGGTAGGTATCTTTCTCAATGGGTATCACCATTCATTCACCGTTCGGCCATCTATTGTCTCTTTGAAAGTGTGTAAGGTGATCATCTGCTTCTTATCTTATGAAGCGTTAAAGAAGAAGAAGTAAAACCCGAAAGAACATCCTTGGACTCCTTTAACTAATCGTCAAACTTTTCTTTATGACACACATGTAGCCTAAACTAAACTTATAGCAACGTTCTTAATAGAGGCCGCACTACTCTATGTATACTTTGCCATATAATTAAACACATTACTTACCACTTTCCAAATCACTTAATGTTGCATTCTTCCTTTGAATTTGCTCACAAATAATACCATTTTTAGATAATAACGAATAAAACATAAAAGTAGATAGTGATTTAAATGTTTTAATAAGCGCAGTTCATAACAATAATTAACATTATGAAATATTTATGCACTTGAACTTTGTAACAAGGGGAGCATCCTAAGGAACTTAAATGTCTATGTTACTGTCAATATATAACACCAATAAAGATACATTCTGTATATAAATCCAAGCTTATCGGGCATGTGTGGACGTTTCACGTAGTACAGATTGTGTGATCCGTAAAGATTATTGGGAAGATTCCATACTTTATTTCTACTGAATACATATTTTGGGAGGGGGAGGAATATTTGGGGGGATATGGAATTCGTTCTAACTACCACGAATAAGTGGCAGGGAATACTTTAAGGGTTTCGTTCTCTTCAGGGTTGTCACATGTTAATTCGCTGAAAATGATCTCCACTACGGTCTCCAATACGTACTATGGAAACGATATTTTTAAAATCAAGAATAGCATAGCTACTTAATGAAATACCCAGGTTTATCCTGCAAGGTTCTGACAGAATGATTTTCAGAAAACTTCTTCCGTCCCAAGCTACCTTTACAAGAAACATTTATAGAATATACTTATTTCCTCAGAGATAGTTTTAATAATATTGAAAAATGGTATCAACATGTGAATAATATTTTTATGCCAAATGAATTCTTGCATGGTCTGAAAATAACCTCTGAGGATATCTACTTTCGGCATTGCCTTTGCACAGCTGCTAAACCATAAAGCATAAACAAAATTTTACTTGACAGAGAATGTTATCCGTCGCACTCACATCACTTTCTCTATTCTTGTATAAACTATGTTTACATAGTTTACATGATGTTGTTATCATCGCCTTCTAAAATTTTTTACGGCTTAAGAAGTTGTTTGTAGTACCTCCCAATAATCTTTCCGTTCAAATCCAAAAGTTCATAAGAATATGTTCAATATTTTCTTCCAATCTTATATGGTCAAATGAAATACAAGCACAGCCTATTGTAGATTTTATTCAGCTTATCCGATAGCGCGTGATTTTGTATTAGAACCAGATCATGTTCCTTAAATATCCATTTTTTCGGCGTTTTCTCCTATGGTATCTGCGACGTATTTCAGCTCGGGGAATTCAACCTTGATAAGAATGACAGGTTCTTTCAGAAATCTCAGTTTTGTTTTCAGCTGACCGTAATCTCCACAGAAGTCGAGCAGTTGAAACACTCCCCTTTCCTGGTCACATTCTGTCTCTGTCGCATGAACATGATCCCTCTCTGTGTTGCAAACCTTACGGTTAACGAACTGGACGAAGAACACCTCCTCTCCTATAGATATCTCTGCAGTTAGCCTATCGTATGAGCTATTGTCCTTTTCATGAATGAATGGTACTATTACCTTTTCTCTGCCCACAAAACAACTTAAACGCTTGTTTTCAAAATCAATCACGATCTTGGAAAATATCCGAACCCAGAATGATTGAAGAGGTTAAGTTGAGTACAAAAAGGAAGATAAATTGATAATTGTTTCCCCCAATATTTATTTCCCCCATCACCTGCTTTCTTATTCTCACACATTTCTTTTTTACGGCTGTCCGACACATCACATTTGTGACTGAGAGAGTCATCATTTCTATTTTCTTGCCCAATAAGTAATCATACAAGCGCTGACTAAGTGCAGATAAATTAGCGCTGGTGTCAAGTATAGCAGTACACTCAATTTTGAAAATTCCCATCTTCATTTGGGGCGGTTCCGTCATTTCACCGTTAGATTTATTTGTTATAGTCGCTAAAATTACTTCTTATTGGAACTCGATTTTTGAGTTAAATGAGCCAGTAGATATCAAATCCCTGCCTAAATACTGGATGTCTAGTTTTCCGCCAACCTACGCGCATTATTTGGGACATTTTCTGCTGCGTTATTTTGACTACTGTCACTGTACATTTGCAGCTGCGACTGTGAATTTTGTTGTAATGCCTGTACGATATCGTCTCTCTGCTTTTGCAGACTGACACTACCAGTAGGCGGACCATAACTTCGGGCATATCTCTCGGTTCCTTCATTATTTGAAGGACTTCGCCCTCCATTGTTTGATCTTCTATAAGGCCTTTGTCGCTGGAAAGGTTGCCCATTCTGTCGCTGATAGAATCTTAGATGACTTATCCGCGGTTCTCTGCAGAATTGCTGTCGACTTTCCATATATCTACGGGATTCTGCGGAGTAACGTTGTTGATACATATTTGGCTGATTGTGCTGGCGGTATGCACATCTATGACCTTGGTTACCCCTAGCCTCGTTCCTTGATTGAAAATTTAAAGAATATTTGTTATTCGGAGGTCCTTGCGACTCGAAAGAAGTGATCAGATCAAGTAGTTCGTGTAAGCTTCTAGATTTAGCTATTGTGCGGTAATGTCGAATCCGCTCCGGAAAATGATTCGAGATTAACTGAACAAAATCATCCTCTTCTAACGGTGGATCTATCAATCGAAAGTTTTGTTCATGGATCAGGAGATAATCTGACATCGTCACTTGTGATCGCGGATCATATTTTTGTGTTGCTAAATTCAAACGAATAACACTTTGTGATTGGCTATTCCAAAATTTTGACATAAATAGTTTGCAAAAATGTGCATAATTGTTGCTGTCTGGCAGAGTAAATCGCAACCAAGTGTTAGCTTTCCCCTTTAATTTAGACCTCACGATAACCATTTTTAGTTCATCCGGAATTCCTATTACTTTAAAATATTCATCCAAATAAAATAAATATCTCTTCGGTTTCATTTTCTCTGCGTCAAAATTTGGCCGACTGACCTCATTTAAAATGTGCCACTGAATAGGTGTCAACATAGGTGATACATTGTTGTTAAAGTTAGAGGCGGCACTACTATCAGAGATGATGATGATGATGATGATGATGATGATGATGATGATGATGATGATATATAAGGGCGCTCAACTACGGCGGTCATCAGCGCCCTTTAAGAAACTAGCTATGGCAAAATCCATATATAAAACTTTCTAAAAACTATACAAGTGTAACAAAACCTATTAAAAATACACGTACATAAAAACATCAATCAAAACCTACTAAAACTTTCGTTCACTAAATCCTAAACTCTAAAGTAGACAAGAATCTAAAAACCTTCTCCACGGGTCTCCACGCACGGCCTACACGTGGGTGGGCCTGTTGACCGTCTCCCTCAACCACGAAGAGGAGCCCACACGAGGGAGACTGTTGGCTCGGGACCCGGGGTGCGCCAAACCCGTACCTACCGGAGTAGGCCCCTCGGGAGTACTATCAGAGATATTTACCTGATCTACAACATTGATATTGCGTCCTGGAGAGGACTCTGACAAATGCGAATTAACACATTACCACTTAACGTAGGTGAATTAGTATTAGAATCTACTGTTAATCTTTCTAAGCCATCCCTAAGCTCGTTAATTAAGATTTCATCTACATCCCCCATTTTAACAATTTTATTAAGAGAAGCCCAGAGTTGCCTTTTGTCTTTTGACTTCTCTACTTTATCATCTGTCATTAGTCTTTGAATTTCTCTCAATTCTAATGTATTTCTACTCTCAAATTCCCTAATCTGATTGTCAACTCGACGTTGCTCTTCCTGAAATTGCACCTGCATTACTCTCTCTCTCTCTGTCTCTGTCTCTCTCGCTCTCTCTCTCTGCTGTCACATACTTCAGAGAGTTTTGTTATTTTCTCCTGATTCTCCCTGATTCCGTCGTACATATCACTTCTGTTATTCTCTAGTCTTAGTACACTATTTTTAATTTCCCTCATACTTTCATCTACTACGGAGGCCAAACCAGAAATCTTTCTCGTCAGCTCTCCCTTCAATCGAATTTCTAAGTCGATCATTTCCACCTTTATATCTGCCTTTAACAACTCAATTTTTATATCTAACTTTTCATCTATTTTTCTGTCTTGGGTTTCCAATTTACTATGAATTTCTGCTTTTTGTGACTCAAATTTATTACTAATGTCGGATTTTATAATTATCATTTCAGCTTTAATTGCCATCAGAATAGCAGGTAAGTCCACCGAGGAAAAGGCAGGAGGGTTTGTCATTATAGGAGCATGTGGGGTCGTTCCTACTTTAACAGATGGATAACCGTTATTTACAAGAGTTGGCCTGCCACTCTGGTGTACTACTTCGGTGGCCTCCCTGTCAGCTGTGAGCTTTTTCGTCTCCATTACGTCAGCAAAGTTCTGCCTATTTCTACTTAAAAACACCTTCTCAATCTTCTACCACTCCTTAATTACATATAGTTTCTACTTCTGTTATTCTCGAAAACATGCCGCATATGACTATCTATTAATTTTATTTCATTTGTAATTGTTTTTCGATTGTTCTGCTTACGTCTTTGGAGCGGAAATCTCGATGTACAGCCTTTATAACCCACTTGCACTTGAAAATCCACTCTTCAACGAGAGATAAAAGAATCTTCTGCCCTTCTGTCTCTTTTAAATTTTATGCACTACACACAAAACTTTATTGACGATGAAGTCTCCCTATCAGTCGTCAAACTGCAATGATCGTTGTAGTCCTTCTAGTCTCGGCTACCTGGTTTTCCTTGTCCCTTTAATGAGCTTCACGTAGTTCCTCAATTGGGCGCCAGTATTTGTTGCATGACGTGTGCTGAGTTGCCCATCACTTGGGCTCCAATTATGTGGAAGCAGTTCGACTCCTTGGCCAGTGATAATTTAAAAATCGATGTCCCCGGCTGCTCTCAGAGTTATCCTAATATTCATGAATATAGGATCTTTGGCAAGCATGTCTTGGTTCAGTGTGTTGGGGGTTAATCAATTAGAGTACCTGTAAAAAACACAGGTTAATTCTCTTATGACGATCGGTTGTATTTCAATTACCCCAGAAATACGTGTTACTTAGGCGGACTCTGAATGGTAGGCTTCGCGCTGGCGTGATTATCCTCCCGTGCCTATAACACGACTCATCGGATTGGCACCCAGCTACTAACCCCCTTTAAATGAACCCGATTTCCTTAGTTTACTCGCCCGTTCAGTTTAGCTCACAGTAGCCAAAATAACCTTAATGAACGCGATTTCTGTCCCTGTACTATCGCACGATGGTTTAGACTGGGCCTAGCCACTGCTTTAATGAACGCGATTTCTACCCGGGTGCCGTCGCACGACAGTCTAGCTCGAACCTCAGCTACCGAATGAGCCTTAGATATGTATTTGTTCCTAGATAGGTCATATGACACTTCGCTTCCCCCTTCAGTTCATTATTTTTAATTAGTTGGTCGGTAGAACGCATATGGAGTTCCAGTTACGAGAACCTCACTCTAGACCACCTAGGATGTCCCCTTCCTGTCAAAATTATGCTTGAAAATAAACACCGGATGCGACTCTTAAAATTTATGGTTGCGGTCGGCTTTCCTAGATGAGAAAAAATCCTACCTCTCAGATTCCGTAACAAACTTGACACTGCACACAAGATATTTGTTTCAATACATGTATATATTCATTTAGCATTCAATTGATCATCTATGTATTTCTTAACAGCTAATTAATCAACTCGAGGAAGAGAGTACCGTTTCAGAATGTATGGTGTTGATTTTGAGGCTTATTTGTGTTGAATCGATGGATGTTGGCTGTAACCATATCCATGAGAAGATGAAACGTGCATCGCTCGCGTTATAAGTACCGTTGGGAGAGGATATCTGTACAGTCATGATCAGAAAGGAAAATTATTTCTTATTGTAAGATTGGCATCCGTAATTTTCAAATATTTTTCCGTAACATTTAACCATAACCATGCGAAGATAAAACGTGCATCGCTCGTGTTCTAAGTATCGTGGAGACAGCATTTTTGTACCGTTACGATCAGAAAATAGAATTCTTTCTTATTATAACATTGCATCTGTAATTTTCAAACCTTTACCGAGCGTAATTATAATAACGTTCTCAGATCAGGCACGTGGGATGCGTGTATTACATTCGGCAGCGCTGGTAGTAGGAGCAAGCAGTCTGTAGTCTGCAGTACGGCTCGCCTCCATATGCCTTTAACTTTTGTGAAGATTATAGTTTGAACGATTAAAATAGGATTATAGAAGTAAACTTGTCACACATTTAACAACGACAGCCACCAGTTTTACACGGCTACATAGCACACTGCAATTTCACTGGAACAAAATAACATTCAATAGTGGTCCAGAGACACTTTCAAGCCATTCCCGCTAGGTTCTTAACGAATCAAGTGGTTTTACTATCCTCTTAGCATTTTCTCATCATAAATCTTTCTCAATCATCTTCCTCAATCATCTCATCTCGGCCTAGGCGAGATATAAAGCAACAAATCTTTCTTACAACTAATTTAGTTGGTGCAACAGAGAAACAAATATCCGAGTATTACTTTCATAGAAACGTAAGCAACTGAGCTATTGCTATATTTGAATTCAGGAGGTCAAAATTAGCAATAACCGATACTTCTATATCCGGCACATAATGGCTGCCCACCCTCGGTATAATACTCCCGCAGAAGGACTATGTGTTGTAGAATTCAATACATGTATTTTATTTGTCCTGCAAATATCTTAAGAATATAACTTAAAATCTCTGTTGTTATTTTTCATAAAAAGAAAAATAACAGGAACTTTTCTATGTTAACCTCATTTTGGGGTAGGAGAGGAGTTTTTGAAATACTTGTTTTCGTATCCTTGGAAGATACTGAAATTTCATACTACGTTTCTTCGCTTCTTTCGTTTTAGAATTATGCCGTTTATAATCTCATGCAAACACATACACACATCAGGACATTTTTTCTAAAATGGTGTTTTATCTTACGTGCTAGCTTGGTAGAGCAAGCAGGGGAAGTACTACATTCCAACCAAACATTCGATATCGAGATTTCAGTGGAAATACATGTTCTGAGACTTCCTAAATAAAGATGTATTTTTTATAAAAAGGTCTCCATATGAGGGTGCTTCTGATTTAATTTATAACCTCCATGCCTACCTCGGTAGCGTAGAGGCCCCGAGTTCAAGAGGCCCCGAGTTCGAATGTCCGTCAGAGTGAGTTACCTAGATAAGTTTTTTTCCGAAGTTTTCCCTTATCCTGAAGGACGAATGTCGCGTAACTCTAAGCTTCATGGACTCTGGACTCATTGGAGCGTCATTTCATCAAATTCATTAACCGTCCGATATGACGTAACTTTGGAGAACGTAAATAATAATAAAAAACACTCTCCATCATCGGTCGATGAATGAAATTGGTGAAATAATGCTCAAATCAATCCGGGATCCACAGAGCTTAGAGTTAACCAATATTCGTCTTTCAGGATAAGGGAGAACCCCCGAAAAAATCTTGTCCAGTTAACTCACCCTGACCGATATTTGAACGTGAGACAGTCACTCTTCCGTCTACGCGTGAGCGTAAGTGTGCGTGCTTGTTTGTATGTCTTTTCGATTGTGCGTGTTCGTGTGAACAGCATGACTCAAAAACGAAAGGTCTGTTAAATATTACTTAGTTTAGCATCTTCTACGAGTGAAACCTGAAGATTTTTGAGAAAAAAATGACTCATTCCAGGCTATATTTCTGTGCAACACGCTCTGAGGTTCTAATTTTCTAAAAAATGACACAAATGATTTTGGCTAAAATGCTATATGTTTAAAATAATTACATGATAAATTAAATGTATATCCTGTATTTTCTGCGAATGACCTCAGAAGACCTGTTCAGTCTCGATGACTTTTGTATAACTAGTAAACAGTTATATAGTCACCCAATTATCGGAAAGCCAGACCAACGACAGCTGGGAAGGGACCAGAGGCATACGGGCCACACCCACTCATCTATCTCAGTCACTAAATGAGGGGAGCAATAGGGAAGTGTCACTTGTCTTTGGCCGCCTCATCCTCTGCCATCTGGAACCTTCGCGGTGATTCACTGAAACGAGACACTTCGAGTAAACGGCGATATTCCTATAAAAAGGGCTGCAGTGAGTGATTTGAGTCAGTTCTCCTTGGCCAGCTGTGAGGAGCACCCAGTGAGGGGACGGACTGCGTACGTGCGTTGGAGGAGTTTACGTAACTGTGAGCGTGCAAGTGGAACTATAACGGACGAACCGGTGAATCGTAATTGTGTGCATTACGTAATTCTGTGTAATTGGCAAGTGTTCAACTGTAAGTCGGTGGAAATAAAGAACATTTTTGAGTGGTGCAATTGGACTGTTCATTTCATGAACTCACAAATTCACACTGGTGTCAGGAGTGGGATCACAACATCAACAAACATTACAGCCATGGACGCGGCGTTGGTAAAAATTTTGGAGAAGCTGACAGAAATGAAGACGGCAAATAACAACTTGGCCGCGAAGATGAACGAGTTAACAACAAAAATAGAAGCGGCAATAACCTCACCGCCGAGTTGAAACAAATGAAGACGGCCAACGACAACATCACCGAGAAGATAGAGGAAATAAAGACCGAATTGACCACAGAAATGAGGGCAGCGAACGACAGTCTGGCCACGGAAATGAAGGAGGCGAACGAGTTCCTCGCCGGCAAATTTGAGGAACAGTTGGCCGGCGTGAGGGATGACGTCGCGAAGCTGGGCAAGCGGATGGGTCAAGTAGACGACCGCATTAATGATTTAGAGGAAAAGGCCGACAATAACGTCAAGACCCTGAACGCTGTGGTGGAAGACGTAGAAGACCTTGCGAACCGCGTAAACAACCTGGAGGGAAAGGCCGACAGCAGCGTCAAGTCCGTGAACACCATGGTGGAGGATGTCGTCGGCAGGAAGCGGAAGGATTTGAAGGCCGACGCGCCGGGACGCGACACAACATCTGCGCGCGTCAAAGCTCCCATATTTGACGGCGCGTCAAATTTTGAAGTCTTCCGCCGCCAGTTCGACGCAGTGGCCAAGCACAATAAATGGTCGCCAGAGGAGGAGGCCACACAGTTAATAGCCAGGCTCCAGGGACGGGCCGCGGAAGTCCTAACCGCGGTGCAGACAACGGCGGCGCCCAAGGACATCTGGGAGGCCCTGGAGAATCGTATCGGAAACCACCGCTTAGACGCAGCGTACCGCAGCCAGCTAAAGGCAAGGTCACAGCAGCCGGGGGAGGCGCTGCAGGAGTTCGCCCTGGCAGTTGAATAACTGGCAAGCAGGGCTCTAGTGGACCTCCCACCAGAGTTCGTGTCCCGGAAAGCTGCCTACACCTTCGTTGACGGGGTACGGGACACGGAGATTCGTCTGCGCCTAATGCTTGGCGATTATAAAACAATCAACGAGGCGCTAACGTCAGCATTAAGGACGAAGGCGGCCAGGGTAACAGATATCCCGACGTCGAGAGCGAGGGGTGTCCATTACACCGGAGACAGAAGACCAGCCGAGGGCCGCCGGTGAAAACCTAGTGGCGTGTGTTGGGGATGTGGACAGCCGGGACACCTATAGAGAGATTGCCGGCACCAGGAAGGGCGGCCGGAAGAACCAGCAAGGCCCGGCGTGGCGAGGAGCACGATGGCGCCGTCCACACCATCTCCTCGAGTGACCCTGCGCGCCATCAGCCGGCGGATGGATGACAGCCTCATCGCGGACGGCTGGGTAGGAGGGAAGCCGTGCCGCGTGCTGCTGGACACCGGGGCAGCCGTGACCATCATCAGATCTGACGTGGCGAAGGGTTTGCCGACAAGGAAGCCGAGCCGACCATACCAGCTTGCCACGACATTGGGCGACACCTTGCCTGTGGAGAAGGAGGCCCTTCTGGAGCTGACCTTGGGACGGAGTACCGTACGTCTTTGGGTGTTCGTCGCGAAGGAGACTGAAGAGGTGATTCGGGGACAGGATGCCCTCAGGAGCCAGGAGGCGACGGTCGACTTCGGCAGGAATGTCCTGCGGCTCAACGGGGAAGAGGTTATACTCCGTCAACCAGAAGAGCGCCTTGGAATTTGCAGGGTCGTCTTGAGTGAATACGTGGTTGTCCCCGCGAGGAGCGAGATGGTGGTCACGGCGCGACTGGAAGGCCAGAGAACCAGGTACATGATGCTGGACCAGAAGATGCTTGTACACGGACTGCGTGTAGCCAGGGCATTGCTGCCGTGCCGAGAGGAGGTGCCAGTGAGACTGCTAAATCCATCGGACACCAATCACGACGTCCAGGCCGGGACGGATTTGGGAACATGCGAGCCCGTGGTGAGCGTAACAGCAATCGACAAGATACAGGAGTCGGTGCCGACGCAACACCTAGGGCCCCGGCTAGAAGGCCTACTGGAGAGGGTGGCCGACCACCTGACCTCAGAACATCTGGAGAAAGTTTGACAACTGCTGAGGCGATACCAGAGTGTCTTCAGCCAAGGCGACAGTGACTACGGCCGCACGGACACAGTACTTCACTGCATCGACACCGGGGACGCCCGGCCTATTCGGCAACCACATAGACGCGTTCTGCTGGCGAAGCAAGGGGCAGTACGAGACATGCTGGAGGACATGAGATCCAGGGGTGTGATTGAAGAGTCTGACAGCCCTTGGTGTTCCCCTGTAGTCTTGGTGACAAAGAAGAACGGCGAGCTGCGCTTTTGCGTAGACTACAGAAAGTTGAACGCTCTCACCCGGAAGGACTGCTTCCCCTTACCCCGGATTGACGACACCTTGTACACGCTAGCTGATGCACAGTGTTTCTCTACCCTGGACCTGAAATCGGGCTACTGGCAGGTAGCTCTAGACCCAAGAGACAAGGAGAAGACCGCAATCTCGACAGGCCAAGGGCTCTGGCACTTCACGGTTATGCCCTTTGGCCTCTGCAACGCACCAGCTACTTTCCAACGCCTCATGGAGTCAGTGATGAGAGGGCTGACTTACGACGCCTGCCTGCTGTACCTGAACGACATCATCATCGTGGGGAAGACTTTTGAAGATCACCTCGAGAATCTGAGTAAGGTGCTACAGAGACTGCAGGTGACCAACTTGAAGCTGAACGCGAAGAAGTGCCAGCTCTTTCGCAACGAAGTAAACTACTTAGGCCACATAGTTCCAGCAACCGGAGTGACCACAGACCGGGAGAAGACACAGGCTGTGAGTGATTGGCCTCGCCAAAGGGAAGATGAGGGGATGATTAGGGAAGTTTCACTTGTCGCTGCCCGCCTCTTGCCCCCTCCTCTGCCATCTGGAACCTTCGCTGTGATTCACTGAAACGAGACACTTCGGGGAAACGGCAATATTCCTATAAAAATGGCTGCAGTGAGTGAATTGAGTCAGTTCTTCTTGGCGAGCTGTGAGGAGCGCCCAGTGAGGGGACGGACTGCGTACGTACGTCGGAGGAGTTTACGTAACTGTGAGCGTGCAAGTGAAACTGTAACGGACGAACTGCTGAATCGTAATTGTGTGAATTACGTAATTCTGTGTAATTGGCAAGTGTTCAACTGTAAGTCGGTGGAAATAAAGAACATTTTTGAGTGGTGCAATTGGACTTTTCATTTCACGAATCCACAAAGTCACAATATATACAGCTTGTTAGAAAACGACACCAAATTATTATACCGCTACGTAGTTTATAACTTAAGTAGTCCGAAATTCGGTGTCGCAGCTTCGAAGTTGTTAGGTATAAATTTATGTAGCATTAAATATTACATGCTTTTGCGATGAGGTAGCACAGGAGCCACTGGTGTGTGAACCTCAAAAGTTGTTATTGAAACGCACCTGCCACAAAAAATAACTCCTTGCTATTTATCAGTGACGCTAGCCTGGCTTTCCGGTAATGGGGCAAAGGGCAGTTATTTGTGAAAAAGTCGTCTAATAACTCGGAAAGTTGCAAAGTTGCTCTTCAGTGTAAAACTACACATTCCGTCCTAACAGGGACTATTTTGCGCGTACTTAGCAAATCCAAGCAATACGGAGCGCTATACAGACGCCAAAATGACGGATATGGTTTTGATGGATGAAAGAGCTGAAGAGAGTTCAACGAACGCAAGTTTAATTTTGTTGAAGTAAACATATGAATTGTAAAAATAGTTGCAACAATAATGTTTATTTGTTTAACTTCAGAGCATTTTCTAAGATCTTAATTGTACAATACTTTCAACCACTTACTGTAAATATCAACAGCTTCCTTTTCAGCTACAAATACTTTATTTAGTATTAATAAACACGTGAAATAAAATGCTCGTCTCATTGCATTAGGCATTTAGTTTAGGTTAATTTATCTACAATTCTTCGATGTTGATTTCTGTTCTGCTTATCATTTAATCCATCCTTCCTCAAATTCACGGTCATTAGCTTTCTTCTAAAATGTATCAGTTGCATATTTCCACAAGCTTATTTGCCATAGTGGACTGCTATAACGGAATTTTGGAACACGTTAAATATTCATGCGCAATAATTAAGCAATAGCTTCTTTATTGCGATTTCATAAGCCAAAGAAATTCTTAATAGTAGCAAGCGGAATATGCCGGTATGTTTACAAGCAGCTAAAGCACGTGGCACTGCGTGTGATCTATACCTGCAAACTCCGACAGCGTGAGGCCGCGTCTTTGTTCCTGTCACTGCCTAATCCACACTCATTCTGGAGCATTTTTTACGCATTTCTTACGCTATTGACGGTAAAAGCTATCTATATGTGTCACATACAAGCTGGACAACTACTTTTATATGTTCATTCAGCGTTGTTATGAAACATCCTGTATATAATAAGCCATACGTTAAAAGAATGCTAATAGAATGGAGTTTCGAAATTCCGTCACAAACCTAACAGCTTTCACACAATTTTAATATTGGTTAGCGCCTTCTATATTCCCAATCTCCCCTGCATCTGGTAGAAAATTAGCACTAAAATAGTAGTTATGTCGTTTAACTTGAAGTAGATCTTGGAACACTTGAGCCGTGTAGGGTCATGCGTGGTCATGTGAGGACATCTCGTCTGGTTTTTAAATAAAGTATTCAGGAAATTTCAAAACGCTTATTCGTTGTGAGCCTTCGGTACCAAACTTTAAGATCGATTACAAGATTTCCTCTAGATACTCTTAACATATCTGGACTAAGGGCTATCATATAACATAAGTTTTCTTTCTCTCATGAAAGAAAACACAACTTGAATAATAATGTGTGAATAATAATGTGTAAATAATAATGTGTGAATACAACTTGAATAAAAATAATATTTTTTTTATTTTATTAAGAAAAAAGACTGAGCTGCATGCCCCATTACAATGTAATACTACATGCTTTATATTCCGAGACATCGGTTCAGAGCGACTTGCGTTGCATTAGCCAGAGTACATTGTTCTAGTTTTTAGCCTGCGAGTTTTATAATACTGTTGAAACAGTTATTTTAAGTATAATTATATCTTAATACTGCGCTTCTGAACTGATGTGTCATTCACAATGATTCATTAATTTAATTTAATTAATTTAATTTACATTTACATAACATTTTGGTCTGGATGGTCACCTGGAGAGCTTCGAAGTTTTGGGGCTTCATTGTGCGCTGGCCTAAGATCGGAGCCAAGGTAGAGCGTTAGAAAACTAAGTTAAAGGAAACTACAGAAACATGGTTCCGCTAGACACGGGGTCAGGAACAACAGGCCTTGCCAAAAACAGTAACATTAAATAGACTGCGCTGATGAGATTAGCATGAATCGCAAAACTTGCTACATACACAGGCAGTCATAAGGTTATATTTCCCTTGAAAGTGGTGGAGAAATGTCTTCCAGAGGTTCCAAAGCATATTTTACTTTACTTTAACAAATTGTTCCCTAAATATTCGAGTCTTATCAAATTTTATTGTTTCCAAAGTGTTACGAAAATATAACCGTCTATTGTACTTCAAATACTAAAGATGGACAAAAACGATAATATTTTAATAATCGTTACATTTAAACATAGGGTAGGTAGCTAGTATCAGTTTGTTATCAGGACTTTGCAGACGTTTTTATTCCCACCTTGTTTATTGACTGCAAGCAAAGGCTGCATTAGTGTAATGTTAGTAATGATGACAACATAGCTGACTGTGACTGGTGTCATTAAACTCATAAGTGACAAATACCTTAAAATTGGCGAGTAATCAAAACTTTTATGGTGTTTAGCTTTAAATTTGAGCGTTTTAATGCCCTTGCTGTTAGGAATATCGTTTTTTTTCTTTGTTTTGTTCGTTGAGAAAGGACACTGAACAAGTCATACAGAAAATAGCCCTTACCAAAGCAATATAAAACGTTCTAACTTCCACCACTACATCAAAAATGCCTTTTTTCTATTTTTGCTCATTTTTTATTTTACCACCACCAAAACTATAACGTATGTAATATTTTAAGAACTATTACTTCTACATATATTATTATACAATTAATAGTCTAAGAAAAATACGTCGACCATCCGTTTATGGAGATAACAATACATTAAACCAAATACAATGATACATGACATTCCCCTCATAGCAGACGACGCTTTAACAATCATTCCTAAATTTCTGTAGTTAGTAATATGCCTTTTGCATAGATAGTCTTTAAGAGCAGACATATGCTTATCTATTTTCCCTGAAGATAGTAATTTTAGGTATTTTAAAAGTGCATTGAATATGCAGACACATTCGTAACATACTCGTTTCTGGAAACAAGTCAATCTAGCACTGGGTTTGTGTAACTCCATTCTTTGTCTAGTATTTGTGCTATGTATATTCACAGTTAGTGTAAAGTAGTCTTTATTTTTATACGAAAACACATAAGCATAAGGATATACTCGCAAGGAGGTGTTAAAATATTCAGCCTTTGAAACAGACCCTCACATGGAGCTGTAACGTTCATGAAACATGTCGCTCTGACGGCTCTCTTCGGTAATATTTATTGGTGGTCTGAAAAGTTTCCGACCTAACAAAGAAACAAAACAATTTTCCAGAAATTCTTTTTATTTTTCAACATAGTCTCCATGTAACTCTACACAATTCTCCCAGCGAAGCTCCCATCTCTGTAACCCCCCAAATATTACTTGGCGTTTTTCTCTGCAAAACAATTGTTCAGGAAGGTGATTGCCTCATTTGACGAAAATCTCTGTCCTCCGAGCGCAATTTTCGGATGAGGAAACAAAAAGAAGTCACTTGAGGCTAGATCTGGTGAGTAAGGCGGACAGTCTAGCAGTTCAAACCGCAAGTCGTAGAATTTCGTCAGTGCAACCGCTGAGATGTGAGACGGTGCGTTGGCTTGGTGAAACAGGATTTTATTTTTCTGCAAATGTGACCGTTTTCCGCAGTTTCTGCCTTCAGCTTGTCAAGTAATGATAGGTAGTATGCTCTTGTAATGGTTTCTCCTTTTTGAAGATAGTCGATTAAAATAACTCCATGACAATCTCAAAAAAAAAAAAAAAAAAAAAAAAAAAAAAAAAACAGTTGTCATCACTTTCCCAGCCGAAAAAACAGTTTTTACTTTTTTGAGCCGGTTCCCCCTTTGCGGTCCACTGTTTGGACTGTATTTTGCTTTCCGGCGTATAGTGGTTTCATCTGCAGTGACTAATCGGCGACAAAACTCGGATTTATTGCTCCTAAACTGCGGCAACTGAGCGTTAGAAATGTTCATTTGAACACGTTTTTGGTCTAACGTGAGCAAATGTGGCACCCAAAGCGCAGAAAGCTTTCTCATGTCTAAATGTTGATTCAATATATGACAAACACGTTCTTTTGGCATGTTCATAGCCTCCGCTATCTCTCTCAATTTAATTCGACGGTCGTCTAGCACCATTTGGTGAACTTTGACGATGTTTTCATCGGTAGTTGCAGTTTTGGACGTCCTGAACTTTTACCGTCTCCCAACCTCTTACGGCCACGTTAAAATTCAGCCGCCCAAAATTTCACTGTAGTAAATGATGGTGCAGATTCCCCATTCATAGAATCCAACTAATCTTTGACTTGCGTAGGCGTATTGCCTTTCAAAAATAATAATTTAATGACAGCCTGATACTCGATTTTGTCCATTTTCATAAAAACACTCATAGCAACTCACTCAAACGTCTGTTACATAACAACTGAGCGTACAAAATGGCGGAAATTTTCGTGGGTAACTGTCAACAGATGAACAGCGAAATTCACTAGCTTTTATCTCATCTTCATGTCGAGGTGGGAATCTTTTAGACCACCCTCCGAAATACTCGCCTACTCTCCACCAAGTTACCCCAGAATATCAAACCATATTTCATTATAGAACAAAAATATGCATAGTATACCTCTTTTAATGTCTGCATTAGACAAAGAGTGTTCAACGACCTAAAGGCAAATTAGCCGAAGTCAACTTGTGTGTGACACTCTATATGAGATTTCCAATTAAGATTCGTATCAGCCGGCAAACCCAAGAATTTAATGAGTGAAGTCTGGTCAAGGACAGCCTTATCAGTGCCTAAGTGCAGAGAAGGATTTTCCGAACTGTATATCTCAAACCTCACGACTTTAGTTTTGTTAATATATAATGTTAGTTCATTAGCCTTAAACTTATCATTCAGATTTAGTGTAAAGCCATGTAAGTTGCTGCTGGTCACTATTATGCTAGTATCAACAGCAAACAAGAGAGCAGTTATGGTGTTTCCCATTGCTAGGGGGAGATCGTTTATATAAATTAAGAAGAGTAGTGGGCCAATAACGTAAAATTAGCATCCCAAGCCACTGATGTGTCATTTAATGCTTTGTAACCAAAGTGTATTCAGATTATGAAAGGGTAGAGCCATACTGAAGAATTCAATGTCATAGACGGAATTTGGACCACGGATTTTCTGGTCTCCGTCCAGCAGTTATAAACCATTGAGGTACAATGGCCAGTCAGTAATCAGGCTGATTATAAACTTGGTATATTTCAAGAAATATCATTAATTTTGATAACGAGCTATCACTCGGTGATCTAATTAACACGTTAAATTATTACTAATAAACCAGTTTCATATCCATTCTTCATCGTTTCTTAAGTTAACACCTTTAGTTTGTTTATAAAGTAAAAACGGTATGTGTTTCCGTAATATTGAGTGCCCATTCAGTGAAATAGAGCAGTAAATACAATTGCAAGCATAGAAACTTATACAGTTAGAACACCGAACATTTCTTAGGATATTTGTTTTAATGTTTCACATTCCATATCTCTAGTACCCTTAATACGATGATATAGGTATAACTCATCTGAAATTGTTGAAGGAAAATAAACTATTTTTTCTATCGAAATAATATGTGGACTTTTTTAAATCTTTTAAAAAATATTGTGCATGAATTTAAGATTGAATAAAGTCAGCAATTCTTTTATGTGCCTTGTAGTACCACAAAGAGATTGTTGTGTTGTACTTTTTGTAGCAGTTTAAAAACCAATTCAGAATATAAACACGTAATTTTTAAAAAGTGTTATCTGTTGATTGGGGCAATAAAAGATAAAAATAAAAAAACCTACGAAAAATAAGAAGCCCTACTAAAAATATTAAAAATTAAAACATACAAAGAAAAAATGAAATAAAAGAAAGAACTAATTAAAGTAATTAAAATGAATAATTAACATATACACAAAAATGAACACATGACAATTATGTTACCATATTGAAATGTTAATAATCCAAGCAAACAAAAAAGGAAAAAAACAGCCAGTTTCCCCAAACACAAAAATAAAGCCTAGGCTGAAGAGGGTACACCCCTTAGGGCGAAATAACCAAGAGTGAGATAAACGCTTGGTCAAATAAGCCCTAAAATCCCAGCAGCTGTAGTAGTAGTAGTAGTAGTAGTAGTACTAGTAGTAGTAGTAGTAGTAGTAGTAGTAGTAGTAGTAGTAGTTGTTGTTGTTGTTGTTTTGGGCTAGTCAGGTCCATTAGTTCCAAAGAGGTAAAACGTGACTCCAAGACGCAGTATCTCAATACACGTAAATTTCGTGGCAATACAAATTCCAGGAGAAAAGCATTGTGTTGTACATGTGGCAAGAGAATTTACAGACAAGGGAAATGGTGCCCTATTTATCAGTGTACATTGGAACATCCGTAATAACTTCAAAGAGTGTAATAAAACTTTAGAAACGCAGTTTCCTGAAAAATGAGTACTTGTAAAATAATAGCTGCAGAGATACTTAAAAATTATCAGAAGAATGATATACAGTAACTGTCTAAGAAAGCATATTTTTGATAATGTTAAGTCGTGTTTAGTCATATATATATATATATACACTATGTTCTCTGTAGTAAAAAAGAAACATAATATTAAGCAGAATTCAAATATTTTCTATAAAGTACAAACTGCTAAGCACTAAGTGTGCATTAAAAAGTTGTATTTCAAACCAGTGATAGCAATGAAAAATTTTAGTGCACTTCCCTAATAAATTATCATGCAATATCCAGTAAAGTTTTTATTTTCAATTCTGCAATAATGTCTGAAATATAAGGAAGTCAATTAACAAAACTTAATAGCGTCGATATAGGGCTGTCAAGGTCCATTAAACTCCCCGAAAGTAAACCGTTGAGTATCTGTTATTAAGCAATAAACTAAGCTAAAGCACGTTCTCACTAAATTCTAACCATTGAGTGACGCTACGTGCATTACTTATGCTTTTGTACACCCCTGATCAAAGGTTGCACATGCGCAAACTGCTAACCGAGGCTTTACGTACAGACTTTATTGAATAAAAAAACCTGCTCTATGACGTCTAGTCTAACGCCAGCAGCAACGGAAAAGAGAAACCACGCAGGAAAAAAGTGGTGAGGTTTTGAGGTAGCGAACTTAGCTGTCAACGTGTATACGAAGGTAGGGTTGTTTCGCTGTGGGAATTGTAGGAGTTCAAATACGTTCACCTCAGAGGACACGTTTACCTGCTTCGCTACAGGAAATTCGGAAAAATTAAAGGGAACAGGATCATGTTCTCCACATCCTGTTACAGCAATTTGTTCGCACAACATCAAAGGATTCACCTTCTAGATATTTATGTACAAACTAAAAGATCTGCAGCTTTGCTCGCGTTGTTGCGCTAAATGCGAGGATTGCTTTCAGTTCTTAACTCTCCCTTTCTCCCTCCTTATTCATTTTTTTTCGAATACCTTAGTCTTTGTCTTACTCTTCCAATATTTCCTGTTCCCCTTTGTATCTCCATCCCGTTACTCTCTCCCATTTTTACTCTCACCTTCCCTAAAGTATTCGCTCTTTATAATTTTCTTCTTTCTCTAAGAGCAAACACGATGTTGGATGTTGCAATTATAGCCCTGGAATAAAATGAATGAATGGCCAGATGGATGGATGGAGGGATGGACGGTGTGACGGTCGGACGGGAGGGGATGGCGGAGGGATGGAAGGGCGTGCGGGTGTGCGGGCGGGTGGGCGTGCCACGGGCGGCCGGGTGGACGTATGGATGGACGGATGAATGTATGGATGGACGAGGTCTTATGCAACGTCCTATCCTATTTTCTTCTTCTTTATTCCTTTCCAAAAACAATTGATCATCGGAAATGACCGCCAGTCATTTATTTTTGTGTAATTTTGGGTTTGATTACGTTTGGGTTTCTCCTAAACATTAAATTCACCTACGCAAGTACACTCTGATTCATGCTTCAAGAGTTTAGCGAGAAAAGTGGTGATCTAAAATTGTTTGTGTGTGCAATTATTAGAATTACAAGAACCTTCTCAGCGAGATGGCTCCGAGGAAACGTGTGAAGTTTACTTTCGGGAGGTACCGGGTTCATTTATTCTGATATTGCGTTTTATTGCGGTTTTCTCTGTTTGGTAGGCGAAAGCTGCGGTGAGTTACATAATGTCGAGTTTCTGTCTCCCATTTCTTACATTTTCATGTTGATATCACGCTTAGGATCGAAATACCATCTGATGGATAGCTGAGATTTCTTTAAAAAATTTTCTGATGGCGTTCAATTTTTGGTGAGCGTGGATACGATGTAATATCTCGAAAAGTTAGGCACCCACTATTTTTGAGCCTGCCGTTCGTATCTGGTCAGCATCTACATATATCCTTGGTTCCACCACTTCCTAATGGAGATTTGCAGGCCTTCATACGAGTTTAAGTACTGAAAAGTTCCGTGTTTTCCTAATAGTCGCAATTAAAATGTTCTTAGTAATTTAATGCGCATACATTTTGGTGAGGAGTGAAGAAAGCAGTTTCAGTCATCCTGCCGTACATAAATGGTATCAGCTATCATTTAATACACGCTATCATAGGCGAAACTCCGAGTATACAATATAAAAATAAGATGAAACATCCCCCTGTGCATGTAAATCACAGATAGTTTTTTGCTAAATAAAGTGAAATAATTACGATGATACAGATTATAAAGATAACCTAGTAACTATACTTGTAACTTTGAATTATGCATGATACAAGGGATATTTATTTAGCTTGGGCATTTGAAGCAATGGTGACAAAGTGGTTTTTTTATTTAAGTTTTCTAGCACTTAATTATAAAAGGTTGAACAAATATTGCATTGCATCCTAAAATTTGACTACTAGATTTAAACAAAAGTACATGTTTTGAGATCCAATGTTTAGAAGACTATACGTGTGTCAGCGCGCGCTACTTTTGTGTTCCTGTGTGTGAGAGAGAGAGACAGAGAGAGAGAGAGAGAGAGAGAGAGAGAGAGAGAGAGAGAGAGAGAGAGAGAGAGAGAGAGAGAGAGAGAGAGAGAGAGAGAGAGAGAGAGAAAGCGGGTGGCTGTGAATTTATACAAAATAGTAGGAAAATGTTCAATAAATGGAGATATGCTAATTTCTACAAATGTTATGATTGGTAAACCTGTTTATTTAGTAACAGGCAATCATGTGCGCACCCCAACTCACTCACACTCAACTGTCAATAGTCTGCCGGGGCTGTTTATCTTGCAGTCAGTAATTATTCTCAATCACAGTCAATTGTCAACAGTCATGTCTGGGTATAAAGGCCTACATCACCAAGGAAGGTTATAATAATGTATTTACCTTATTATATTGGCTATGGACCAAAATAGCATGTTTAACAAAGCCAACCAATATCATGCTTTCACAGTCTCAAGTCTGTACCAAATATGAAGGAAAATATTACGAGGGCTGTTCATTAAAGAATGATCATAATTTATTTCGGACATAATTTTTCGCATTAAAATGCAATCTTATTATATTCCGTTAGCTTGATGTGAAACAAACACGCCGTAGTAATTTCATTGTTGGTACTCCTGGTCCCCGCCTGTAAGAACCAGGCAAGTTCAGACATGCTCAGGATCGCCTACCGCTGCAATGGAAGTAACATGCCGTTAAAGTTAATACTAGAGGAAGATCTGGATTTTCTTTTAAACGTAATTACTGTTGCTGAAACTTGGCTACATCATTTTGATCCTGAGAGCAAACACAAAGCTCAGTGTGGAAATCTCCTTCATCAACAAATAGCAAAGGTGGTTGCTTCTGCTGGGAAAGTTATGGTCATCTCGGTCTTTGATATTCATGGAATGGTTTATCAGCATGTTGTACCTGAACACACATCAGTAACTGGACAATACTTGAGGGATGTCCTGAAAATATTACAAGTCCAGATCAGGCGCAGAATACATTTCCCTGAAGCAGGCTGGATGCTGCACCACGATAATACGTGGCCGCAGATTGCCAATATTGTTGCTGAATATCTGCAATAATCAACGTGAAGTGCACTCCTCACCCTCCCTATAGTCCGGATTTAGCCCCATGTGAGATTTTTCTATTCCCCAACTTGAAGAAACGCGTTCGTGGGAGGCATTATCCACCATCAGAAGCAGTGGTGAAGGCTGCGGAGGCGATTTTTAAGGATCTCTCAAAAATGGTTGCCAGCATGTCTTTGAAGACTGGCAGAAACACTGACAAAAGTGCATCGCATTTAGGGGAGACTATTTTGAGAAGGGCCATCAAAATTATGAGGATGAGTAAAGGTACGTTGTCAAAAAAATTGTGGTCATTCTTTATTGAACAGCCCTCGTATTTTGTAATTTTGAAAATTATTTTAATTACGTTCACTGCGATTTAGTAGGAATTCATTTAACTTCTATTTCTGCCGGAGATCACATCACACTTTGTAGAAATTCACATATCTAAATTCACCAACCTCCACTTTGAGGAAATTTATATTCCGCAGTGAAAACAATGCTACTCAAAACTGAACATTTGAGTGTCAAACTGTGCATGCAGTAAATTATGTTGATTGTTTTTCAAATTAACTTTTAACGATTTTGCCTAAACTATTAAATTTGCAACACTAATTAAATATATGACGAGTTACTGCGAAACGTCTGTGAAATCCTCCTCATTCAAAATGCATTTTCTGCTGAAGTATAACCCACAGCGGTGTAATTTCATTTGTTTAAAATACATAATTTGCGACAAATAACCAATTTATGATATCAAATCTATACAATATATCCACTGTTATTGATTTATGCTTATCGCTATTGTCATTTGTATGATCAGTATATAAAGACCCGTTTATTAAAGAGTTGATGGTTACCTCATTACCCTGCATCTCCTTTGATGCCTTAAGTTTACATTATTATTACACTAAACAGAAAAATAGTCAGACGTTTCTCCCTCACATAACATTCTCTACTCACTCTTATAAAACTCTTCTTGCAACCACTTATTCTTTCTCATGCTATTCGAAATAAACATTAGTAGATATATTTACTGCATATCCCTTGTAGGTACAATGGGAATAAGAGAATATGGTATGCTTTAGGAAAACTAACATCTCTTAATAGCTGGTCGCTGTGTGATATCGTTCAATTTTTGTTGACTTTGCACAACCTAAAAGAGAAAAACGAATGACTTCCCTTTTCGACCATTATTGGAACGTTAATTAATGGAAATTTTAACCACGGATTTGAACCGGGATTTGAACTACGGATTTACTGGTTTCTGTCCAGTCGCTCTTACCCGTTGAGCTACTATGGCCAATTTGTCGTCATGACATTAAATTCTCCAAATGACAAACTGACCATTGTAGCTCAATGGGTAAGAGCAACTGGACGGGAAACAGTAGATCCGTGGTTCAAATCCCGGCCGTGGCATTAAAATTTTCATGCTGGCTCTATAAATTTTTTTAAAATTCACACCAATAACAAAGAATATGTTGGAAATAGCTAACTATGCAAAAAGAGTATGTGCTAGTCAACTGTGCGATTTAGCGAGACTTTTATATATCTCTTAAGCCTTACCAGTTGTGCAAGTTAGTCAGAATGCAAAGGACTTCAGAAACTGCGGAAAACTCAAAATGTACATGTCATTGTCTTCTCAATATTTTGAACATGCCGTCACATAAACGAAGTTGTAAAGACTTTGGAGAAATATTCCAATAAAAAGTAATTTAGGACAGTAGGGACTTTTATGAAAGCCCGTGTGACGCATTTTGTGACGAAGATGAAATGAAATATCAAATATAGTATTTAACCAATGCTTTTCACAGAGAGAAAAAGAACGACAAACGCACACCAAGGCCGACACACAGAACACCATATATATATAATTCTAAAAATACCTTTTAATTGTCAAACACCAATGCCATTCTCAGGTGAAAGGGACATTTTATTCTATTTCCTCCTGGTCTTGAAACAGAAAACAAATTCAAATCCATCACATAGAGATCGCCTATTAAGAATTTGATTCTCGCTTACAAGTAATGTATTCCTTATTCCAGTTATACCTGTAAAGAAGTATGTAATAAAGCGATTAATGCTATAAATCTCCATCGTCCTTAGTTTATATTACGATGTAAACAAAGCGGAAAGTGTATTACTTCACCGGCGACTGTTATTGGAGGGAATATTCAAGCTATTTTATCCTACACCAAGCAAACATGTTCGTTGTCAATGAACTTTTACGCAATGATTTGCTTTGCCGCCTTCGGTGTTTCAAGTAGCTTATGCGATTGCACTTTTACGTTAAGATTAACTGAAAAGATATCTCTACTGTGTAATATATTTTTCCTTCTGTTCGCTAAAAGGTGAGTGAATGCTTGCAACAATTACTGTAATATTTGATATTTTTTCACATAACCTCAGTTCATTTATAAATTAAAAATTAAGGCACGGGTCTTTCAACGGAATAAAAGTGCTCAGTAATTGCGTGTAGCTACTTTGGTCGTAACTTGAAAGTTTTACTGGCATGCAGCTGAAAAATAAATTATGTACCTAATGATAATCTGATAACACTCTAATTCCTTAAACGACTACCACTTCCAAATTTTTACTTAGTACTTCCTCCTCCACATCAACATATCTTCACACTGAACAATGTTTTCTGTTTAGTTTCTGTTAAATTCAAAACCTATGTCGATAAAAATGGTGTGGAACCTCGTTTTTGTAAAGCTAGGCGGTTCGGTATTATTGTTTACTACTTGAAGCACTTTTGTAATTGTTGGTGGCTCAGCCCATTCATACAAGCTATGTATCTTGCACGAACAGCACCTTTAACAAATTCATTACATTCCCCTTCTACAACTGACTTCTTTTCCTATGTTTTCCTGGGGAGAAAACTGGCCCATTTTCACAACTTAACTTCGAACGGCAATAATACGTACTTAGCACTGAAACATAGGTTTATTCTGCTGACATATTAAGTCCTCCATTGCCAAAGTCGCGTATTTTTCACACTTATGACAAAACATGATCAAATAATTGGTTTTTCACCAATTTGTAATGATCTCCCACTGTGATGTTCACAAATTGCACGGAACTATTCATTTTGTGCAACTGATCTCCCACTACCTTTTCCTTTAAACTGTGTAAGCCTAGCGTGAATTCTGATGAATACATACAAATTACACTTAAATATAGCAAATACAATACAAATTAATTACTTTTGACTGTTGCATTTGTAATAATGTGAAGTTGCTTATATATGTTGCATTAGTTTAAAAGAGATGTGCGAGCTATAGTGTTCGTCCGCAAACAGATACAAGGCTAAACAGCCAATGATGTCGCACACATACTTGTGCTTTTGCCTATATCGCCATATAAACTAAGGAGAGCCACGGTACAGATTTACATGAATGACTAGAAGAAAGTCTGTTATGTTGCACTCACATGACTTTCTCTACTCTTGTACAAACTATTCTTGCGAACATTTATTCCTCTACCGTATGTTAAGCAAAACTTGCAGAAATTATCTCATTGTCATTATTATCGCAGGTGTAAAGGGAGTATGAAAATATATTAGGCTTTAAGTGATACTGAAATCTTTAGATAGCCGGTCACTAATTGATGGTATTGAAACTTCATTCCGAATAACGTTTTCCCATTTAAGCAAAGTATATGAGTGCCCGAAAATACCAACAGTAACAAGTAATGGCTCGTCCTCCCAAACCAAAGTGTTTTTAGTCTTATTATATTTATAGGAGATTTCCTTAGGAAGGGGTGAATATTCGGAAGCCAAATCGTTCTTTCTTTCCTGGAGTTTTACTTTAATCTGTATTCGTATGAAAGGATGAATAAAATATTACATCTATCTCGGTACTCTTCCAGAAGAAAATAGCGATAGCTGCGATCGAAAACCTTTGTCAACCTGTTTCACACAAATGGGTCTTTAAGGACCTGGAGAGTGTTAAAAGCAAGTACGTTTCATTAACACCTAATGACTGGTACCAGGGGTCAGATCTCAAGGATACAAAGATAAAGAGAAGTTCTTTTTGCAAACCAGTATCCGCTTACTGAATAGGAGAATCTAAAATCGGAGTGGTCGTTCCAACAGAAGAGAAATTCCCCTCTGTATAGTAGGTCGTAGCGTGTCGGCCTTGCGCTTAAGCGGTCCAGAATTTAAATCTCGTTCAGAATAAGTTACCTGCATAAGGTTTTATTCCGGAGTTTACCCTTATCCTGACAGGCAAATGTCCGATAACTCTAAGCTCTATGAAATATGGGCACATTTAAGCATCATTTCAACCATTTCGTTCACCGCCCGATATGAATTAATGTTGGAAGATGATAACGTAAAAAAATAACGATAAACGAACTCAAAACCTTACGAATGCGATTTTCATATGTTGCTGCATGTACTGCAGTACTACAACAGCCATGCACACACACGCACACACATATATATACATATGTGTGTGTGTGTTGTGTGTGTACTATGGTACATGCAGCAACATATAAAAATCACATTCGTAAGGTTTTGAGTTTGATTCTCGTTATATATATAGCTGCTCCAACATTTGCCCTTCCCCGAGAGCTGCTGTTGTAACTACCGATCACCAACATCACGCGCCGTACATATATGGCGGGCGGGACTCGAAGTCGGGATTCCTTGGGTCACCGCTGTAATCTGCTCTATGCTCTCTCTTTGCCTATAAATGCTGTGATCTGTGCTCTTCTGCATGGATTCTTATCTGGGTTCTCAGGGTTTAGGATCAAGTCAACACAGCTCAGGAGATCACACGATATTTTGGAAGATATATACTTTATTCTCCATTTTCTGACTATTTAAATAAACCCGGGTACATTCAGAGATTGTAATTAATTCATCTAATACGGTCGCGTACAATAACGAGTAATGGCGCGTAGAAATGCAATGCCAGGATACATGGTAACGTCGAGCTTCTAAGTCCGAGTTTTCATCCAGTGGTTGAAAATTCCTATGAGGTGAAGTCCATATGAAGCAAAAGTAGAGCTGGAATCTCGTTTACCCTGTTATTTATACTATTTATGAAATGATTTTCGCACACCAAAGAACTTCTTTGATTAGGTGGACCATTCCGGTAAATGTAGAATTTATCGATAATTTGCAAACATGGAGATTTCTGATTGGTCGAAAGAATACTCACGCTAGGCGCCGAAAATAAAAATTAACAATTAACCCACTTTAATCCTTGCTTATAACGGTACTTTGAAAACTGTTGAAAATACAATAGCTATCCCAACAAACATCCATGCCATCTCAAAGTCGCTTGCCATGGTTGAATGTGTCCAGGTCCACGAAGCAGAACATGACATTAAAGAGAACATTATAAATTTCACAAAATGAAAAGCACCTGAAATTAGGAAAAATGGTACAACTCGAAGCATTTTATACTCATATTGATATAGTGAAACTACATAAGTAAGTAAGGAGTTCTCAATTCCTTAATAAGGAATTTAAGCACACCATTGTCATTGTAAATGCTCCTATTTCAGAATATATGTTAACTGCTGCATACCCTAGACGACGTGCCATTTGAGCATCATTTGAAAGATTTCATTTGTTCACCGTTGATGTAAGCTACCTGGTTAAAGGATATTAAAAATCAAGCATACAGGAAAAGTAACCTAAAGCGATTGTCCAATCTTTTAAAAGTGAATCGCTAAGAATTGCCTTTGTGCAGGACGATGAATAGGGTTGTGCAGCCTGGAAAGCATAATTAATTGGAAATTCTAACCAACGTCAAGTTAAATAATGGTGTAGCTCCTATATATAACGGCACCGAACGAATATATAAGAGTAGTTGCTCAGCTTCTATGTGACATTAGGCTGTGACAGGAGCCACGCTACGTGCCTCACAATATCGAAGGAATCGCAGGTAGTGACAGCGTGCCGCCTCTTGGAGAAGTTTGTAAACGTACCGGCATACTCAACGGTAGCTTTCTATTATTAAAATTTTCTTTGGCTTAAAATACCGCAATAAACAAGCTATTCCTTAGTTATTTGTTTATGAGTGTTAAACGAGTTCCAACATTCCGTTACAACAACCGATGATGGCAAATAAGCTGGTGGGCATATGCAACTTAGACCTTTAGGGGAAAGTTAATGTTAGTGAGATTGAGGTTGGAAGCATTAAATGATAAAAAGAACAGAGAACAACATCAAATAATTGTATCTAAGCTTAACCAAAACTAAATGCCTTATGCAATGAGACGAGCATTTTATTACGCTGTTTAATAATACTAAATAAATAATTTGTAACTGATGCCGTATTTATCAGCCGTATGATTGAATACGATTTTAACAATGAATAAAATGATAATTAAATTATGATGAGGAAGTAAGGTGAAAGAATTTAAGATAATGAATAGTACAGATGGATAAGTTCATGAAACGAAGCAACAGCATTTAAATTCAATTACTAGAATGCGAATAAGTATTTTAACCCAGAGCTATATAATAAAGTTGCTGGTCTATATGGATGAAAATGTTCCGTCGAAAGGCTGTGGTCACGGGTTGGGTCGCTACCTGGGTAATTAGTAGACCGGTCCAAACCTGGCCCAAACCAGTATTTCGGGGAAACGTCCGCGTGGTTGTAGCTCGCTAACTAGAGTTTTTCAGAGAAATCCAGCTGGAGGCGAGGCTATATCTGTTTTGGTAAGGAATATTAGGTTTTAGCGTCGGTCTTCTAGTCTGAGACGTGATACAGTGTAGACGTGTTTCGCCTGCCGGGGACACAAACGTTGGATTGCGCCCAGAAGTATAATCAGTAATGAGAATCTTATTAAGTGAACAAGATCTCCCAGCAGTTAATTAAGCGGCGAAGTATACTTTCAAAACAGTGTTAGTAATTTATTCCATCGTGATAGATTTCAGCAATTCCGTATAGTTTTAACGTGATAGTGGAAATCTAGAGTAATTCGATCTGAACGCGGCGGCAACTCCTGGTGAACTGTAAGCACGAAACGAACTGAATAGTAAAGCTGATAGTATGAATTGTGTTGTTTTTATTTCGTCAACCTATCTCACGCATACCCTGTAGATAGCGTGGTCCCAGCTCTAATGACTAGCCAGGGCAAAGAATAGTCAACTCATAGAGCAATCTACTAGGCGACCAGACCACCGGGATCCAGGCTGCTAAGGTCACATCCAGAGTGGCTGATACCCGAGACAGAGTATCAGCAGACCCAGCGGGGAAGGAAAGGCCACATAACTTATAAGGAAGCTGTTGATTTTACAGCAACCGGTTGAAAGTACTGTGCAATTAACACCATAGGAGAATGAGCAACTCTGGAACTGCCCGAGTCATCAGTGGTCTTTTACACAAAAAAATTGTCCTTTGCCCCATTACCTGAAAGTGAGGCTAGGTTCACTGATAACGACCAAGGAACAATGCATTTTTTTCGTGATCGGTACGTCCAAAAAACCGCTTTTGATGCTCGCACACCAGTGGTTCCTGAGCTGCCTCATCACAAAATAATGTAATATTTAATGTTGCATAAGATTATACCTAAGAGAATTTCGAAGCTGCGACACCGAATTTCGTTCCGTATAAGTTATAAACTCTTTATATATATGTATATATATATATGTGTGTGTGTGTGTGTGTGTGTGTGTGTGTGTGTGTGTGTGTGTGTGTGTGTGTGTGTGTGTGTGTGTTTGTGTGTGTTATCTGTTCAGTAAATAATTGTAGTTGCAGCGTTCACTCCGCTGCTTCAGTTGCTTATATATAGTTGCATAAAAGGCAATTTGGAGAAGATTCCGACCTTTTCAGAATTGAGTGTTGATTCGTTATTAATTTCTTCACAAGAGAAGGCCTTACTCCAAATGAAATTAAATAGCAACTGGACGCTATATATGGGGAATTATCCCCCTCATATTCCGCTTTAAAACAATGGGCCACGCTATTTTGATGAATGATGAAGTCATTAAAAACAAAGATCATTCAGTTCGACCTTTATTCCATCGCTCTTATGCTAGGAAAAATTTTCGAAGACCGGTACCTCAAAGTTAAAGAAACAGAAGCGAGGATGGGCTGTAGAAATTGTTCGAAATTGTTCATGAATATTTTAACATGAGTAAGGTTAGTACACCAAGGACAGCTAGGTTTCTATCCTCAGTCCAAATGCATTCATGAGTCATCTTTCATCAGGCATCTTCGACGCCCTGTCGTGTTAATGGGAGAAAAGTTCAGCAAATATTAGTTATATGACATGAAACTTCAGTCCTCTACTATAATACCCTGTCCAAAGGAGAATAACTGGAGTAGCGCAAAACTGCCTAAGCACCAAGTTAAATGACCTAGGACATTCTGTTAACCAAGAGGAATATGTCTACCATATTTGGGAAATACGAAGGACTTCAGAAAGAGGAAAGAGAGAGGAAAGCCGCAGCAAATGGGAAGTCTATGCTGCCTACTGTACATAGCATATGCTTCCATCAAAGAGAAAAGGCGAGGAAAGCTGAGTGGAAGTGTGCGCTTTCTTTACGACAACGCGCCTGTGCACACAGCTCCTGTTGCAAAGGAAGTTGTGAGCAAATGTGGCTCTAAGAGGAGGCACCATCCACCCTACAGCACAAATATAGCTCCCAGAGACTGTTTTCTCTCTGCAAAGTCAAGAAGGACCTCTCAAGAGGAAAATTTAAGTGTGATGGAGTACTGGAGGTTGTTTACACCGATTTTGCAGACAACAGAGGGCGATCATATTGAAACCAGAAATTGAAACCAGTTTTTGTCTTTATTATTGCTGAAGGTGTTTGGTGCCTTGTTTATATTTCTAAAAGTTTTCCTTTAAAGTGGTCTACATATTAAGAAGCATTTTATCTATCTCTTATTTACCAGTTACAGAATTCATACAGAATGAAGAGGTCTTTTCTGCGATTTCCAGAAAACTCAACATGTATATTTTATTTTTCGTACAAATATATTTTAATGAACATCGTCTCAGATTTTAATAAAATCAAAGGTACTGACAATATTTATGTGTCTAAGGTAGCACAAGGTGGCAAGGTTTTCTTAAAAATCTTCATGTCGCATATTTGGTAGATACTGAAATTAAAAGTCAAGTTTTTAAATCGACTCTTAGGTTTTGAATTATACTGTTTAACGACACACGCGCACGCATACATACCACAAACATAAATTAAATGTAGCTTTTTAAAGTCAGTTTTTTGATTGCTAGGCATCTAAAAACGTATACTTCCGGTGAAGTGACTCTAGACGAATAACGAGATAGTAAAAGTGAAAAACACATTGGAAAGTGTGAGAAATAAATTGTAGTGTGTAGGAAGGGAAAGCAAATATCAAGAAAATAATCATAGTGAAATGGTAATCCTCCTAAAATTACTGGAATTCTTATTAAAATTTTATGTCCTGTTTTGGCCATTGCACTGCAACTCAAATTTGGTTATAACACAGGTGAAACCACCAGTATTAAACATACTGATAAGAAGCTCTCATACGATGCTGAATTACATAAAAACAACGGGTCCTCTTGACGAGCTCTTCATAATCAATCGCCCCTATTATAATGTGTAGAAAGCTCTCTATCACGTGCTAAAAGCTTTAGGCTATGCTCTTAATCATTTCAGAGAAAATATCCCTATTGTTTTGCAACGGTAACATAGCAAATATATATTGTGACAGCAGGTACTCGCATAAATGGTGCCCCTCAACCGAATGACCAGTTGAGAACATAGGTGCTCTCGTCCAACATAAATACCAGAAGCGCTGTCGGAAGATAACCGGATTATTCCCACTTCCTGAACATTATAGAACCCTATAAAATATTTCAGTGGTGAGTGAGCCATTTAGGTATTTTATTTTGGTGGAGATAAAATGCTGGTAATTCAGTGCTTTCACCAAATTAGGTTGCAGCGATAGTTAAGACGTCCAATACGTCCTGCCACTGTGAGACATTAGAAACTGTTTTTATACAATTCTCCAGCGAGTGGAGTGAAAGGAATAAAAGACTAAATGAAAGTTAAAGGGAAAACTGAATTATTTAAAAATCTGAAGCAGATCTTGTAATGCTTAATGAAATGGTGAGCAAACGTCTGCGGGCTCAGCCCGAATGAAGCATGCTATGATGGTATTGCGAGTAGTGCAGATTACAAAACGTTAGCCTCTTACAACTCTATCTCCTGAATGGAAGAGGCTAAAGGAGATACCCAGAGGCATATACAAGGTAATCGCTAGTATCGCGATGTGATGTACAGTATTCGGCGTCAACCGTGAATTAATTTGATGGTGGTCCATCTTGTTCGCCTTACTCCATATTGCAATGCTACCCGGGAAGAACCGCTTCAATAAGAGCTATGTGATGCGCAATGTGTCTCATTTATTGCACAATAGATGCCGACCAATCGATTGAAAAGATAGTGCTCTCGCCCAATGTAGACAAAGGAAGTGCTATCTGAAGATTAAGGGAATGTTCTGGAAACCTCTTTCTCTAAACTCTGCAGACCCTGCAGAGAAGAGGTTGGGACTTCTGCAAGTGCTGTGGTGCAAGCGTTACGGATCCGCCAATCGTGGTACTTCTAGTCTTACTAGAAGTATGCCGGGCCGAACATCTGAGCCTATCCCATAAAGCATTTGTTAGGATTGGGTTGGAATCGGCAGTGATACCAAAATACTGAGAGATTAGATGCGCTTAGAGGTGATCACAGAGGACAATGTGAGTAGCCTTAAAGACCTCCGATACCATCCTACACAGCTGTAAGATGGCGCCCCAGGCTGCAGTTAGCCCTTACCGAGGTGGCTGGATCGCGTAAATGGATCAACTGCCTCCATACTTCCGTAATACTCTGAGGTCATTTTAGACGTGCCCGTGAGTGATGTGTTTCAGTTAGGGCGTAGGTGAGTGGTCATACAGTGTTAGTAATTCATTCGTTCTACGATTGAGGTTGCTCTATTGTGAGAAACAATGAAGAGTTACTAATGTGAGAGACTAGAACACCTTGTATCATACTCCACGGAGACTGATGCGGAATGAAGGCATTACTTTGTTCATATTTCACTACGCCGACTTGGTTACGTGACAGAGTAAGCTGAACTAAGTTGGAATACACTTCCAAGTCTCACAATGTATTCTATTCTAATTATGTTTTCTAAAAGCCATATATTTCTACCTTAAAAGCCTAATTCTGTTCTTTTAATGTATATCTTTATGTATCCACACTTCATCTCCGTGTGTACTGGTAGGAAGCACAGAAATTTTGTTATATTTATTATTTCTTCATTTATTGTTTTCTTTCAAAAACTTCTATTAATTGTTCCATAAAGATGATTCACACTTTTGTGATTCTTTATAAATATCATTGACCAAATAATATTACATATGACAGCCAAGAATGACAGCTAACATTGATTTTTTTACATTGTTACTGAAAACAATTTTGCTGATTTTTATTGAAGGTTCCCACATGGCTATAACTTTTATAGGGTATATATTTGTAGCTTAGACAATACTTAAAAATCATAAATTATTGCTTGTAACGTTATTTGACGTTTAGTATTCATAGTCGCCTAGAAATAAGATATGAAATAAGTTGCTAAAAATCATATTTATGAAGTCTCTTTTAGTTTTCATTTCGTTCTCTTAAAGCATGTATGGGCCAGTCGCATGTCAATCCTGTAAAGCAGATATTTCACTACAAGAACAGTGACGCAATCCTGATTCTTGTTTTTGAAAGGCTGTTGAAGCTTATTTGTTCAGCTGAAAGTTTTGCATTAAATCACCAAACAAAATCAAGAGATTTACAGCCTACTGGTCATAGCATAAACCTTTTAAACTCAAAATGCTTCATACTAGTTATCAAATTGAAGGAAAAAGTATATTATTACCTTTATACTTGCCAATAAACTGGAAAAAATAATACTCAGTTGTTAAGAGTTTTCACAAAACTTACACAAAACACACTGCAGTAGCTATGTGTACTACGAAGTATAAAAGAGCACATTCTTCCTCAAAATGGATATTTAATTACATTTATTATTGCAGAATGAATCTCGTAATTGCATACAGAATAATTCCAACATTTAGTAAGAGGACTGTTAGAATTTCCATCTAAGTAGATACCTAAAATCTCTTTGATTTGCACTAAATAGACTAGTACCTCTACCCCTATTAAAGTTACTTAGTCGTTGATTGTTTCCTCGATAAATCTTACATGGTTCATTTGGTCACTTCTTCCAATTCTCGTCGACTGATTGTTATGATAATTCCTTTGCAAATTATTTAGAGCTCCCCTTCCTCTTCCGGGAATTACAGATTCATATGTTCGTCTAGGATCATAACCTCTTCCCTCAAATCTTTGATTTCTTACGGGTGCCCCGCCCCAATTTAAACTTGTCCTATTATTCCTATTATTTGTAGGTTGTGATTCCTGTCGATTTCTTCCTCGCTCAAAATGGACGTTATTATGGTTACCATCACACGATGTTGTATCATTAATGAGGCCATGTGCTTCAAATTCGGACAATAACTCAATCATATCGGAGAAATCGATAGGCTTAGCCACAGTTAAAAGATTTCTGATATGTGGTGGATAATGACGTATTAGCATGTTGTAAATTTCTGTCTCAGAAATTTCTGGATTAATCAACTTACTTTTGTTTGCTAATTTTAAGAAGTATTCGGTCATAGAAATCCCTTTTCTAAACTCAAACCTACCCGTTGCTAACTCAGATTTGATTCTTCTTTGTCTCTCAGGTCCCCAAAATCGATTTATAAACAGATTTCTGAAAGTGCTGTATGTTTTGTGTGAAGCCAAGGTTAACATCAACCACTCAAGAGCATTTTTCTTCAAACAGCGTTTTACTATCACTATCCGAAATTCGTTGGGAATTCTCTTAATACGGAAATATTCTTCCAGTTCCCTAAGAAATACTTTTGGATTATCACTTGATTCCTCATAAAAACTTGTTGGACTAATATCATTAAGTGAATAATGTATACATTCATTTTGACCCAGACTGTGAAACTGTGTGTGAGGACATGTTTTGTGTGTATCTGTGATAATTAATATCATAATCTGGAATCGCAAACTCACTACATTCACTTACTACATCACCAGACTTCTGATTATTGCTTAATTCACCTGGTAAGTCACACTCATTTATATTTCTAATTCTAGGCATTTCTGTCACATTATTTACTTTAATAGACTTTAAGGCAAATATAACCTGTGTAAATTTTCCTAAGTTGTCCTTCTCTTTTTCAAAATTTTCTTTTACCTCTTTAATTTTCAAAATTACTTCATCTTTCGCTTTACTTATCTCATCAATTTGTAGCTTTATTTCCTTTTGGTGTGTCTTATTTTCATCATGTTGTAATTGCATTTCAGAATAAATTACATTTATTCTTTGTTCTACTTTATCTCCTAGTTCTTCTCTTTGTTTTTGCGTTATTTCTGACTGTTTGATCCCAAATGTTTCTAACTCTGTGTTTAATTCCATTCTTATTTCTTGTTTCACAATGTCCCGACCTAACCTAGTTTCCTGAATTATTTCTCAAAAATTCATAAATTCCTGTCTATTTTCACTCTTATTCTGTTCTATTGTTTGCAAAAACCTTTCCACATTCTCATTACATTCGTTTCTTGCCTCTGTAATTTCTTGTGCTATCTCACCTTTCAATTCCTGCTTTAATTTTTGTTACAAACTAACCTCTAAAGTGTTCACACTTTGTGTCAATTTATCTCCTAATTCTTCTCTCAATTCATTTACATTTTGTTCAAGATCTTGTTTTGATTCTGACTTTACATCTCCTATTTTAGCATTTACATCTCCTATTTTAGTATCTAAATTGCTCAGCATTTCTGATTTTACATCACTCAGCTCTGATTTCAGCTCTGATTACACATCTCCTATTTTAGAATCTAAATTACTCAACATTTCGTTATCCTTTCTAAAATTAAATCGTTATCTTTGCTTAATCCTATATCCTCCCTACTCATTCCTACACCATCACTAGCTTCTCCTTTCACTATTATTTCTTTTCTACTCACCATCTTTTGAACTATTTTCTGACTTCTTAGCAACATAAATCTACTACTACTATTTTTTTTAATTTCACTCACTTAAACCAGGTTTCTTTTTCTTCTTTATTCTCTCTTCTTTCTCCTTTCCTTTTACATTACGACGTAGCTGTACGATGTTTTAATCTCTACTCTTCTTTATCCTATTCGGCCACACGTTGCGGCGGCATTTAGAACAGGAATATATGTGACTTCCATCTTCATCTGCCACACGTTCGGGGCAATTTGGCACAGGATTTCTATGTTGAACGCACAATTCTTTCTCTTCTCGTGTGAGCTTTTGTGGCTATCTATTTTCTGTGGTCACCAATTGTATCATCTAATTCTAACTAAGAGTCACGAGACATCTGTGTTTCAGGCGTGGTTCGGAATAAAGTTTCGGAAAAGTCAAACTCTGTAACTATTTAATGGTATTATTTAGATAGCATTTTGCTTGAACTTCCTTTCCCAGTCACTTCCAAAATGTCGATAAATTCTTACTTTGTTATATTTATACAGAATCAAAATATTACTTAAATACTCTTGATCTTGCACCACTATTCATCACACTCCACCATTACAACAAAAATCTCTCTCTACCAAGATTATTCATTTATCGTAACTATCGTTACTCCTATCTTAATTTTGTGATTAGCCGATTTAATACCACGTCACATTACGTCAAATTACGTCATACAACTATTACTTCGGTCAATCACAAAATTACATACATTTCTACATATTTAAATTATTAAACATATTTACATAATCATTTTTAATAAATTTATAAGCTTTTCATACTTCAAACATAACCCAAAAGTACTGTTAAACTTTCTTGGAGACGAATATATAACATATTGTAACTTTGTGTGTTCGTGAAATTAAAAGTCCAATTGCACAAACTCAAAATGTTTTGTGTTTCCACCGAATTACAGTAGATAAACTTGCCAATTACATACTTTTACTAAGCGCACACAATTACAATTCACCAGTTCGTCTGTCACAGGTGCATTGCACGCTCACAGTTACGTACAACTCCTCTAATACACGTACACCGTCTTCCAGTCCGTCCATTCTCTCGGCGCTCCTCACGACTGCTCCTCCAGCCCGACGCGTCGCTTATATACAACCACCTGACCAGTCTGGAAGGTTCCGAGTTAGATGAAATATCCTGTATGTTCGAGAACTCAGGGGGAGGGGAAAGAGACGGCACAGTGGCCTGCGATCCCTTCAGTTGGCGCTACGAAATAAATCGGTAGGTGTGGTCGAATGCTTGCCGGTCCTCACTCAGCCGTCAGTTGGCCGTGCCCGGGTGACAATATACACTCGGGATAAAAAACAGATGAGTAGAGCGGACATCGATCATATCATCAGGATATGAATGAATAAGAAATGTTAATAAACGCTAAAATGAAATAACAAAGAATCAACAATGTCAAAACACTATCAACAAAGACAAAACACTATCAATACTGGTATATCTGAACAATAGACTGTTCACAGTAAATTAAATAACAGGTCAGGAGATGGCGTATTTAGGTAATAGAAACGTGACAACTTAATTTCCTCTCGGAGGAATTGCCATGGCCTTGCTAACTCTCCAGTCCCAGTAGCTGCTGCATTCCCCACGATGGTCTTCTTTTGAAATTTGGATCCATTGTCCATATCAATGCAATTCTCTTCCAGTACAGACTTCTCAGTTTACAGTAAGTGAATGCTCCGTTCATGTTCATTTATTCTGGTAGCGATGGTCCTCCCGGTTTGTACTATATACGGCGTCCCACATACACAGGGAATGCGGTACATTCCCGGAAATGCGAAGTCCAGTTTGTCTTTCACCTGTCTCAACAGATGTTAAATCTTCGGCGGTGGCTTGTTGATGGTCCTGATATTGTATTTGGCGAGTTTTCTGCTAATTCTGCCATCACCAAACTGTCGCCAAATAAATTGGAAAGATCCACAAGCCACCACCGAAGACTAAACAACTGTTGAGAACAAATGAAAGACAAACCAGACTTCCAAGATTTGTAAGTGTACCGCATTCCGAATGAATGTGGGCACCGTATATAAGACACACCGGAAGGAGTTATCAATACTAAAATAAACGAACATTAAACGAACATTCGTTTAATACAACCTGAGCAGTGTGTACTGGCAGAGCATTCCTTTGATATGAACCACAGAGCCACCTTTCAGAAGACAACATTCGTGGGGGATTGCAGCAGTTATTGGTAGCGGAGAGTTAATTAGAATTTGGCCATTTCCGTAGAGAGGAGCACGCTTAATCGCAATGCGGGTGTTCCGTTCAGTTCTTCTTGGAAGATGGTCATAAAATGGAAATCAAGCGGCTCAACAACCACAGATTTATACAGCAAGAATATCAAATTTATTATTCACCTTTCTATGCCCTAACTGGTTTTCTGCCCCCGCCCCCCTAGGTAGCGTAGATAGTAGCGTGTCTGCCTCACGTTCAAGAGGTCCCGAGTTCGAATTTTAGTCAGGGTGAGTTAACTGGTTAAGGTTTTTTCTGGGTTTTTCCCTTATCCTGATAGACGAATGTTGGGTACCTCTAAGCTCTATGGACCCTGGACTCATTGGAGCATCATTTCACCCATTCCATTCATCGTCCGATATGACTTAACGTTGGAGGACGTAACTTACACACACAACGACTAGTTTTGTACGCTCATACCGTCTCAGAGCTTGGTATTTTATTTACTGCAGTCTTTTGTTCAGGGATCTGAACATTGGTAGTGTTTTGTCACTGATATTTTGTAAGCTAATTTAGAGTTTAATTACATTTCTTATTCGTTCATATCATGATTATGGGAGTGATCTACGCTTCCCGAAACGTCGGTTCACAATCGTCTTCTCACCTGGCTTATATCCCGGGAATATCTTGAATATAATTCTAATAAATTATAAGTGCATTGCCAAAGCTTTCGAAACATTCTTCTGGGTATTCTTTTGTGCTACACACACTTGGGATGTTCACGGGCAATTCGTTATATGTATGCTATGGCCTAAGGTTTTCTTTCTCCCTCTTGTTCACGTGTACTTAAACGCTTAAATTCAAACGTTGAATATTGCTCAAAACAATTGGACTACTTTTGGTAGAAAACGGTGTTTTTGTTAAATAAATCCAGGACTCTATCCCAAAATATTTACCATGTTCAAATAACAAATAACTTCACAAATGCATATGTACGAGGACAATTCATTAAAGAATGATCATATTTTTTTTCGGTCATAATTTTTCGCACTAAAATTCAAAATTATTATATTCTGTTAGCTTAGTGTGAAGCAAACACGCCGTAGTAGTTCCATTGTTAGTACTCCTAGTTCACGCCTGTGAGATCCACGCAAGTTCGGACATGTTCATTATCACCTAACGCAGCAATGGAGGTAACACGAGGGGAACAATATGTGGGTTTGAAATTATCCTATCGTCTCAACATATCTTCAGTTGAGGCCTATACAATTTAACAGGAGGCCTATGGAGATTCTATTCTTCTCTACAGCACAGATCGAAGGTGATTTAAAATGTTCAAAGAGGGGAGAAAATCTATTTCAAAGGAAGGTGGACCCGGTGTCGCACTTACTGCACTTATGGCAGAAAACATCAACACTGCTGCTGCCATTGTATGACAGGATCGACGAATTACCTTAAGGTCACTTTCTGAAATACTGAACATTTCAGTGGTTGTCACCCACACGTTGGTGACAGAAACATTACACATGAGACATGTTTGTGCTTGATGGCTTCCAAGAATGTTGATTCCTGAACAAAAGGACATTCCCATGCAGGTCTGCATGCAGTTAAAGATGATGTTAGAGGAAAAACAGGAGTTTCTTTCAAACTCAATCACTGCTGCTGAAACCTGTCCACGTCAGTTTGAGAGCAAAATGACAAACCTCGGTGTGGAAATCTCCTTCATCACCAACCACCCTAAAGGCAAAACTGGTTGCTTCTGCTGGGAAAATTATGGTCATCTCATTCTTTGATATTCATGGAATGTTTTGTCAGCTTATTGTACCTGCACACACATCAGGAGCTGTATAATACTACAGGGATATCAGGAAGACATTCCAAGTCCATATCAGGAGCAAAAGACCACATTTCCGTGAAGAAAACTGAATGCTGCACCACGATAATGCACGGCCGCATATTACCACAATTGTTTCTGGATATCTTGCACAAATCAAAGAGATATGCATTCCTCACCTTCTCTATAGTACGCGTTTAGCCCCTCCTGACTTTTATGTTCCCTAACTTGAAGAAACGCCTTCGTGGGAGGCATTAGCCATCACCAGAAGCAGTTGTGAAACAAACAAGCTGTAGTAGTTTCATTGTAAGTACCCCTGGTTCCCGCCTGTGAGAGCCAGCCAAGTTCAGACATGTTCAGTATCACCTATCGCTGCAAAGGAGGTAACAGGTGAGGAACAATCTGCGGCTTTGAAATTCTGCTATCGTCTCAACATATCTTCAGTTGAGGCCTATTCAATTTTCAGAAGGCCTATGGAGATTCTATTCTTCTCTACAGCACAGCTCGAAGGTAGTTTAAAATGTTCAAAGGGGGGAGCACATCAATTTCAAAGGAAGGTGGACCCTGTGCCTCAGTTAATGCACTTATGGCAGAAAACATCAACACTGCTGCTGCCATTGTGAGAGAGGATCGACGAATTACTTCAAGATCACTTTCCGAAATACTGAACACTTCATTGGATGCCACCCATACGTTGGTGACAGAAATATTACACATGAGACATGTTTGTGCGCTATGGTTTCCAAGACCGTTGATTCCCGAACAAAAGGGCATTTGCAAGCAGGACTGGGTGCAGTTAAAGTTGATATTAGAGGAAGATCCTGAGTTTCTTTGAAACGTAATCAGTTCTTATGAAGATTGGCTACGTCATTTTGATCCTGAGAGCAAACAGCACAGCTCAGTGTGGAAATCTGCTTCATTTCCAACCTCCCGAAAAGCAAAACTGGTTGCTCCTGCTGGGAAAGTTTTGGTCACCTCATTCTTTGATATACATTGAATGATTTGTCAGCATATTGTACCTGCACACACATCAGTAACTGTACAGAACTACAGGATGTCATGAAGACACCGCAAGCCCATATCAGGCGCAAAGGGCCAAATTTCCGTGAAGCATGCTGAATGCTGCAACACGATAATGCGCGGCCGCATGTTACCAAAGTTGTTGCTGGATATCTTGAACAAATCAACGTGAAATGCATCCCTCACCCTCCCCATAGTACGCGTTTAGCCCAACCTGAAATTTTCTGTTCACAAACTTGAAGAAACACCTTCCTGGGAAGCATTAGCCATCATCGGAAGCAGTGGTGATGGCTGCGGAGGCGATTTTAAAAGTATCTCTCAAAAATGGTTTCCAGGACGTCTTTGAAGACTGGCAGAAACGCTGGGACAACTGCATCGAATTCAGGGGAGACTATTTTGAGACTGAACATCAAAATTATGATAGTGAGTAAAGGTACGTTGTCGGAAAAAATGTGACTTCCTTTATTGAACACCCGTCGTATGTTTATGCCATACACGTCCATTGCCGTGGCACAGTGCGCTAGAGCATTGTGCTCTGGTTCCCTGCTATGAAAAGAGCCCGGGTTCGATCTCGCCCGCGCATGCGGCAGGTGCCCATTCGGCAGGGTGAGGAAATTGAACAGCTGCGTTAGGTAACGGACCCTGTACTTGAGTCAACTTCCCGTTTTGAGTGCCGTGATACTGACCACATCTCCTTTCTTGCGTCTATGATCGTGAGGCCGGTAGTCGGGTTAGCAGGCTCTGACCCACTAACGGGTGTTTACGCAGTGGGTTATGTTGCTACATACGCTTAGCAATTGAGCAAAGTTCATACACAATGAAGGGGACATCAGAGAATATTTATAGCAAATTAAAGGAATAGCTTTAATTTGTAATTGAATTATACTTTAATGGCCCTTTGGAGCCTCTTTTTGCTTTGAGAAAATAAATCTAAAAATATTTCAGAAAAGAGATACTTTAGGATGAAGGCTTTGGTTGAATATCTCCTTGACGTATCCTTGGAAGATACTGAACAAAAAAATCAAGTTTTAATCTGAAATTTTGTTTTCTCTTTGCACCATTCACAGGGAGAATCGCATACACATTTATTCAAAACATTTTTAAAATCCCTCCTTTCAGTCACGGTGTCCATTATGATAGATATAAGCATTTTGTTCCTTTTGGTAATAATTTTAATAATCTTTTCTGCTATATTCCTGATATACTACTTTTATCCAATTAAAATTATATAATGGTGCAGTTTTGAATTGTCCATCATCATCATCATTATCATCATCCTCATCATCATCATCTTCACTCTTCACATTTTCGTGCTTTATAAGAAAAGAAAGATCCAATAACTACAGTCAAATGATACCCTGCTTTCATGCATACATGCCATCGCATCGATTATTTTACTTGTGGCCTCCTACATCGTATACCAAAAGGCACATTGAACTGCGGTCACCCAGACACAAACTCACGACTTCCAACTTTGAGTGGATGTCCAGTCACCTTCGTGTCACCGTAATCATCATGGCTATTCAAGTCTGTTGCCTGAAGGTGTCCAAGACGTCCTAATCGAAACCGGCTCGAATTACAGGAAAACGACGTACATAACAACTTAAGTGCTTACTAAAAGAGTTAAGTGAGTTTTAAAACATTTCCGGCCCCCGTAGCCGTGTTCGCTAGTGAGTGTTTTTCTAGCATCCGCCGATTAGAGGTTGCGCTTTTGAGTCCAGCCTTTGGCATGGGTGTTTATATGTACAGTGTATATATGTAAAAGTGCAGGAAGCAAAATGTAATGAAATGGAAATAATAAAATATGGCAAAATAAAGAATATATATATATAGTTTTAGTTCTCCCTTCCTCAACAATGTTGCTGTTAGGGGGCGCTTGGTTTCCTTCAGAACGAAGCAGCCCAAGCATATTGACCTGATATTTGAGATCAGAGTTGGAGGGTCGGCCCAACGCCTGGGATGAATTAATGATGGAGCAATTGGCGGAATTATGGTTTTGGAAACAGGAGGACCTGGAGGAAGCCCACCCCAACTCCATGCTGTCCACCAGAAATTCCACATGGATGTCCTTTTTTGCAATTTACGTCCTCCAACGTTGTCATATCGTACGATGAATGAATGGAGTGAAATGATGCGCAAATGAGTCAGGGCTTCCTGGAGCTTAGACTTACCCTACATTCGTCTATCAGGATAAGGGAAAACTCCGGAAAAACTTTATCCAGTTAACTCACCCTGACCGATATTCGAACTCGCTACCTCTTGAGCGTGAGGCAGACATGCTACAATCTACGCTACCGAGCGGTCGTGTTGGAGCGAATCCGCACCACCTAGGTGAGAGCCAAGCGGGAATATATATAAGGACACGTAACCTTGGTCATTTCTCGAATTTGAATTTTCGGGTGGAATATAATACATTCATAGTGAGAAAGAAATTCATCGGACGATAGAGTCGCAGAGAAAGTGCGAATTGAAATATGATGCAGATCTGAGAGGAATGATTGATAACGCGACCCCTCCGAAGAAAAATAACACGGTATGCTGCAGTTCACAAACGCGCTGAAATGCCTTAGAATTCCAGGCTTGAAATTATCCGTCTGCCATAGAGACATATGAGCAACCCGTAAATTAATGTAAGATCTGAAACATTCTTGGCGACGAATATATAACATATAGTCTCGGGATAAAGAACAGATGAGAAGAGCGTAAATCACTTACGTCTTCAGGATATGACTGAATAAGGAATGTTATTAAATGCTAACTTGAAATAACAGAAAATCAACAATGACAAAACACTACCAACAAAAACAAAACATTATCAACACTGGTATCCATGAACAGTAGACTGTTTGCAGTAAATTAAATACCAGGTCAGTAAATGGCGTGTGGTTCAAGGAGGCCGTGACTTCGTCATGTTTGCTTGTGATAATGCTGAGTAAAAGTATTGTATTTCTATCATTTTAAGCTTCAATTTTAACACTGAGACATCAAGACAAAGTAAAATTAAACCCTTAACAAATGAGAGTAAGTTTTAAGTGTACAGTGTGATCATTTTCATTCGTGGAAGAAGGAATTCACAGCTAAACTCTACATTACATTACAAGACAGAGGTTAGGGTCTTCTTTTACGTCCTTATAGAGATCCTCCTTTACTACAGCTTCTCGCGGAACAACTCTCATAATTACAAACAAGTGTGCCAGTGAAGTATCCTGGGGTGCTCCTGGACGACTAAGTTGGAATGTCCACATATTTTGGTCTGTTACACTTGCTTCTGCACGGTTTTCTAAACTGTACCCTTTACTCAACAGACGCATCTCACTTGGTTCTGAATCCTCCCTTCTTCTTTACAAATCTCTAGTCCGTCCCATTTGTACCTATGCAGCTCAAGTCTGGGGTGGCACCAGCAAGACTAATCTCCGCCGACCGCAGGTACTACTAAACAGGGAGCTGCGTACAGCTACAAATGCTCCATGGTTCATCAGAAACCAACAACTTCAGCAAGAATATAGTCTTCTACCAGTTCACAAGTACATCCGCCGACTGGCTCGACCTTACTTTTACCATCTTCAGGAGGTCCCTGAATCTGGTACATACAATCTCGGCGCTCGCACTCACTAACCAACTCGACTCAAGTGCAGACTGCCACAGGATCTTCTCCTGAGTGACCTCTCGAGCACAGAAGATCCAGACGTGTGATACCTATCAAACTTGAAGTCCTCAATTTGTGTTACAGTGATCCTGCCATATTTACCTAGAGGAATCGTTCACGGCTACATCAATAACTGTTACTAAGTGTCTCAATAACAAACATCTGTAACGCATATTTGCTGATCGATGTACAAAAAAGGAGATGGTGTGAGTATATCAACCTGGTTAGGTCATAGAAACGTGACAACTTAATTTGACATTCAAGCTGTATAATTTCCCGTAGAGGAGGGGATTCGTACCCTTCAATTGCCGTGGTGTGGGCGCTTCTGGCCCTTAGCACTTGTGGTACCTCTGACGTAACTAGAGAAACGTCGGACGAACATTTGAATTTCTCCCTGAATGGGAGTTTTTCGGATTGGGTTGGAATCGAGGTGAAGTGGTTCCCGAAAACCGTGGGAGATCGGGTACGTCTTCGGACGGGGTTGGGAGATGCCATATATTCCCGCGTACTAGCCTGCATAGCTAGTAGAAGGTGTGCTAGACCACCAGGTAAGCCTACCAAGGTTAATCAGTAGCCTTCCCCTTTGGGGTTGGCGCGCGTAATTCTCGTATCCACTTCCATCCCATCTTGAGTCCGAAGGACCAGATTGGGGGGGGGGCCTTCTTGGTCTCTATGTCTTGTGCTATCGAAAGCCCCACGGAGGCACCGGGTGCCGTTTGGGACAGCTCGGTAACTCCCTGGTCGTTAGAGGGGAGGTCAATTTTCACTCAATACCCCCGAGCTTGTATAAGTTGTATAAATCTGTGCTTCTTCAGCGGGGTGATTTCCATTTTAAGCCCGGTTTCCAAGAGTAACGGAACTGAAAACCAGCAACACGCTTCAGAGAGTTCGTCTCGGAGGAATGGCAAAAGCCTCACTAACCCTACACTGTCAGTAGCTGCTGCATTTCCCCAACGAAGGTCTCCTTTCCAAATTTGAATCTATTGTCCATAATAATGCAATGCTCTTCCGATCCAGACTTCTCAGTTTACAGTAAGGGAATGCTCCGCTCATGTTCGTTTATTCTGGTAGCGATGGTCCGTCCGGTTTGTCCTATATACGACGTCCCACATAGACAGGGAATGCGGTACATTCCCGGAACTGGGAAATCCAGTTTGTCTTTCACCGGTCTCAACAGGTGTTTAATCTTCGGTGGTGGCTCTCTGATGATCCTGATGTATTTGGTGAGATTTGTGCTGATTCTGCCTGAAGCAAATTGTCGCCAAATAAATTAGAATGATCCACAAGCCAGCTCGGAAGATTAAACACCTATTGAGACCAGATTAAAGACAAACCAGACTTCCAAGGTACGGAAGTGTACCGTATTCCCTATGACTGTGGGACACCGTATATAAGACACACCGGAAGTACTTATCATTAAAACATAATAAACGAATATTAAAGGAGCATTCGTTTAATGCAACCTGAGAAGTGTGGACTGGCAGTGCATTTCTTTGAAATGGACCACAGAGCCAACTGACAGGAGACCAGTCGTGGGAAAATACAGCACTTACTGGTAGCTGAGAGTTAAGGAGGCTTTTGCCATTTCCTTTGAGGGGAGCACGCTTAATCGCGGTACTGGTCTTCAGTTCAGTTCTGCTTGGAAGATGGTCTAAAAATGGAATCAATCAGCTCAAGAACCACAGATTTATACAGCTTAAATGTCAAATTAATTAGTCACCGTTCCATATCCTAACTGGTTTTCTGCCCGCTTCGGTACCATAGATAGTAGCGTGTGTACCTCACGTTCAAGAGGTCCCTAGTTCGAATATCGGTCAGGTTGTCTTACCTGGATAAGCTCTTTACGTGGTTTTCCCTTATCCTGATAGACAAATGTCGGGTAAATATAACCTCTATAGACCCTGGGCTCTTTTGAGCATCATGTCACCCATTCCATTCATCGTGCGATATGACTTAACGTTTGAGGATGTAAATTACACACACAACAACTAGTTTTCTACACTAACACCGTCTCATGACTTACTGCAGTCTTTTGTTCAGGGATCCGAACATTGGTAGTGTTTTGTCACTGATCTTTTGTAAGATCGATTTAGAGTTTAATAACATTTCTTATTCGTTAATATGCTGATGACAGGAGAGTTGTACGTTCTCGAAACGTCGGTTTCTTATCGTCTTGTCACCAGGTTCGTATCCCAAGAATAACTTCAAAGGAGACCTAATAAATTATAAGTGGATTGCTAAAGCTTTTTAAACTTTCCTCTGAGTATTCTTTTGTGGTACACGCACTTGGAATATTCAAGGGGTAATGAGGTATATCTATGCTTTGGCATAAGGTTTTCTTTCTCCCTCTTGTTAACGTGCTCATAAACGCTTCAATTCTTGGCTTTAAATTGCTTAAAATTAATGGATTACTTTTGGCAGAGAACGGTATTTCAGTTTAATACATCCAGGGCTGTATCAAATAATATTTGCCATATCCAAATAACAAATAACTTCACAAATCCAGATATACGAGGAGTGTCCGTTAAAGAATGATCATATGTTTTGCGGTCATAATTTTTTAGCATTAAAATTCAAACTTATTATATCCTGCTAGCTTAATGTGAAACAAACACGCCGTAGTAGCTTCATTGTTGGTACTGCTGCTACCCAACTGTGAGGGCCAGGAAAGTTCAGACATCTTCAGTATCACCTATCGCTGCAATGGAGGTAACATGTGAGGAACAATATGCGGCGCGGAAATTCTGCTTTCGCCTCAACATATCTTCCGTTGAGGCCCATACAATGCTACAGGAGGCCTATGGAGATTCTATTCTTTCCTACAGCACCGGTGGAAAGTAGTTTAGAATGCTTAAAGAGGGAAATAATAAATTTCAAAGGATGGTGAACCCGTTGCACCAGTTACTGCACTAATGGCAGAAAATATAAACACTACTGCTGCCATTGTGAGAGAGGATCGACGAATTACCTCAAGATCCCTTTCCGATATATTGAACATTTCATTGGGTGCCACCCATACGTTGGTGACAGAAATATTACACATGAGACGTGTTTGTGCGCGATGGTTTCCAAGACCGTTGGTTCCCGAACAAAAGGACATTTTCAAGCAGGACTGCATACAGTTAAAGTTGAAGCAATAATTTAATGGCGAGCAAATAAGTTGGCGAACAAGGGTTACCATTATCCCAGTTTAGAGTTACTAACCGCAGAATGTTTATTACTCGATAAACTTTATTCGTTCCTCACGTATATATGAACCGACAAATATCCAAGACAGAACAAGAGGACTGCCCTAATCGCCCTGACGCCTCAGACTGCTCTAATCGGCTCCACGTCGAAGACTCTTTTAATGGCTTCCCAGCCACCAACTGCTCTAATCGGCTCCACGCCGAAGACTGTTTGAATGACCACATATGCGCGTGGGTGTATCGCGTTCACATTCTGAAAACTCCTTTTCAACCAAAGATCCCTTTGTAGCTATTTTGTCGCCATTATGAATGGTTCAAAGAATACACTATTCAACAAGTCAAGTGAGCCCCTTTAGAAATCTGCTAAGGACACTGTTTCTTACAGTGCTTTTGTTATAACAACATTCCCCCAAACTGCTATTCGACTTAACTGGCCTTGCACGTTTTGTAACAAAGAACCAACATTTCTTTGACATCCATCATGATTCTTTACTTATGGCAAACCTTAATTTCGGTATCAAAGTTGATATTAGACGATGATGCTGAGTTTCTTTCAATGGTAATCAGTGCTTATGAAACTTCGCTACGTCATTTTGATCATGAGAGCAAACAGCAAAGCTCAGTATGGAAATCTCCTTAATCAACAGCCCTCCAAAAGGAAAAAGTGGTGGCTTCTGCTTTGAAATTTATCTCATCTCATTCTTTGATATTCATGGAACGGTTTTTCAGCATATTGTAACTGCACACACATCAGGAACCGTACAATGGTACATGGATGTCATGAAGATATTGCAAGTCTATAACAGGTGGAAAAGACCACATTTCCGTGAAGGAGGCTGAATGCTGCACCACAATAATGCGCGCCCGCTTATTACCAATGTTGTTGCTGGATATGTTGAACAAATCAACGTGAAATGCATTCTTCACACTCCCTATAGTAGGCGTTTAGATCCACCTGACCTTTTCTATTCCCTAACTTGAAGAAACGCCTTCGTGGGTGGCATTATCCATCATCGGAAGCAATGGTGAAGGCTGCGGAGGCCATTTTGAAGGATATCCCAAAATGGCTTCCAGCATGTCTTTGAAGACTGGCAGAAACGCTGGGAAGACTGCATCCCATTCATGGGAGACTATGTTAAACAGGAGCATTAAAATTATGATAATTAGTAAAGGTACGTTGCCAAAAAGTTACCTTTCTTTATTGAACACACCTCGTATGTTTATGTCATACGCGTTCATTTTCGTGGCTCAGTGCGCTAGAGCGTTGTGCTCTGGTTGCCTGCTATGGAAAGAGCCCGGGATCGATATCAGCCGCGCAGGTAGGACAGGTGCCCACTCGGCATGGTGAAGAAATCGAGGAGCTACGTTACGTAACGTACCCTGTACTAGAGTCAACTTCCCGTTTTGGAGTGTCGTGATGCTGACTACATCTCCTTTCCTGCGTCAGTGAACGTGAGGCTGGCAGCCGGGTTAGCACGGCCTGGTCCGCTAACGGGCGGCTACGCCTTGGATCACGTTAGTACATACGCTTAACAATTGAGCAAAGTTCATTCACAATGAGGGAGACTTCAGAGAATATTTCTAGGAAATTAAAGGAGTAGCTTTAATTTGTAATTGATTTATACCTTAATGGTTCTTTATAGCCTCTTTTTGCTATAAGAAAATAAATCTGAAGAATATTTCAGAAAATACATACTTTATGTTGGAGGCTTTGTTTGAATATCTCCTTGACGTATCCTTGGAAGATATGGAACAAAAAATCAAGTTTGAATCTGAGTTTTTGTTTTAGCTGTACTTTATTCAAAGGGAGATTCGTGCACATGTATTTACCCAAAACATTTTAAAAACCCCTCTTTTCAGTCACGGTGTCCATTAAGATAGATATTAGCATTTTTCCTATTTGAAATAATTTTAATATAGCTGTTCTGATATATTCCTGATATACTGCCTTTAACCAATTAAAATTACGTACTGGAGTTGTCCTGAATTGTACCTCATCACCGTTATTATTATTCGCATTGTGTTTTATAAGAAAAGCAAAATCCGAACAACTACATTCAAATGACACCCTGCATGTCATCCATACCTGCTATCACACCGATTATTTCACGTGGGCTCTGCTACATCGTTTACCAGAGTCACATTTGACTGCGGTCACCACGACACCAACTCACGACTTCCAAATTTGAGTGGATATCCAGTGCACTGCGTGTCACCGTAATCATCATGGCTGTTCAAGCCAGTTGCCTGAAGGTTTCCCAGACGTCCTAATCAAAACCGGTTACGAATTACAGGAAAACGGCGTACGTAGCTATTTAAGTGCATACTAAATGAGCTAAGTGAGTTTTAAAACATTGCCAGCCCCCGTAGCCGTGTTTGCTCGCGAGTGTATTTCTAGCATCCACCGATTAGAGGGTTGCGGGTTTGACTCTCGCCTTTGGCATGGGTGTTTATATGTATAGTGTATATATACAAAAGCACAGGAAGCAAAATGTAATGAAATGGAAATAAAATACGGGAAAATAAAGAATATCTATAGTTTTCAGTCTCCCTTCCTCACCAATGCTGGTGTTAGGAGACGTTTGGTTTCCTTCAGAGCGAAGCAGACCAATCATATTGTCCTGGAATATGGGATCAGGGTTGGAGGGTCGGTCCTACGCTTGAAATAAATGAATGATGGAGCAACTGGTGGATTGATGGTTTGGGAAACAGGAGGACACTGAGAAAACCCACCCCAATACCATGTGTCCACCACAATTTCCACTTTGCGGTCGTGTTGGAGCTAATCCGGACCACCTATGTTTGAGCCAAGCGGGAATATATATAAAGACACATAGCTTGGATCATTTCTCGATTTTGAATTTTTGGGTAGAATATAATACTTTAATAGTGAGAAAGTAATATATCGGACGACAGGGTCGCATAGAAAGGGCGAATTGAAATATGATGCAGATCTATGAGGAGTGATTGATAACGCGAACCCTTAGAGAAAGGTATCACAGTAGGCCACAGGTCATAAATGCGCAGAAAGGCCTTAGAATTCCAGGCTTGAAATCCTCCAACTGCTATAGAGCACGATGAACAACCCGTAAATTAAAGTAAGATCTGAAACTTTCTTGGCCACGAATATATAATACATATTCTCGGGATAAAAAACAGATGAGAAGGGCGTACATCGCTTATATCATCAAGATATGAAAAATAAGGAATGTTAATAAACGCTAAATTGAAATAACTAAAATAAACAACGACTAAACACTATCAACAAAGACAAAACACTATCAAAACTTGTATCCCTGAAGAGTAGACTGCAGTAAATTAAATACCAGGTCAGGAGATGGAGTAAGGTTCAAGGAGGCCGTGACTTCGTCATGTTTCCGTGTTATAGTGCAGAGTAGAATTATCGTATTTATGTAATTCTAAGCTTCTATTTTAACACTAAGACATAATGACAACGTAAAAAAGAAACCCTTAAAGAGTGAGGGTAAGTTTTAGGTGTACAGTGTGATCATTTTCATTCGTGGATGCAGGAATTGACAGCTAACCTCTACATTACATTACGAGACAGAGGTTAAGATCTTCTCTTTACGTCCTTATAAGAATCCTCCTTCACTACCGCTGCTCGGGAAACAACTCTCATGGTTACCAACCAGTGTGCCAGTGAAGTATCTTGGGGTGCTACTGGACACTCGACTAACTTGGGATGCCCACATATTGCGGTCTGTTACACTTGTGTCTGCACGGTTCTCAAAACTGTACCCTTTACACAACAGGCGCACCTCACTTGGTTCTGAATCCTCCCTTCTTCTTTACAAATCTCTAGTCCGTCCCATTTTTACCTATGCAGCTCCAGTCTGGGGTGGAACCAACAAGACTGATCTCCGTCGACTGCAGGTATTACAAAACTGGGTGCTGCGTACAATTACAAATGCTCCATGGTTCATCAGAAAACAACAACTTGATCACGAGTTGGGCCTTCTACCAGTTCACAAGTACATCCGCCGGCTGGCATGACCTTTCTTTTACCATCTCCAGGAGGCACTTGGAGCTGTTACGTACAATCTCGGCGCTCGCACTCGCCAAGCGCCTTGCCTCAAGCACAGACTGCCACAAGATCTTCTCCTGAGTGACCTCTCCAGCACAGATGACCCAGACGAGTGATACCTATCAAACTTAAAGACCTCAATTTGTGTTATAGTGATCCTGTCATATTTAGCTAGCGGAGTCGTTCACGGCTACCTCAATTGTTACGTGTAGCCTTAGTAAGTGTCCCAATAAGAAACATTTGTTAAAAAATAGGTGGTGTGAGTATATAAAGCTAGTTAGGTCATAGAAACGTGACAAGTTAAGTTGACATTCAAGCTGTATTATTTCCCTAAGGGAGGGGATTCGCCCCTTCAGCTGCCATGGTGTGGGCACTGCGGGCCCCTAGCATTCGTTGTACCTCTGACGTTACTAGAGGAACGTCGGGCGAACCTTCGCGCCGCTCCGTGAATGAGAGCTCTTCTGATTGGGTTGGACTGCAGGGGGAAGTGCTTCCCGAAAACCGTGGGAGATCGGGTAATTCTTCGGACGGGGTTGAGGGAAGCCGTATATTCTCGCGTACTAGCCTGCATAGCTAGTAGAAGTTGTGGTTGATCACCAGGGGACCCATCGAGGTTAATCAGTAGCCTTCCCCTTTAGGGTTGGCGCGCGTAATTCGCGTATCCATTTCCATCCCATCTTGAGTCCGAAGGACCATATGGGGGGGGCTGTTAGTCTCTAGGTCTTGCCCTATGCAACGCCCCACGGAGGCACCGGGTGCCCTTTGGGACAGCTAGGTAACTCCCTGTTCGTTAGAAGCGAGGTCAATCTTCACTCTGTGTGGATTGCCCTGATAAATACTCGCGAGCTTATATAAGCTTCCGGCCCTCTTAGCCGTGTTCGCTAGTGTGTGTATTTCTAGCATCCGCCGATAAGAAGGTCGCGGGTTCGAGTCTCGCTTTTGGCATGGGTGTTTATATGTAAAGTGTATATATGTAAAAGTACAGGAAATAAAATGTAATGAAAAGGAAAGAATAAAAAACGGTAAAATAAAGAATATACATTTTTAAATGTCCATTCCCCACCAATACTGGTGTAATGGGTCGCTTGAGTTCCTTCAGAGTGAAGCAGACCAAGCATATTGATCTGATAGATGAGATCAGGGTTGCGGGGTCTGCCCAACACCTGGGATGAATGAATGATGGAGTAATTGGTGGGATGCTGGTAGCGGAAACCGGAGGACCCGTAGGAACACCCCAACGCCATGCTCTCCACCACAAGTCTCACTTTCTGGTCGCCTGGAAGCGATTTCGGACCGCCTAGGTGAGAGCCAAGCGGGAATGTTGTGACGTTGTGGGTTCGTATAATTAAAAGTCCAGTTTGCATAAATCCACATGTTCTTTATTTCTGATGAGATTTGGTTGACTGTGAGTAATCATAGCATCCATCTTTTTCATTGCCAGTTTTTTATGCAGGATATTGTACACATGCTTGGTTAAGATACCTAAAGCCTCAGGAATTTCATAAATTTTTATTCGCCGTATGGTCTAATCAGATAGTGGATTATTTCAATGGTGTGTTATGTGGAGACCTCAGTTGGTCGGCCAGAGCACGATTCATCTTCGGTGCTTCTAAGACCAACTTTAAATTCATTGATCTAAAAGCCTTGACTTGTCCCTAAAGTGTCGTTCTTTATATAGAATAATCATTTTGTGAGTAATATCTGAGCTGTTTTATTCTTTATTGGCTTTCATTTTAAAAGTTTGTGTTTTTTTCTAATGGAAAGACTCTATTCGTAATCCCCCTTCCATGTCTTCTCCTAGCCGTACAAAGAGAATGGACTTTAAAGCCATTATACACCGCCAACTCTTAATATACTTGATTATCTCTTAAAGCTTGCTGCATTTCCTTAATTCCACTGTACCTACAAAGTAATTTGAAATAATAGCACCTCTGCAAATATTTATATTCATAACGCTAAATAAATAGGATACCTATGCGTTTGCGAAACTAATTTGTACAACAAATGCAAAGTAAGGGGCAACAACCATATGTAATTTTTCATACGCTGTGGTACTGAATTTCAATCTTAATAATTTAGAAGAGTCTCGGGGTCACTGCATACTTCGTCTGCAGGAGGTGAAAGTTTGCCGATAATCAGAGCCTTGCTGCAGAATGGTTCGTTGGGTGTAATGATTCGGTTCTTCACAGTACGAGGTCTAAGTTTTACTTTTTCTATTTCAGCTGATGGAAGTAAAGTGTTCGAGGCAGAGGTTTTTGTGAAATAGACCTGCGTGAGGGATGGCTCTAAGAAGAGCACATTTACTTTTGCACGGGGTTGGAGAAAATAAATTCGATCTCTTGAAGCCTGAGAGTTAAGTTGCATGATAAGCATTTGCATATCTTTTCCTTTTCTAGTCTGTGCTCTTCGTGGTTTCTCCCAGGTCGTTGAACCATTTGTATACCCGAGTAAAGTAGAGCCTGTATTATCTTCTGTTCCCAGGGTGAGTATGAGCTCGAAAGAGGCACGCACTTCCACACTATCTAACCCAGTCTGTGATGACTTTTCCAGCTAAATAAAACCATCAGAAAAAATTTAGTTTGTTTACTTAATATATCTTAGATTAAACACAGCTATGTTTTATTCATATAGCATCTTTGCTGTAAGCCTACACTTGATGTGTGTTCCTTTGGCACATTTGCAGTATTCCAAACGTCAATTAACCGGAGGAGATGGAATATGTATTCAGCTGCTCATTTAAGGTGTTGTCGTTGGACCGCGGTCCTTAGAAATTCATATTTGGGTACCTAAACTAGGCCTTTTTTGTAATTTACGTTCTACAACGTTAAGTCATACAGGACGATGAATGGAATGGGTGAAATTGTGCTCAAATGAACTTACTTACCCGACATTCCTCTTTAAGGATAAGTGAAAACCCCGGAAAAATTCTCATCCAGGTAACTCACCCTGACCGAAATTCGAACTCGGGACCTCTTGAACGTGAGGCAGACGCGCTACTACCACGCTACCGAGCCGGGCTAAACTAGGCTGTAAAATTATATAGATAGGCAATAAAGATACACCTTCAGTCACGAAATTCGAGTTTCTACAAACCAAAACTTTGATATATGGTATCTAAAATGTATATTCAATTTTCAAAAATTTATATATGCCCTTAATTAGAGAGCTTTAGAAGTGACACAACAAAAAATGAATTTTTACCAAATTAATTTGGTATAAACAATTTACCACATGTGAAATTATGAACAATATATGGATTATAATATTAGTTACTTATTAGGTCAAAGTGGATAAACACCGTATGTGATAGATATAATATAGTAATCCAAAGGCTCCAGAATTGATATGGAGCTAATCCACGCCATAAATGCTTTTGACAAAGAACAGCACATGGTTACATGTTATGGTTCGAGCTATCGACAATACGACGTCCGGCAGTTGCTTAGGATAAACTCACTATCGTTTGATAATCGAAATCCTTTCAAATACTCTGGAACCCTTGGAAGTTTCTTATAGCTCTCTAAGTGAGCGAATCCTTTGGTTTCTGGTGTGACTAGAAGCCCTGCTTGTCGAGCGAGTTCGTAGTGAGTGATGATCCTTATGCAAGGCGTTAAAAGGTCCTTTTCCCAACGAATGCAATGTCCAGAACAAGAGGTTACGTAGTCGTGCTGAGTATTTCTGTATGTGGCGAGGAAGTAAAGTGACACTGAGTGTACTCATATTAATGAAGTGCCAATGAATTACAATGTAAGTCTCAATTAGGAATCCTTTCTCAGTAAAGGACAAAAGAATTTCATATTATAAGTCCACAGAGAATTTTGGCAGAACCAATAAACTAAAGTTGGCATGTCCATTGTATATCAGTGTCGTTTTTTTTATTAAAATTGTATAGAAATCCATAATCAATAACATTCAAAATATTTAGGATACTAAACAGGGATTTTATGTTCTAGATACTAGATAATGATTAATTATCAAGATTATTGGGAAATCTTGCCAAACTAGCAGCATTTCAGTTATTCATATTTTGAAAACAATTGAACAGTGTCAGGACTTATATATAATGGAACGCTTTGCACCATGTTTTTCTCATCCTAATTGACTTAACCCCCGAATTTCTTAAGTTTGGAATGGGATATAAGATTTCCGTTCCTGCAGTTTGTAATTGTGCTGTCGCTGGTCTATGGAGGAAGATGTTTCCTATTGGTCCGGGATGATCTCTCTTTCTCAGTGTTCAATATCATCAATTTTTCAGAATTGATATCCGATGTTGATGTAACCCTAATGTATTTGTGTAGTTAGAATATTTTGTGTGCTTCGTAATAATACTAAATGAAGTTTCATTTATGTATATATATTCTCAAGCAGTTCACTTCATTGAGAGTCTTCTTGGAGATATGCCAACACAATAAATGTTAATCAACATCAAATCTTTTCTGAGTTATTGAATAATAAGTGATATTACTGCAAGTAATGTCTATATATAACTTTCTGAAAGGGAAGTATTTAAATTTCATTCCTATATTTCTGCACACCTCAGTAGCGTAGATGGAAGTATGTGTGCCTGGCGTTCAAGAGGTCCCGAGTTCGAATCTCGGTCAGGCTGAGTTAACTGGATAAGCTATTATCGGGGTTTTCCCTTATTCTGGAAGACGTATGTGGGGTAACTCTTAAGTTACATGGACCCCGGACTCATTTGAGCATTATTTCACCCACGTCATTCATCGTTCAATATGACTTAACGTTGGAAGACGTAAAATACAACAAAAAAATCCTATATTTCTCTTCCCGTTCTGTTTACAATTTTTAAGAACATTAATATTTCAAATACGGTATTCCACCTGGTAGACCAAATCGGAAAATTGATTAATGGAATCGACGAAAAATGCTTAAAGCAGCCCAGAGTACAAAGAGCAAAAAGCTGCCCAAAATTTGCCTTCATCGTAGAGGGGAAGACATCGGAAAACCTATATCCGAGTAATTCTGCCTAGCTGAGATTCAAACTAGGACCGGTAGAACTTGATGTGAATATCCTAACCCCACACTAATAAGAAATTACTGGATTCGACGCAAAAATGAAATATCGAGATCCCATCGAAACGGAAGTTTTCAAACTAGCTGAAACCAAGTCAAACATTTTAGGTAGAACAGCTGTGTGTTTGTGTACGTTTGTGTGTAGATAAACTCATGAACGTAAAGTCGATTAAATATAGTAACCTGATGTTTAGATTCAGCATTTTCCACTGATGCAAAACGAAGGTTTTTAGGGAAATACCCCCACTTCAAACAAACCTTTATATGGAACTAAAGATAACAGTGTGAACTGCCACTAACAGTTTTGACTAAAATTATTTTAAGTCATTCTAATTAAAAATGAGACGCAAATCTTGGAGTATTGGTAAATGATCTCTGAAGTGCTCTTTTGAAGTATTAGTTATTAAACTGCATTACTAGTAAACACTGGAGTAGAGACAAAATATTACTGCACAGTCACATATATCACTTAAGCATACAGTGTGTGGAAATTCTTTTTTGAATAACTAAACATTTACAAAATATCCCTCATTGTTTTGAATTTTAACACATTTATACATTCCTAAAATTCTGGAACGTTTGTTGTTTTTTCCCCTCGTGATCATACATAGAGCATGGATTCTGGAAGTCCTCATATCAATATAGTAGAGATGTCACTATTAGATTGTTTTTCTTGATGTACTGGGAAAGGTGCGGAATTTTAAGGCCAATGTACAGAAATTCGATTTTAAACATCTGAGTATGATGGTTAAATAGCCCTTTTTAAACTCCTATGTGGTCAGATTTAATTAGCCTCAGATTATTTATTTAGTATAATAAAGTACGTTTGATTTCCAAAGAAAAGGTCTAATATGAAAGATTAGAGCCAGACTTAAATATTCAATGCCATAGCCGCGATTTGAACCACGGATATTCTGGTCTCCGTCCAGCCGCTCTAAACCATTGAGCTACTATATCCAACATGCCAACATATTAAATTCTCTAACTGACTCGTGTTTTTCCCGGTAAACCTCTGGGAGTTCTCAACTAGAAATGACAACCAAATGGATAGAAAGAAAGCACGAAGCACTAGTTGAATCCAAAATGTTGTATGCAGTGGAGATCTGGGGGGCACAGAGGTAAACAAAAGGGTGGACCAAAACTACAAAAGGTTTTGTAAAGGGCTACTACGCTTAAGAAGGTCAGCAATTAAGGAAGTAGCTTTAGTAGAATTAGGAAGGACAATAAGAACTGGAATAGTACTGGAAAGAATAACACAATTTTGGTATAGGTGTTTGGTTAAAGAATAAGGGGAAATTATGAAGTTATGCATGAGACAGCAAAAATTATTAGAGAACTCAAATAGTTGGTGGGCAGAGATAGGAGGAATTATGGAAAAAATAGGAATGGGAGACATACGGAGATTAGAGGAAAGGAATACAAGCGATGTGGGTAAATTAGTAAAATTCAGAACAGAAGATATAGAAAGACAGGAAATATTGGGAAGTCTAGAAAATATGAAATCATTACAATTTTACAAGCAAATAAAAAGAAATTGGGGACAAGAAGCATATGTAGATTACTGCAATAGGCAAGAGAGGGAAGGGTTAGCATGGATGAGAACAGGAATAATATTTGTAAGGGAGATAAGATGTAGGGAAAAGCGAATTTGTGAATTTTGTGGGAGAAAACAAAGCATAGAACACTATCTAACAGAATGCGAGGAGGTTGCAATATGGAGATAAAAGTTTGGGAAGAAAATGGGTGAAGGTAGAGAAGAGGATAGGAGCTATAAAATGTTAAGTGGCAGGGAGGAAAAGACGGTAAGAAGTATTGGTGAGTTCTTGCACAAAGTAAAAGAAAAATTGGCCAGAAATGTAAAAATTGTAAGAAAGGAAGAGGAGGGGGAAGAAAGGGGCTAATTAAATAATCAAGGTGGAATGGAGGTTAAGAGCTACCTGTCACAGCAAGAGAACAGGGTGTCATGCAGTCCAAGGTAACAACAAAGTAACGACAAATAAATGTAGCCAAACGTTGTAAATTGTAAAACTTTGGAATATGCACAATAAATATATCATGTCATAAACATATGAGACAACTGTCCAACACGAGTCAGGTGGAGAGCTCATTGTCATCATGGCACGTTGGCTTTAGTTTAGAGCGGCTCTACGGTGACCAGAATATCCGTGGTTCAAATCCCAGCTATGGCATTGAATTTTTCAGTCTGGTTCTACTGTTTCACGGGGCATCCTACACACGGCTAGTGTGAAAGAACAATTAATTTCCAAAAAGTCTAATATTTTGGAATAAATAATTCAACTAGTAAGCTGTTCACAGTGGTAAAGCAGAACCTTTAACAAGTGCTGTAAAGCAAGTTACTAATTCATAAGCTGGAATAGAGTTCTTGTTTTCATTCAACAGAAATCAATTCATATCCAAATTTAGGCAATGATCTCCCAGAATACCTTCCCAAAGTTGACAGATGTTGAATCCGCTTTACTGCCAGAAATGTTTATTTCGATTGACTTTAAGTAAGCGGAGAAATCTGCTTTTATACGAATATGGTACAAGTATATAGAAAAACAAACTAGGTAGACTTCTTTTTAAATTTAATTTAACATGTCGATATGTCATATTTGAAGCTGGAATTTAAATGGAACACTTAAGACATTTCAATCCACAAGTAGCCTCTGCTGCCGAATGCGTACGAAGAATGTAACTAAGTATCGCTAAAGTAACATTTAACAATTAATCATAAACATTGTGAGAAAAAGCCTGAGAGTTTAGTGGAGTATCTTTAAGACCTTAAATGAGGTAATGTCGCCTCCTCTGACTGAAAATTAGTGAAACGTATTGTTCTAATTACGATCCCTTCACTGTCGTAAAATTTATTTTTTGACTGGATAAAAAAATGTATTTAATTATGATACCGAAATTAAAGGATTGCAATAAATAAAGAATCATGATGGATTTCAAAGGAATATTGGTTCTTTGTTACAACGCGTGCAGGTGTAGTGGAGTCAAATAGCAGTTGGAGGAGTATAGTCGTTATAACAAAAGAAATGTGTAAAACACTGTCCTTAACAGATTTCTACATTATAGCACTTGGCTGTTGAATGCGGTGTTCTTCGGACCCTTCATAATGGCATGACAAAGTGGTCACAAAGGGAATCTTTGGTTGAATAAGGGGCTTCCAGAAAGTGAAAGATATACACCCACGCGCAACTGTGGAGGACAGTGCGTGGATTGGAGCCCATTAGAGCAGTCCACTTCTTCTGTCTTGGTCAAAGGAGACCAGTAGTGATGAGAGAAGATATTTGTCGGTTCATATGTACGTGAAGAACGAATTAAGTTTATCGAGTAATAAGCATTCCACCTTCAGTCTCTCTAAACAGTGTTATATTGGTAATCATTAGTCGGTAACTTCTAGTTCGATGTTCTGATAAAAAGAAGCAGTCAATAAACCAGTTTGAAACGGGCATTCCAGTATCATTAAAACTATCCTTCTCATACATATCCACGCATACCCTGAGATTAACCCCATTGCTTTACCCTGAGCTAAACATTATTGTATAAAACTGTAGCGAAGAGTGGAACTGTGTGCGACACACATTATTCACATTTACATCAAAAGGTCGCCCCAACGGAGAACTCTTTGCTTGCCAATACTTTTGCTTAAATTATCTATATTTGATTTAGCTTATGAATAATACACCATTGTATTATGTGGTACACTGTCCTCGACAATAGGTGGGCTCTTTGCTTTCACCATCCCATCCTTAGCCTTGTTTGGCGAACCAATAGGATGGCCGAACTCAGGTCACAATGGATGACACTTGTTAAATTCTAATATTTATATACGTTGGGAAGTTTATAATCGAATTAAAATGTGTTTTGCCTTTTGGTATGAAGTGTATTGCTGACAACTTCATTGTAATCCATTCTCGGCAAGTTTTTGAGTCCAACTGTAGCCTAGGTTGTTGTTTAGATGCGCCTATAGATATCTACAATCTGTCTGAAGCTATAACGATTCTTTTGGAAACATATGGAAGTGGAGAAGGAAAGAAACAGATTTATGGAATGTTCGTAGGCTGCTGATTGCTGTGGAAAAATTACGGGTTCACTTTCTTCTCGGGCAGCCAGCCAGGTGAAAATATGTTTAGATATCAACGTTTCGTGAGTGTACATATCTCCCATGATAAGAATATTTATAAAATGTTATAACCTCAAATGAAAAGCAGTCTTTTGTTCAGTAATGCGAATGTTGATCGTGTTTTGTATTTTTTTATAGCTGTTATATCCAGTATTTAATTTGAGGTTATAACATTTTATAAATATCCTGATAATGGGAGAGAGGTACACTACCGAAACGTTGATTTTGAATCATCTTTTCACGTGGCTGGCTGCCCGAGAAGGAAGTGAACGTATTCGTCGCCAGGGAAGCCTTAGGTCCTATTTTAAATTTACGGCTGTTTTTCAACTATTTATATACATGAATATACGTTTTGCTTCCAATAGTTGGGCCTTTTAATGTCAATATTCTTAAGGTATTTTAAAAGTCAAATTTTGATAAAAATCACAGTTTTGTTGAATAGATTATTGAATATAAACACACACTGGCCATGCACATTGCAATGATCTTATGTTCTTTTATATGCAAATTTTAAAGGTGTAATTCTCTGTTGAAACAGGTACCGAGTGGGTCTATAAACTCGCACACATTTACTTATTTGCATTGCTCTTGTAAGGATGTTTTTTTTTAAATTAATTTCTGTTTTAAAAGCCATAGTTTTTATGACAACATTTATGCTACATCGAATTGATAATTTCATTACGTTTAATAGCATTATTAAGGCTAGTGCAAAGTTACTTATGAAAAATTACAATTTATCTAAACATTAAAAGATAAGTGCAGATGATAATTAAATGTAAAGCCAATTGCGTTCTGTTAAGTTGGAAAGAAGAAAACATTTTCACTACTGGAATATTTCTGTTGTAAAAGGTAGATATCTTGTTTAAAACGTTTACAAAGCTAAGCACCATTAGAAATTAAAATGTTCCTCCTCGACTGTCTATATTACTGCAAAGTTGTATTTGTTAATTTTGCTCCTAAGAAACCCAAAACTGCAGTACTTGCTAAATTTAGTCTCAGGGCTTCTTAAAATGTATGTGAGCTAAACTTTAGTTAAGGAAGGTAGAAATTTTAAACTATATCTATTTAATATTAGCTTTACACGCTACGCCTCAATACATATGGTGCAGATTCTAAACAGTATATACTTAGATGTCTCTCTTTGCTTACAAATCACTATTATAAAGAAACAATATAACTTTTCCATGCAAAATTAGTGTTTTAAAACAGACATATAAATGCTGTTTATTTAACTCACACATTGGTAAAATACTCCGACTCTTTTTATTTGAATATTAAGTAGTCTTTGGAAATAAAAAAAAATCTCACTCAGTTACTTCCCATTCTGAATGTTCTATGTCGTTTGTAACATCAGCTGAATTCAGATTTCGGTATCCTCTCCTCTGGTACGATGGACGTTGGTAGTGTTCCTCTGGGAAAACGGGGGAAGTGTATCTGTCATTGCGAACTTTTTCCTTTCTCTCTCTACCAGTTTCTTTTCGATACACACATGCTGCAATGCTCTAGACTGGATTTCCCAAAAATATTTTTGTTCCATATCTCGAAACGAACCGTGCACGCGAGTGTTATCGGGAGAAGCTAGTCAAGGAAAATAAGTCCTGGGGCTTACGATCCACAGTGTTTTTATATCCCCACCTCACAGGCCACGTATTATCCCGTGATCTTACACCTAACCCGCTGTATCAGTATTGCTCCTAAAGATAGGCTACACGCAGCATACTCCTGCGACTTGGTGGAAGGAATTCCTTCACGATATACAGTGTGTTAAGAAATCCACTGATCTAAAATAATGTACAGCACAAATTTCATTTCCAAATCTTATGTTTAGAATCTTAATCAAGTAACTAATGTATTTATATTGCCGAAAATTGGTTTGGTTTGTATGTGATATAACTCTATTTCTAAATTCCGCAAGACACACTTACTACCCGATAGAAGGAATTCCTTCATGAATTACAGCGTGTTGAGAAATTCATCGACCTTCACAACTTTTTAAAAATAATTCATGACCTGAAATTTCTGTCCAATGATTTACGTCGGCGGTATGTTATTTGCGTTGTCTGTGGTGGCTTTATTTTAAACGCCTCAAGACCCTTCGTGTTTTCTTTTATTAACTCGGTCAAACGCTCTTTGTTTTGTTGCACTTATTTTAATAATTCCTTTTAACGGCGTGGTCGAAATGCCGCATTATCTACTGTAGCAATATAAACTTTAATACCACATTTTCGGAAGATGCTGAAGTTAAATACCAGATTTGGTATTTAGCAGAGTTTTCGTTTCTTTTGATAATGCTGTTCATGGAAAACCAGAGGAACGGCAGACACATATGATTACACATACACACATCCTGAGGCCATCCGGCCCGTAGCGAACCACGTCGAGCTCTCCCTTATGTTCAACGCCTCACAATTAAAGATTCGTGGCGTGAGAAGGTTAAGGAAAGGGAAACTGTAACCGGTTCGAGGTGACTTGTAGCTCCCGCATGAGAGCTCTCATCTTTACATCAGGAGTGGGTACGTCCTGACTGGTTGTGGGTTGAATGATAACACCTGGAATCTGGTAGACAGAAGTTTATTGTTATCCTCAGGCTGCTTTGCTCGCCACCGTAAAGTCGTCGTCGTGGCGTGACCAGGTTAAGGAAAGGGAAACTGTAACCGTTTCGAGGTGACTTGTAGCTCCCGCATGAGAGCTCTCATCTTTACATCAGGAGTAGGTACGTCCTGACTGGTTGTGGGTTGAATGATAACACCTGGAATCTGGTAGACAGAAGTTTATTGTTATCCTCAGGCTCCTTTGCTCGCCACCGTAGAGTCGTCGTCGGAGTGTTTGCTGTGCTTAGCGTCACTGTCAATAATTTGATGTGAAGCGCAGAGGCAGTAGCACTGCGTAGTCGAATTGGATATATTTATTGTCTTCCCTGTATATTATACTCTTTGCACTAGCTCTCAGTGGAGCGCTTGTTATATATTGCGTTTTGTCTCTGTGCATGGTGCGGAAGTATACTTCTTAGGCGGCGCCAAATGCGCTTCCGACTCACGTAGAACTCAGGACCGAAGTGCTCTTACTAGCAAAACCTACTTTCCGCCATCACTTTGAATTAACTCCTCTCTAGGTATTTCTCGGAGTTTGCAAAATCACACGATCAAATATCAATTTTCTATTGGCTGGTAATTACCCGCACTTGTGGTCAGTGTTTAGAATTTGAAGTTTCGGACCTAACATCAGAGACGCTTTCTCTAACGGTCCGCATGCAAAAATTTATGCGGAAGCATGTGTTCTGCGCGTCCGTCAAAATCTTAAAGCCTCTTGTCAGAAGCAAGCATGGGATTTTAACAATGGGTTGGTTTCGGATTGGGAGGCGCCAAGTTTGCCTTGAGGGCGAAACAGCCAATAGAGTGGGGTTGTTTGTTTACAGGGATTGCAAAGGGATTGCAGAGTAGCCTTGTCACTGTGGCGATTTCCGGAGTATATGCTAGCATTATAGCATATATCTATTCTGGTATACGTCATTTATTTATATTTATTCCTTTGTTTATGTTAATGTATTTCTGGTATCAGGTTATATGTCATCTCAGTGTTCCTGGGTGACAGGGGCTGCGTCAATCCACACATAAACACACATCCACACACAAATACACACACGCACACACTCTCACACACACGCAGTTATGCGCACGCTAACCTTTTTAGAAGGCTTTCTTACCTTAAGGGAACATGAAAACGTGTATTTATATCAAATATTCGTTTTGAACTTTTGGATGGAATACCTTGTTCCGCTTGTTATAGACAAGCGGCAGAGAAACCAAACAGGAGCAACGAGTGTTCAACCTGTAAAAATAAAATGTAAAGAGGTACCGGGCTAATAAAATAAAAGTCTAAGGTAATAGTACTCAAATATAGTTTCATTTAACATAAGTATAGGAGATGTGAAAATAAAATTGAGATATACATGTTGGGATGGACCATGTAAGGGAAAATCGGAAAATATTGATTCATCCCAGCACTGAAAGCAGAAAGTATTTTAATGTACTGCACAAGGTTACTCATAATGTGTTTCAAATGGGAAGGTGTTTGTCCTTGAGCGCTACCAGATGAGCAACCAATGTGAGTCCTGCGGTGCTGTCGTATTACATTCCCGCAAAGTGGTGTGTGAACGAGTGCCAAACTAATCAATCTGTATGAAATACTATCCGTGCTAAGACAAAAGTTCAGATTTTGACGTAACTGATCCACATGGAAGGTAGAAAGTAATGTATTTAACATACCAATGAAAACCCCATATTTTTAGCTCAAATAGTTTTTCTAATACAAATAAATAAACCACTATTACTTGTACTATAACAATAAATCGCGACGTAAGCACTGTATGAATATCATTATTGGTTGGCATGTATGCGCCTATCTATGGTTGTAATTACTGAAACGTAAATGTTTGACATGACGTGATAAAGGAATTACTTTGGATAATCCAATTCGAGCGAGAGGAAACAAATTTCCTGCTGCCATGGCAGAACGTGCCTGGGCACATTATACCATTGCTTATGAATGGTTCGTTTTCTCTGTTTACTCTAGAGAGTTCAAAGTGGTTGATGTGTATGTATGTACATACACCTTTAATTACTCATAACTGAAATGTAAGCTACTGACATGACGGATAAAAGAATTACTGTGAATAAGTCAAGGTGTTAAATTCAAGAAAGATCAAACACTTCATTTCCTGTTAGCCTGTGGAATGTTGTATGCTTATGTTTATGAATGAATGCTCGATAAAAAGTGTTTACTTACTTTGGAGAGTTCAGATCAATATCATTCAGTTGTTCTTTACACAACAGCTGAGTAAGAGTTAAATAGTGCAGTGACCGCTTGCTGTAAGTTTAGTGGCGAGTGAAAAAGGCAGGTATTGCGAGGTCAGGCTTGAAGTATTATTTTTAAGGTGTACAACTTCTTCAAAAATTTTTCGGAAACAGAAACTAAAAATTGAGTTATTGCAAAGAGTGCTTCGGTTTAAAAACACGGAAAAATTGTGCAGGTGGATCAACCTGCAATTGAAACGTGACACGAAGTAATACGCCTCCCACCTTACCACTGCCAATATAAACCATTTGAGTTGGTGTGCGCTCAGATAAAATGGGGGTTTTCCAACTGAAATAACACTTTTAAACTGACGGACGTTGAACTTGTTCACAAAGAAATTCACAAGCTAAGACAACAGGACTGGTAAAACTGCGTGAGGCAGGCAGGAAACCTTCAAGAAGAGGATTTTAAGAAATAAATAGCACGTGATGCGGTTATGGAACCTATACTCATAAATTTGCAAGACTCAGACGATGAAGGCAGTGACAATGACGAATTGTCTCTTAACGGAAGTGACATTGACAACGATATGGATGAGCCACCGGCAGTTCCATTGCATTACAAAAGCAGGTCATGTATAAACTATAGTTATAATTGTAGTATTTTAAAATTTACATAATTTGCGAACAATCTTTTTTCCAAATTTGATTCTGGCAACCGCATCATTGTAAAAAAGTTTGTAAAATATAAATTATTTGCCCTTACGTCTAGCACCAAGCAGACCTTCATGTTGTATGAGTGTGCGAGATAGAGCGAGAGAGAGAGACACAGAGAGAGGGAAATATAAAATAAGTGGGTTAAGAAGCTCGAAATGCTGTGTGTGATACGGCATCTGATTAGCTGGTCTCCAGAAACCTTTCCATTTGAAACACGTAATAGGAATTCATCTGTTATATTCTATGTTGAAATTTTTGTGCTGTAGCAACGTATTGTCACTAAGGCATCGAAATGCGTTAAGGGGATGCTAATTCCGCTGAATGCACTATATGTTATCACAAAAGGTAGAGGATAAGCACCCATAAAGTACTGCCTGACTTTGAGCAAAATATGTTAATGAAATGAAGAATGAGACACAATGAAATTCGCTAAATTGTGAAAAGGAACCTGAAACATGTACCTTTGAAATCATTGCCTAACACATTTGAGTTTTGATTTCATTATACACTACAATATTTAATTTCAACACACTGGGGTTTTTTCTAGATATCGTTTTCTGTAATTAACGTCCTCCAACTTTAAGTCATATCGGACGATCAGTGGAACGGATGAAGTGATCCTCAAATGATCCCAGGGTCCATGGAGCTTAGAGTTACCCGACTTACGTCTTTCAGGAGAAAGGAAAACCCCGGAAATAGCCTCATCCAGGTAACTCACCCTGACCGAGATTCGGACTCGGGACGTCTTGAACGTGAGGCAGACAAGCTACCACCACGCTACCGAGGCGGGCATATAGATACCCTGTATTTATGATAACAGAGTAGGAATTCACAAGGTTTAGATGTAGGCCAACTGAGGTCAGTGACCTACTTAATATGACACATTTATTTATTAAAGTCACTATTATTATTTTCTTAGTTGCACCGTGTTTTGATTAAAATGTATCAGTAGTTATACATTTTAAGAACAAGGATTCATTGTATTACCGCTAAATGAGATCAACAATAGAAATAAGAAGTATTTTTATCGACATAAAGTTTAATTTAGATTTCATCAATAGTATCTGAGAAAACAGGTCATTAATATCAAAAATGTAATTTTCAGATAAAGCTGTTCAAAGCAAAAATGCAATAACCCAATCTCTCTGCTTCCAGGTGCTCCAATGATGAACCATGATATCTTTTTCCTCAGGAAATACGTGGGTGAATACGAGGATGAATAATAACCAGTTAAGTGAGTGAAAATTCAATGGAGGCTTATAATGATGTAATGGAGGTAAATTTCGATTGTAGTAACTATTTCTGAATCTTATTACAAGGAACCGTGACTCTTGTGGTGTTAAATAAACCTATGAAGTTTCAACACTTCACGAATTGAAATTGCTTCCGCAATAAGGATGAGAAGTGTGTCACTGAAATATAAAAAGAGTAATTATTAATTATATCATATAATTATTATGTTAATGGTATTATTAGTCATTTTATTAATTGTACTTATTACTATATAACATATTAATATACTAATCGGAAGGTTCCTGGACCGCTGAGTATGTACAGGAATAAACCAAGCATGGTCTGTAGACGCTGTGAACTACAGATGGTAATCGATCCAGTGAACACTTCTGTAAGATTGTAAGACACGAAGGAGAAGACACGGCTTTTATAGATGCGTACCCTTTTATCAGTCCTACACCGTGGCGTAGCGGACTGAGGCAGAATGCCTTGGTCCCTGTCCACGGAAACCGGCCCGGGTTCGATCCCACCCATGAGATTTTAGGTCTCGGGTATAGGACCGGTGCCCACTCAGCATCGTGAGGAAAGTGAGGAGCTTAGGCTTGCTTAGATGATAGTCCACCTCTGCCGTGTTTAAGTGGGCGAGAGGCCGGCAGTCGGGTCGGTAGGCCTTAGCCCTCTAAGGGCTGTCGCGCCATGGGTTATTATTATTACTCTTTAATCAATCTACGTTCCACCTACTTGATCATCAGTCTTCATCACTTCCTCTTACCCGCCTCGGGAGCATGGGGGTAGCGTGTCTACCTCACTTTCAAGAGGTCCCGAGTTTGAAATGAAATGTGTAGTGTTTAACGCCCGCATTTAATACTTACGGCACCGCAGGCGATGACACTGATAATATATGGGATGGAGATGGAGCACCGGTGGAATGAGATGACGGGGGAAACTGGAGATCCCGGAGCAAACGCTCCCCAGTGCCGTGTTGTCCATCACAAATCTCACTTTGCGGTCGGTTGGGATCGAACCCGGGCCACCTTGGTGAGAGCCACTGAGTCAGGGCGTTGCCTGATACCGAGCTTGAATCTCGATAAGGGTAAGTTACATGGATAAGGATTTTCTGCGGTTTTCCCTTACCCTGAAAGACGAATGTCGGGTAACCCTTAAGATCTGTGGACCCTGGTCTCATTTGATCATCAGTTCACTCATTCCAATCATTAAAATGACTTAAAAAGTTGAAGGACGTAAATTGAAAAAAAAAAAAACCTCATTTCCTTAGTTTCTTATTTCCAGCATAAGCAGGTAATGCTTCTATGAAACAAGTTCTATAATCAGCGACCTGCTGAATACTAACAGCCGCTTTTTCTTGCTGAATAAATTGAGGTAAACCCTTGCAACAATATGTTCAAATGTGGGGTGTAGAAAGAAGTTGGGTGATGATGGATTCCTTTGAAGTTCTCGGTGTTCGATCTAGTCGTTCCTCGGCTGCTATGGTATCTGAATGGACTCTTCCTTTCAGGGATGGTGCCGCATATGGAAGGATAATGTTGTTTGAAATAAAATATTATTTATAATTTCCACAGCGAATCTCCAAACTTTGAGATTTATTAAGAATGAAACTTTTTTAACATAAATCAATCGATATCAATCTTCTCTGGTGCAATCCTTTTAACTGTTCACCAATAATCACTTTTCTATTGAACCAAGTATAATATACTGATTTACATAATCTTACACACAAAAATTGTCTTTGCACATAAGCATTTATTTGCGGTCTCACTCACACGTCCTTTACCATGGAAGTCAGATTAAGAAGAATCACTTCCAGTTCAGGTGCATATAGTCCTTTTGCCGTTGCCATAACGACAAATCAACATCATTCAACTTTTATACATTTCTTCATAAATTTTGTTTAATAAGTTTTTCATACCATTATTAAATATTCTAAATAATTCTTTTTACTTATTTAAATTATTATATAGATTTAAATAAGCATTTAAATCGTTTCACCCTAATTACCATAGCTGCAATAGCTTAACTGATTGCTTCTATCTCAAAACTTAAATTGCCTTAGATAGTAATCCTTGTTCATAACAAACTCTTACTTTATGCTTCTACATTATACATCAATTATAGCATACGGAAATCATTTATCAGAACTATTTACCTATCTATCACTTCGTTATATAATTATTATCCGTCCCTTCTTTAATCCCAGTATCAGATCTCACATATGCTTTTACAGGAAGAATCCTTATGGCTTGAGCATAAATGACTTCCTATACTTAACAGAAACATCAAAGTGTAGAACAAATCTTTACTTAAAGTTTACCACCCTTTTCGAAGGTTGGTAAGATTTATGACAACTTCTTTGTGAAATGGTGTAGAATTCACGGTACAAAGAGGAAGCTATTTTTACGAGGGCTGTTCAATAAAGAATGTTCACAATTTTTTGTTGACAACTTACCTTTACTCATCCTCATAATTTTGATGGTCCTTCTCAAAATATTCTCTCCTGAATGCGATGCACTTGTCCCAGCGTTTCTGCCAGTCTTCAAAGACATGCTGGAAACCATTTTTGAGAGAGCCTTTAAAATCACCTCCGCAGCCTTCACCACTACATCTGATGATGGATAATGCCTCCCACGAAGGTGTTTCATCAAGTTAGGGAACAGAAAATGGTCACATGGTGCTAAATCCGGACTATAGGGAGGGTAAGGGATACACTTCATGCAAATTTGGCAAGATATTCGGGAACAATGTTGGCAATATGCGGCCGCGCATTAATGTGGTGCAGCATTCAGCCTATTTCACGGAAATATGGCACCTAATGAAATGCTCACTATTTCAGAAAGTGATCTTAAGGTAAATCGTCTATCCTCTCTCACAATGGCAGCAGTAGTGTTGATGTTTTATTCCGTAAGAGCAGTTACTAAGGCACCGGGTCCAGCTTCCTTTGAAATTGATTGTCTCCCTCCTTTAAACATTTTGTACGGCCTTCGAGTTCTGCTGTAGGGAATAACTGACTCTCCGTGAGCCTCCTGTAACATTGCATAGGCCTCAACTGAAGATCTGTTGACACGAAAGCAGAAATTTAAAGCCGCATATGGTTCCTCGCGTGTTACCTCCATTGCAGCAGTAGGCGTAACTGAACATGCCTGAACTTGGCTGGTTCTCAATGTCGGGAACAAGGGGTACCAACAATGAAACTACTACGGCGTGTTTGTTTCATATTAAGCTAATAGAGTATAATAAGATTGAATTTTAGTGCGAAAAACTCTGACGGTAAAAAAGCATGACCATTCTTTACTGAACGGCCCTCGTAAAATATATCTAGAATATACGTATTTTGCCTAAATAGAAAAACAGAAATTAGCAATAATAGAAGTGCACAAACAACAAAAATGTAACCTTTTGTCAATTTTCACTACTTTGTTTCCCCTTAAGGCAGTCGGTGTTCCCTCTTCGTTCTTATTGTTGATGAAAGCCCATATAGACATACAGCATGTCCCCTCTTTTCTAGACAAGCCGTCTGGACGCCGAAGATACCGACACTCCTTCCTCTTAAGTGGATGGAAAGTATATGGAGAAAAGAGGATGGGTGAGAAGCACCAACAAATGGCGGGGGAGAGAGGCATAAGGAAGCAGAATATTTTGCTCTGGAAGGTAACGGAAGACGTTTCTATGGGCCCAACGTATTGCATTGGAAAGTGAAGTTGCCGCAAATTTCCGCGACTGGCACGTACAGCTTCCTCTTGCGACATTGCTATTGTCAGACTGTCTGCTTTATGGCCAACTCGCCAAAAAAAGTGTCCAGGCTCCATGTATTTCAATCATACATAAGTGAGACAAACTAGTAAAAATCCAATTTAAAACCGGAAATTTTCCATTGGGTTTGGTGGTTCACAAAGTTTCATTTGTTTTGCTACTGGAATACGCTGTCCTTTCTGGGACAGAGAAAAATGGAGTTTGCATTACCATAGGGTTGCATGTAACATAATGTACACGTATGCATAATATTCATTTCTTACACACCTATGATTTTGAACTATATTTATCAAACAAGAATAGCATTAAACATGTCATTAAACGCTTAAGCATTTTATATTTACTTTCGACAGCTGCCTTATATTTCGTTTATCTATTTATTTATTGTTCTTTGTAACAAGTACAATAGTATACACAATTGAAAACTTGTTTAAGATCATAGTCCAGTTAAAAATACGTAAAGGCAAGGAATAAAATTACAAGTAATAACAGTTAAAGTGCTGAACTAATACATAAAGATGATTGTAATACAAATACATTGATAGAAAGTTACTGTAGGTCAATTACAATATCATTATTATTCAGAAATTCTTTCACGTCATAGTAAGATTTTGATTTAAGAAAATTAGTTAATATATGTTTAAAATTAGGCACAGAAGTAATATTTATAAAATCCATTGGTAATTTATTGAATAAATTACTGGCAATATAATAAATATATCTTTCATATAATTTTAATCTATGAGATTGAGTTATCAAGTTCTGTTTTCCTCTAGTGTTGCAGTTATGAATAGCTGAATATTGAGGCAAACACCTATTTCGTATATACATTATGGATTTCAATATAAAGATACCGGGAAGGGTTAGTATTGAAAGAGTTTTGAATGCTTCCTTACAAGGTCTATACATTGGCAGATTGGCTATTTATCTGATGACTCGTTTGTGTAATGTAAATAATTGTTTGAGATTGGCTTTAGATGTTGATCCCCACAGCTCTATGCCATATGTAATAACTGAATGAATGAAAGCAAAATAGACTATGTTGGTAGTTGCAGCTGATACACATTTTGTTGTATTATGTAGAACAAAAAGAGCTGATGATAATTTATTTTCAATTTTATTAATATGTTCATCCCATGTTAGCTTACTGTCAACTGTTAAACCGAAAACATCCACATTATCGATAGGTTGAATCATATCACTTTCCAAGTATATATGAGGCTCTAAATGAGTGGTTTTAAAATTGAAAATTATTAAATCACTTTTCTGCACTAACACATAATTTAGAGTTATTAAAATATTGAGTTATACTGTTTACAACTCCATTCATTTGTATTTCAAGATTATTAAGGTCTTCATTCTGAAATACCATCGTCGTATCATCAGCGTAGGCATTTAAACTAACATCCTTAGGAATTACATTGGCAATATCATTTATGTACAAAATAAACAGTAGTGGTCCCAGAATGGAGCCCTGAGGAACTCCCGATATAGTGCTTTTACTACGGTATGTCAAAATTCCCTGGGTAGTATTTATTTCTGTGAACAGAGTTCTTTTACTCGTGTATGAGATTATTAGGTCATACGCAATATCTCAAAATCTGAGGTGATATAGTTTATTAACTTTGATACGTTAGCCCATTTTATATACAGTTTTAACTGAAAATATAATATTTATCATAATAGCCTGCTCAATGAAGTTCATAAAAGCACATCTATGTGTCTGTGAACGTTATTTAAAAGCAAAATGCTGGACAAACCCAAACTTTATGCCTACCTTACACCATTTACTGTCCTCCACAGGAGAGATAGTCTAAGGCCTGAGATGCAAGGGGGATGGTGGAGGTTCCCACACCCTCCCTGGACAAGTTTATGACACCCCATATCAGTACAGTTACAGACCATTCAAAAAAAATTCTGACGGCTTCTACTTTTGTGAATGAATGTTCTCGGTTTTAGTGTACAGAGCAAATAGGGCACATGCAGCTTAATGGTTCTGCTGCTTGTGTAGGAGGCGTTTTCTGCCACACATATTCGCTGTCCTTTTCCCACTGTGCAAGGTAACACATTCCTTTCAGGGACCTTCTTTGCGTTGCTGGACAGTAACTGTACAAGATGGAGTTTTCCTCCACCAAAATGCCCATTGAATGCAAACGTTTCAAGTATGGTTTTTAGTATCTCACAACTGGTGCTAGTATCTATATTTAATAATCATGGTATTCGGCTTTATGCGCCCCTAGGATACATTTAAATTTTCCTAAATAAAGAATGATGTAATACGCACCAAACATAATCGTGTATTGAAGAGCTGCACGGTTAGCTATGGAGCCAGGATCCAGCTCAAAAGTAAACGTGCTATAGTCATGCAGAGTAAGAAATAATGCTCAAATGAATACGGGATCCACAGACCTTGAAGAGCTATTCTATGCGGCCACCACAAGCGAAAGTTCCACCTTGGAGCTCTTAAACATGGCGTAGGTGTTTTCCGCACATATAAGGGTCAGCTTTTAACGTAAACGAATTATCTGTACAAGCTTGAACAGTAGCATTGTATATACTTTGCCGTTTTCTTTATATATTGGAATCATAGTATTTAAGTGCATAGGTAAAAAGTGAAAAGAATGTAGGTTATTACAAATGGTGTGATGCATTGTTTTACTTAAGGGAATCCAATATAGAGGCAAAGCGATGGATTTCTGAAGCCTTAAAAATGTAGCAAATTTTTGAAAGTTTAACAGAGCAGAATGGCTCATTCGGTTATCTGCCGTGGTCGACTTACCTAAAATAGTTTCTTTCAGGGATTTTCCCCCGTCGCCAAGCAAACACTGGGTAGGTTAATTACATCCCTGGAGTTTCCCGTCCCTCCAATTAATCTCCATTATCATTTCAAGTCAGATCCCATCTGGTGATTTAATCAGGGTAAAAGTGTAAGCGGGTTTCTCGGCGCTGTATATCAGGATGATATGACCTTGACAGAACTTCCCACTCCGAGTATCACATCTTCTCAATTGAGCTAGAGGAGCTCCCTGCCGACGTCGAACGTCGGTTCCCGGATTCTTAAGGCATCCAATCGCAGTATCACCTTCTCAGCCACCATAGCGAAGAACACCCAATGACGCACGGCACTCCGTCCCAAGGTCAACTTCAGCTAGTCCTCTTTCTCCACAGGCAAGGTGTCGCCCGATGACGTCATCAGCTAAAATGGTCCACTCGGTTTTCTTAATGGTAAACCCCGAGCTACGTCAGGCCTGATGACGGCCACGGCTGTCCCGGTGTCCTCGAGCACGCAGCATGGCTTCCGTCTCACCCAAACGTCCGCGATAAGGCTGTCATCCATTAGTCGGCTCACCGCGCGCAGTGACACTCGAGGGAATGGTGGTGATGGCGCTGACTTACTCCTCGCACAGCCGGCCCTTTGTCGTTCCTCCGGGTGCTCTAGCTGGTGTGGGCAGCCTCTCTCTGCAGATGTCCCGGCCGACAACGTCCTAAACACACGCCGCTTGTTCTTTGTTGGCATCCTGGGCTGGTCTTCGATCTCCATTGTAGCAGACAGACCATATTCACGAGCTTGGGGTAGCCGTCGGCTCTTCACCTCCATCTTCAATGCGGCCGTTAAGAACCGTTGATGGTCTTGTCGTCGCCAAGCATTAGTCGCTGGCGTGGCTCGACGCCTCGTACCTCGTCATCGAAGGTGTAGGGGCTTCTCAGGACACGAGTTCAGGTGGGAGGTTGACAGAAGCTTTGCTGCTTATCTGTTCGATTGCCAGGGCGAACTATTGTAGCATCTCCCCTTGCTGCTGTGACCTCGATTTCACGACCTCACTTGGTTGCGATAGCTGCCGTTAAGGGGTGGTTTTCGAAGCGGATTTCCAGGGCCTTCCAGATGTCCTTGGGCACCACCACTGTCTGTGCCGCATTCAGCACCTCTGCGGCCCGTCCCTGGAGGCAGCCTATTAGTTGAGCATCCTCTTTTTCCTTTTTTGTTTTTTTAATTTACGTCCTCCAACATTTAGTCATATTGGAAAATGAATGAGATGGGGGAAATGATGCTCAATGCGTCCGGGGTCCATGGAGCCTAGAGTTACCTGATATTAGTCTTTCAGGATAAGGGAAAAGGCTGGAAAAAACCTTATCCAGGTAACTCACCTTGACCGAGGTTCGAACTCGGGGCCGTCTTCTTCTGGTTCCCAGCTGTTGTGTTTGGCCACTGTGTCAAATTGGCGGAGGAAGACTTCGAAAGTAAACGCGCCGTCATACTTGGGCGGTTTTACGCGCGCAGGTGTTGCGTTGCTTCGGCGCGTCGGTCTTCAAATCCTTCAAACTTCTGCCGACGAAGTCCTCCACCATGGCGTTCAGGGACTTGGTGTTGCTGTCGGCCTTTACCTTTAGGTCTTTAACGCGTTGTAGCAGGTTTTCGACGCGCTCGCCCAACTCCGTGATTTCATCCTTTACGCCAGCCATTTGCTCCTCAAATTTGGCGATGAAGGCCTCATTCGCAGCCTTCATTTCTTAGGCTAATTCGGCCTTCATTTCTTCGCGGCCACGTTGTTATTAGCCTTTTCCATTTCGCGGCCAGGCTTTCGCTCGCCGCTTTCATTTCCGTGGCCAGGCTGTCGTTCGCTGTCTTCAGTACTTTTAGCTCCACGGCAGGGTTGTTATTAGCCGCTTTCGTCTTCGTAGCGACGGTGTCATTCGTTGTCTTCTTTTCTTCCATCTTCGCTAAAATCTTTGCCAATGAAGCTACCATTGCCTTGTTCCACTCCTGACCCCAATTGTGACTTTGGGGGTTCGCAGAATTAAAAGTCAAGTTTGCAGATATTGAAAATGCTCTCTATTTACTTAGAAAGGCACTGTTGTACAGCCCTGAGCCGCAGAATGACGGAACATATACCAACACAGTCTCTCCTGGCTTCAATACACGTAAACAAAAAAATCACATAGAATTATAAAATTATAAAATTGAAGTATTTATAAAGTACTTATTGGAAAAATAAAAATAAACATGGAAACTAGGAGGAAAGGACATATGAGATACATAAAATACAAAGAGACAGATAAATCAGCCATAGCCCATCATTTTTGCTCAAAGAATCACAATATTTTTAAAGAAATGAAGCAAAAGGTATTGGGAATCAACGGTTTGGGAAAATGTACACATTTTTAAGAATAGAAAGAGCCATGAATCTCGAAATATCAATAGTGGATGACGTCATTCAACTCGTTACACAGCGCCAGGAGAAGGAGGCGGTCACCTGAAAAAATAGTCAATCATCAACTGATGTTGGGGAAGCGTGGTGCTTGAAACATTTCCTAATTTTAAATATAAGTGCAGCTAAAGTGTTTCTATGGTTTGACAAGTACTTTAAAAAGATTTTAAAGGAAATCACCTTCAAATAAGTAAATGACTATTAGTTATCGACTCGACTCGGTGCAGTTCAAATCTTCACACGCAGAATCAACAGCTCACTAGCGACTCTGTTCACTAACACCTCCTTGCCGACTCTGACTTTCTACTCCAGTCCAGTCGCTTTTATACGCGAGGCGCAGTGTCTCAAAGTTGGCAAAGTTTCTCAAAACTTCCCGAAGCTTCACGGCCTTTCGTTGCGGCAGGTGAAGGAGAGAGAACTGTCCAGATATCTCTTTGGCTCTTTCTCTCCCCGCCCCGTCTCTCCTCCGCAATAGCTCAGCGCTAATGCGAGTATGGGCGTGGCTTGTGTGCTATCTGTCTATTTCACTTCCCTCTTCTATCTCTCTCTCTCGCATCAGCCAAATAATGCCTCGCGACATTATCATTATCACTATAATGATGATAGAGATGATAATGGTAATAATGACGATATTAATAATAATAACAAGAAGGAGAAGGAGGAAGAGGACGAGGACGAGGTAAGGTCAAAGTGACAGTGAAGTCAACTTTTAGGGGTAATCGGTTGAAGGGCCATTTTTCGACTGGATCTATGATCGAACTAGGCAATTTCTTCGTAGACATAGATATACGTGTGCTCTCTAGTCGCAAAGAGAGCTTTTCTCATCATAAATACTTATTGTCTTAGCAGTTACTACTAACCTTCCAGAATACCTAAGTCTAGTTTATTTTGGCAATGAAGAATATAGTGATTTACTTTCTTTAAGGACCCGTATTTCGTTGTTGACTTCATGTGACATCGGCCTTCTATTTGTATTTTAGAATATATCTCCTAACCTAGCTTAGATCGAATTTTAGCCCGTTTTATGTAAGCAAAGGAAGCCTTTATCTTTGAACTTTATCATTCAAAAGTGTTGAAACAGTAATCGGACAACCTTCTGCTCTTTGTAGAACAAAATTATCACAACGATGACCCCAGTCATCCATCTTCACAGAGAAATTAGAAAGGTCAGACAGTCGGAGTTTGGCAGTTAAACCCCTGCCGGAAAGTGTCAGGAGTTCCAGTTGTGGATAGTAGGGCGTCTTGCGTGAGTACGCGGCCCTACACTAGTGCTAAACTTGCTCCCGGGTCCAAGTCCCGACCCTGAGTGCTCTGGTATGTTCGGGGCAGCCGAGAGGAGCTTAAAAACGCAGGCGGACAGAGGGAGAGTGGAAGAGGAAGAAATTTTCAAACCTAGAAAGTCACTGCAGAGGTCTCGAATGAAATCTGTAGGTGCAACGTCGAAAGAAATGGTCCAGGGAGAATTAACATCTAAGGAACATATACCTTCCAGTATTATGGAATATATAACTGTAATTAATGCAGCAATAGCTGCTGATAAAGTTAGTGTATCAACCAAGAAACTAATAATAGCCCAGATGGGCAAGATAACTGAAGCCTTTAACGAGTTATCTGCTACAGTAACTATACTACAAGCGGAAAATAATATTCTGAAAACCAATTTGGTACAGCCTAAGCCTTCTTATGCCCAAATGGTCATGAGACAAAGGATGACTGACATGGAGGACAAATTTGACAGGGCTATAAAGAAGCAAACACATACGGTGCTGATTAGATCATCAGAAGGTAAAATGGCGGATGTGGTACAAGATATAGTTTCCAAAAATCTAAAGCCAGTGGAAGAAAAAATTAAAATAACTAATGTAAGGATAACGGACACAACTGTAATAGTCGAGGCAGAAACAAAGGAATATATGCAAAAACGTCTGAATAGTCACAATCTAAAGGATAAGGAAATTAAGGTAGAACCGGCCAAGAAAAAACAACCGTTAATGATAATTTATGATGTTTTATCCACTGAAAAAGAAGACGACATCAAAAGGAATATGTATGACCTGAATTATGAATATGAAATGACATGGGAAGAATTTAACCAGAAGGTAACCTTGCGATTTAAAACAGGGCCTAGAGATAAAAGAACAGTTCATCAGGTAATAGAAGTAGACTCCAGGCTAAGATATAAACTTATTCAAAAGGATAAAATATATATTGGCTTCCAGGCGGTTCAGTTCAAAGATTATATTGTGGTAGCAAAATGTATGGAGTGTCAAAAGCTAGGACACGTGGCAAAATATTGTAAACAAGAGGTATCTGTGTGCTCACACTGCGGGGAACAAGATCATATAAAGAAAGGGTGTCAAAAAGCTAAAGATAAGGAGAAGTCCGTATGTATTCCATGTAGCACAAGAAAGTAGAACCTAACTACTGGGACAAAAGTACACTGTCAAAATAGGAATGTATGCCCAACGTATAATATTTTTGGGAACCGTTAATTAATAGAACGGACTATGGTAATGGTAAATGAAATACAGCAAATAAAGAGCATAACAATAGGTCAGATAAATGCACAGAGATCAAGGCTAGTGATGCAGGAATTAAGAAAGGTAATAGAAGACAGGCAATTGGATATCCTCTGCATACAAGAGCCGTATATCTTTAAAGGAAAACCTATACATGTGGCTGCTACAACTAGAATAATAGTAGAGGGCGATCAACCAAAAGCAAAGATTCCAATCATCAACAAAGAAATACAGGTGGTAAAGATTACACAATTGTGCGATGAAAATGTTAACTGCATTGAGGTAACAACTGATGGTGTAAGCTTCATCCTGTGTAATCATTACTTTCAATATAGTGATAATATTCAAATACACATTGACAAGATGGAAAGAGTGCTAGACATGATGTCAAGAAAGTCCATTATATGGATTGTAACGCAAAATCAAAGAGGTGGTATAGTAAAAATCCTGATAATAAGGGAGAACTATTAGAAGAAATATTACTACAGAACGATATGATCACAATGAAAAAACCATTTAATACATTTAATTTTGGAAATAGAGCTGGATCAGAGGAGAATATAGACCTTACGGTAGCCAAAGGAAAAATTGTGAATCGTATCAGTAATTGGAAAGTGGCGCAACAACTAACTACTAGTGACCACAATTTAATATATTATGATATAGTAACATGGACAGAAGGGGAAAATCAAAATCATGAGAAGAAAAGAAAATATCAGATAAAGAATGCTGATTGGGCAAAACCTAAAGGTTCAATTAAAATTCCCAATGAAATACAAATTGGAGGAACTATAGATAAAAAATCTAAGCAATTAACTCAAAGCATACAACAGGCGATGTAGCAGGCATTAAAGAAATGTACAAATACTGATGGAAAGTATAAGGTATGGAATGGCAAACTGAAAAATCTAAGGAGCAGAGTGAGGAAGTTAAGAAGATATTATCAGCTAAGTCGGACTGCACAAGAAAAACTGATTATACTTCAGGAATATACAGAAGTGAAACAACAAGATAAGGCCAAGCTTTAAGAAAGGAGACAAGAAACATCGAAAAGATTTATAGAGGAAACTCTGGATGAAAATGAATGGGAGACTCCGTATAAAATGTTGATGGAGAAAATAAAAACACCGGAAGTAATCTCAACAATAGAGAAACCTGATGGAACTTATACAGAATCGTGGACAAGCTCTATGAATCACCTGTTGCAGATATTGCTTCCTAGTGACGAACAAGAATAAGAGAATGAGGAACAGCAAGCTATGCGAAGTGATTTTCAAAATGTATATATTAATCAAAGAGTAAACTACCCATATGACGTTTCGGAAATAAAGTTAGCAATCCGAGAACTAAAGAGGAAAAAAGCACCAGGACCAGACAATGTAAATGCAGAAATTCTACAAATCTTGGAAGATTCTATAGCACCATACTAATGTAGCCTACTTAATGAATGCCTGGTACAGGGGCGAGTTCCATACTGTTGGAAAGAAGCAGAGGTAGTAATACTAAAGAAATCAGAAAATAAGGATCCAACAGAGCCAAAAACATATTGACCAATATGTCTATTAAACACAATAGAAAAAGTACAAGAGAAATTAATATTAAAAGGGATAAAGGTATATTGAATCATGATAGGCATGACCGAGAAACAATTTGGCTTCAGAAAGGGGAAATCCACTGAGGTGGCCATAAATGTGGCGTTAGAAGCGATAAAAAGATGTAAAAATAAATATGTATTAGGAGTATTCATTGACATCGCTGGAGCCTTTGACAAATTATGGTGGGCGTATCTATTTAAAATCGTGGAAGCGAAACAATACCCAAAAGTTCTATACAAAGTCATCAGAGATTATTGTAAAGATAGATGGGTACATATCACCGGCAGAGATGGAAAAATTACAAAAGAGAAATTACCAAAGGTTGCCCACAGGGATCCATTTTGGGGCTCCTCTTCTGGGACATCATAACGGAGCCAGTATTAGAAGAATTAGCTGTATCACAAGATATCATCGAAATTGTTGCAGATGACATTCTGATTATTACAGAGGCAAATAGTAGGATGGAGTTAGAGAAAAAAACGAATTCAACTTTAAAGATATTTAACAAATGGTATAATTAAGCCAAATTAAAAATATCAGCGAACAAATCTGCCTATGTACTGAAAGGAGCGTTAAGTATGGCCCCGACTCTTAGGGTAGATAATGAAAATATAAAAAGGGAAACAGTTATTAAATATTTTGGAATACACCGGGATGAAAAGAGAAACTTTGAGCAACACATACAGAAAACCAAAGAAAAAACTATAAAAATAATGCTGAAATTGTATACTTTAGCAACGATTACATTTAAATTACCGCCAAATGGTATAACTTCATACCACATGAGTTTTGTTGTGGGAATAACAGCATATTGAGCTGGGGTATGGGCTGATAGAGTTAATATAAAAAAGAATGTGAAGATGATAAAATCCATACAGAGAACAGGATTATTGAAATGTTTTGGAGCCGTTATGACCACATCTACAATGACACTATTAATTGCAGTGGGGACATGGCCATTGGAGTTAATAATCAAACAGCGAGGAGCCAAATATTGGGTTAAGAAAATGGGACTTGAGTAAAGTAGAGAAAATAATAGGATATCCGAGCTCTACCAAAAAGGAATTAAATCAGAGACTTATAGAACAATGGCAGCAAGAATGGAACAACATAGAGGAAGGTAGAAGACCGTACAATTTGTTTCCAAATATAAGATAAAGATTACGCTTAAGACAAATACAGCCAAGAAGAGCAGGTATACAATTTCTAACTGGCCATGGACCATATCGGACCTATTTCAAAAGAATTGGAAGCACAGATAGTGATATATGTGACAGCTGCAATATACAGGATACACCAGAGCACACATTGTTTGAATGTAAAAAATATAAAGATCTGTTAGAACACCATAGAAGTATGCTACAAGGGAAATATGTATATAATAACGTCAGAGACCCTAGAGACTTTAGAACACTGGAAGGAATGGCCGAGATCATCTCTACGCGAGTCATGGAGGAATAAAAACCACAACAAATAGTAAGACGTGAAAGAGGAGAACCACGGAGAAGGAGAGAGGAGCAGGCAGCTGTAGAACCAAGGAGATCAAAACGGAATATACAAAGGGAACCAGAGGATCGAATAAGGCGAGAAAATGAGGAACATCATATATATGACCAGGAAATACCACAAAGGATCAACAGGAGACGCCAATACTGGACATCCATACGCAGAATGGGAGCAGGAGCGACAAGCAGATTAGCGGAAGACTCAGAAGAAGAGCGGAGTTAACAGACATCTGCAATAGAATAAAGGTTACGAAAGAAATCTGAAATGAAGGACGAATTCTCTCCAAATGATGGTGGAAACACTACAAGTCTAACCAAGAAGAATATTATTACCAATAGTCGGATAGGAAATGACAGCAAATAAAAGATAGAAAGTCTTATGTAGTAGATCCATGTAGTGAGTTAGTTTGAGGAATTGTAAAGCTACTGGTTTCCGGTAGCTAATGGGGCAGGACAATAGTGAATGTAAATGTTAGCAAGTAGGATATATGATATAGGTAGGGTAGGTAGTTTTCATGAGTTCTAAAGCTGTTGGTTTCCAGTAGCAAGTAGGTTAGAGTTAGCTAGTAGGTTAGGATAATTTGGCAAGTTAGATTAGGGAATATCTGCAAAGAGAAGTATTGTAAATGGAACTAATAAATAAGGCAGGAGGATAAAGAATATAAATCTGTGAACAGCTTTGCCCTGGTATAGCTTCATGATGCCAGGGCATGAATTGAGCAGATTTTATTTTTATGTTTATTCTTTTTTTAATTTTTTTTAGTCGGAATCATTCATAGCATCCCGTGGGGCATAAAATAAGAAAATAAAGGCCTCTCTCACAAATTGCCCCACTTATTCACAATGTATCTGCTTCATCTTCTTCAGAACGTTCGGCTTGAGGGGTGGGGTAGGTCTTGCTCCGGTGATGGTCCATTTACGTCAACGAAGCTTTGAGAGGGCGAAAGGCAAGTGGCAGAATTGACGGTCCCTTTTTATAAGGGTGATTCCTGCAAGACAAGAAGTGTTATGAAATCAAAAATTGGGCCGCATATAGGAATTACGTATAAGATTTGTACGCACGCGCAAGACAAGAATAGAGGAACGTAGCATTTAACATCTAAACGTTGAAGAAAAGCAAATTCTGACTTCAAATTTACTGTGCTTATTTCAGAACCTTGTGTCATTTAAGAGAGAACTGGATAATGGAAAATCATAAACTTGGTACTTGCATGGTTCCCTTGTTTTCCACTGCTGCCAAGTTTTGGCATATTCCCTCCAATTACTCCAGATACTTTCTCTTAAAATGTCCCTATATTTGAGAATAATGTAGAGTTGATTGAAATGTCGTTAACGTTTGCTATAAATAAAAGTAAAGTAGTTATTTCCTTTTTTTAAGCAATAAGGCTGCTGATTACAATTTTGGGTAATGTTAATTTCAATGACAAACTTTAGACACAATCAAGTATTCCGTCCCGTTCTATTCGAAGACTATATAAGAAACTAACGTTCATTTAGCAGTCTGCTCAGCGTCATCTTCACGAATTAGCCTAGCAGACGAGTAAGTTGAAGTTGACAGTGAAGTTGAGCGACAAGTGGAAGTTTTTCCGTAGACAGTGAGCAGTGACAGTTTAGACAGTGCAGAATGGGTTCACTGTGAACTGACGATCAGCATCTCAGTGGTACTTTGAATCAATGGATCAGTAGTGTTTTGTTCTGTGCAGAAGGGCGGACCATCACAAGTATAAACATTGTGACGGGCCGCGCCGTGGTTCAGTGGTTAGATCGCTTGGCTCTCACCAAGTTGGCCCGGGTTCGATCCCAGGCGACCGCAAAGTGAGATTAGTGGTGGACAACACGACACTGGGGTGGGTTTTCTCCAGGACCTACGGTTTAACCCGCCATTTCATTCCAACGGTGCTCCATCTTCATCTCATGTACCATCAGTGTCAGCGCCTGCGGTTCCGTATGTAGTAAAAGCGGGCGTTAAAAACCTACACACATTTATAAGCATTGCGTTACGCTGAGCCACGGCGGATTCTATACCGGCGGGAAGCTTGGTGGAGGGAGTAGTGATGTAGAAAGGTCAACATATAGTATGGAGTCCAACAAGGTTTGTCCTCAATGAGGTTTAAGTTACTGCAATGAGGATTAGGATTAGGACTTCATTACGGAGGGGATTCGGTACGTAGAAACATCTGAGCATCCCCGGGAAGAAGAATGAGGTGAAGCAGACAGAGAGTAGGCAACCCAAGGAGCTACGAAATACAGAGGGTAAGGTCCCTTCAGATTATAGTACAATTATTTTGAGGTGGCAGCTGGGTAAAGATGCACACTAAATGAATTAGTCTAATACCACACCTAGAAGGAGAGTGAGGATGATATCTACATGTGGAGCCATTGATGGTATATACATGATACGCTCTACATGCAGAAATCACCCCACTCTCCTTCCAGATGTGGTAATAGGCTAACTATTTAGTGTGCATCTTTAATCAGCTGCCACCTAAAGATAATTCAACTGTACCTAGATAGAGACCTCCCGCGAGAGGACAGGACAACGAACACGCTCCGTTACTGCGGAACGGCAACGAGTCCAGCAGCCGAGCCCCAAAGGTCCCAGGCTGGTGGTCTCGAAATGTTCCCAGCAGAGGAGTGGAGACCGGCAACCAACTTACTGGAGGAGCAAGTAGCTTTCCTCAGATCATATTCTCCTTCGATGCACCGCCGAGACACCCGCTGACATTTGTACCATGATAGACACCAGCAGATCAGATGTGCAAGTATAATGGAGTTGAAATGGAGGTCAGGAAATTTAGGGGATGTAATTAACCTACCCACCATTCGCCTAGCGGCCCAGGACCCCCCGAAATAATCCATGGGTCAGGTACATCGGCCACGGGAATCGAACCTGGGAATCCCAAATGCGGGTCACAGACGAAACCGCCTGAGCCTTTCCACTCCAATAATTTCTCCACAACCATTATTTCTTTCATTCATTTCGCCCTCATTCTCTCAACTACTTCTCCCACGCTCATTCCAGACTTTGAGTTGATCATCCACCCAACGTCTAAAGCCAAAAGGGATAGTGGAAGAAGTTTTCAATACTATTACATCTATCCACGTACCTTGTGAATTTTTTTGCAGTCTTTTAACCTTCCTGATGTGCCTGTCTTCCGCAATGACAATGAATCGTTCGATGCTCCTTCTAGTTTGATAACAAAATTTTATACAGCTCACGCGCAATTTTGTGTGTAACTTTGTACATGTCGTTTACGATTCAACAACTAAAACTAATTTTCTGGTCATGCAATGGAATTTTGTGCACAGTATTGGGGTTTTCTGTTTTATATTGTTAATAACTATATACTGCTACACGAATACACTTCGTATCATTCTTGCATATGGTATTTTAACGAAACAAAATCCGATTAAAGGTTCTTTAAAGGCAGTATACTATTACGGTGCCATTATAGTACAGACTATATTCACACACGTTGTTATTTTGTTTCACTGTAGCAAACGCCATTCGTTGCGACGAATGCATCTAGCTTTTGAGTCACTACGTTTGTGCTGATATGATTGATATGATTGGTAGGTGCGTACGCGAAAAGTTCTCCGGTTCAAGATTTCATGGTTCAGTTTATGCTACCACGCAATAATCATCGTGTATGTTGTCACACACTAGCTGTTGTCAAGCTGCGTATGTACACTTCAGTTTAACCGATAGTTGGATTCGATGAAACAAGGACAGACCACGTTCATCTCATCGCCTCTCGCTGCAGAACTGGCAACGCCAAGAGAGAATTACTGCTGTGTTGGCTAAGGTTATGTTTACTCTTGTTTTGTAGCTACTCAGGAGAGCGAATCATCCCGCAAACTGCAGAAGCTCGTTGCATAGGTCAGCCAGTCCGCTCCCGTTCCCGTAGGGGAGGGGATCCGTCCCCTTCAGCTGCCGTGCTGCGGGTGCTGCAGACCCTTAGCACTCGTGGTACCTCTGATGTTACTAGAGGAAACTCGAGCCGAACATTCGAGCCCCGCCCTGTCGGAGTTGTTCGGATTGGGTTGGTCTCAAGGGGGCAGTGGTTAACGATACCTGTGGGTGATCGGGTACGTCTCCGGACGGAGTTGAGGGAAGCCAACAATATTCCCGGGTACTAGCCTGCAGAGCTAGTAGAAGGTGTGCTAGATCGCAAGGCGGCCCCCCCCCCGAGATCATATCGGTAGCCTTCACCTATGGTGCTGGCGCGTGTAAGTGGCGTATCCACTTCCATCCCATCTTGTGTCCTTGGACCAGATGGGGGGCCCTTGTTCGTAACCCAGGACTTGTCCTATGAAAAGCCCCACGGAGTACGCCGGGCGCCCTTTGGGACAGCTCAGATACTCCCTGGTTGAAAGAGGCCCGTGTCTTGATCCTAGGGGTCCAGAGCTACTGGGAGTAGAACCTCTGGACTCAACTCAGTTCACTCCTGTTCCAGAACGAATTGAATTAAATGATGCTCAAATGAGTCAGGGGTCCATGAAGCTTATAGCTACGCGATATTGGTCTTTCAGAATAAGGGAAAACCCCTGAAAAACCTTATATAGGTAGCTAAGTTTAACCAAGATTCGAACTCGGGACCTCTTGAAAGTGAGGCAGACACACTACCATCGACGCTACAGAGGCGGACACAATGAGGTTTAGACTACAGCAATAGTATTAAAACTTTCATTAAAAGCGAAGGAGTTACGAGATTATGGCATAACGCCTAGCTGTGCTCTCAAATCTAGACACTCTCTTAAAGGGCCTGTAGTGCCATACTTTGCTTGCACCCACAAAAAAATTAGCAAGTGGATAATTCCTTCAATTAAAATAAGACCTGAAGCTTTCTTCGCGACGAATACGCTCACTTTTTTCTCGGGCAGCCAGCCAGGTGAAAAGATAATTAGATATCAACGTTTCGGAAGTGTACATCTCTCCCATCATCAGGATATATATAAAATGTTATAACCACAAATGAAATACTAGATATAACACAACCATAAACAAAGACAAAACACTACCAAAATTCGCATTACTGAACAAAATACTGTTTTTAGTAAGTTAAATGCCAGGGCAGAAGATGGCGTGAGTATAGAAAATTGTGTCAAAGAAACACGACTACTTAACTTGATTATCAAGCTGTATTGATCTTTGCTTCTTAATTAGATGGATTTCCATTTTTAAGGCCGGTTTCCAAGAGGAGCTAAACTGAAATTCAGTATCACGATTAAGCGTGCTTCTTTCAGAGGAAATCGCCAAAGCCTCCTTAATTCTCCGCTCCCAGTAACTGTGGCATTTTGCCAAGATGGTCGTCTCCCGAAAATTGGCTCTATGGTCGTTATCAAAACAATGCTCTGCCAGCCCAGACTTCTCAGGGTACATTAAACGAATACTCCGTTCATGTTTGATTATTCTAGTAGCGATGGCCCTTCCGGTTTGTCCCATATACGGTTTGCCACATTAACAGAGAATGCGGTGCACTCCCGGAACTTGGAAGTCCAATTTGTCTTTCACTGGTCTCAACAGATGTTTAGTCTTCGGAGTTGGCTTGGGGATGCCCTGAAGTATTTGGCGAGAATTCTGCTGATTCTGCCGGATAGATTGCCGGTAAACGGGATGCAGGCTTTAGCGGTAGGCTTTTCTGACACTTGCTGTATTACAGGTTTCACTTTCCTAGCTTTAGTAGTCGAGGCTTCAACGTCATATTCGAAGTAGCCGTTCTGACTTAAAGTGAGTCTCAGGTGCTGTAATTTTTGTTTTAAGTGGCTGGGATCAGAGATAGACACGGACCTCAGGGCCAATTTTCGGGAGACGACCATCTTGGCAAATTGCAACAGTTACTGGGAGCGGAGAATTAAGGCAATTTCCTCTGGAAGGAGCACGCTTAATCGTTCGGCTGGATTTCAGTTCAGATCCTCGTGGAGGCTGGCCTTAAAAATGTAAATCCATCGAATTAAGAAGCAAAGATCAATGCCGCTTTATAATCAAATTAAGTAGTTACGTTTCTGTGACACAATTTTCTATCCTCACGCCACCTCTTGACCTGGCATTTAATTTACTGAAAACAGTCTTTTGTTCAGTACTGCGAATTTTGGTAGTGTTTTGTCTTTGTTAATAGTTGTGTTATATCCAGTATTTCATTTGTGTTTATAACATTTTATAAATATCCTGATAATGGGAGAGATGTACACTCCCGAAACGTTGATATCTAATCGTCTTTTCACCTGGCTGGCTCCCCGAGAAGAAGGTGAGCGAATTACTTCAAAAGTTTCTCAATTAAATTGAGGTTGAAGAATAAACCTTCGTACGAATTGTTAGTGCAAGGGAATCAGAACACCGTAATTTTTATTTAGTGCATTATGAGGCAAAGGTATTAGCATCAATCGGACATAACTGGACTGCGAACTAAATGCATCTGGAGGCGTGGCTTACCACAACTGGAGTCCTACCCTTCCCCCTCTATCGTCATGTTAGGTTATCTCCCTGGCTTTCCCATTCGCTATAACATTCACTCTTTGCAATTCCTGCCGAATCACTTATTTGTTCCTCAGGGTTTAAAGAAACTATGATTCTATTTGTTGATCGATTGTGAGGTCATGTTTGAGGTTAATTATTTTCAGTTAACCTTCAAAATCTAGACAGCATTAAAATACAGGTATTTCGTGTGGTTTGCGCTCTGTCGCATGCAGAAAGTGAGGGCTTGGAGTCACGGGATACTTGGATGGCGTAGAAGGGGAGAAGGCTCTCCTAGCGCATGCTCACACTGACTGCATTTTGTTTGCAGTCTCCCTATAAAAGGATTAATCATTTCAATATGAAGCATTATTTTTAATGTCAATTATTTACTAGTGTCCTTCATTCTTGTTTTGGTGGTCTCGGACAAAGTGCACACCCGTCTTAATTTTTATCATAATAAGGTAGATTATAGGTACTATGTATTTAACCGTTACCTACACAAAAGTTGAAAAGAATTAGATATATAAGAATTGAAGTTAATTTGTATTAAAAATGTAAGTTATAAAAGCTTTTAATTAAGGAGATATTCTATTTCATTCATTGCCCATGCAAACAGACGAGATGAGTAAAATAATACATTTCAAGTAGGAGTAAATAATTGTAGTATTCAAGAACATATACATATAGGAATATGTGTTTAGTTTCTGCCCATTACTTCTTCGTATTGCTATACATTGCGATGTTGTGACGTTTGAGAAAACTTATCTTAATTTGTGAATTTATTTTATATTTCCAACAGAGATAAAAAGTCTACTATTTAAACAATGTCCCTTAATACCTAAGAATATATGCATGCGATGTATTAACTTCGCATTATTTGAACGTTAATGGACAGCCCTTAGTTCCAGTGTACTGTAAAATATTTAAATTACTTTTAATTGATATTTACAATACCTGCTATTTGTGGCCGTTATTTAAAGCCAGGATAGGGTTTTTAAATGAACAGAACACATACATATGCATTTATTTTGAAATATTTAAAGCAAATGGAAATTTCGTTTCATAAAGTTTGCTAACAGCTTCAGTGCCATCTGTGTTGCAATTATTGGAGTATTACCTCATTTTCGAATAACAGGGCAACTGCAGAGCGAGACAAATGCGGTACGTGCCCCGCGGTTTGAATTTCGAGACGCCAAAATAAATAATGGAGACATGATTTTACTGAGTGTTTCCAGACATAGCCACTGATAAATATTCTCTATAAATGAGTAATGCTATTATACAGAATGGGAGGTGAATAATTGCAAATAATTGTGTATATAGTACAGAAAAATGCGTAGAACCTCGGCGGATTCTATTCAGGCGTGAAGGTTGGTAGAGGGCATAGTGACGTATAAGGACAAGCAGCATAGCATGGAGTCCGTCGTGGTAACTCTCTTCAGCATGAAGTTTATTTATTTATTTGTTTATTATTCCTTTTTGTAATTTACGTCCTCCAACGTTAAGTCATATCGCACGATGAATGAAATGCATGAAAAGATGCTCAAATGAGTCCAGGGTCTATGAAGCTTAGAGCTACCTGACATTGGTCTTTAAGAATAAGGGAAAACGGCGGAAAATATCTCATCAAGATAGCTAACTTTAACCGAGAACCCGGACTCGGGACCTGTTGAACGTGAGGCAGACATGCTACCAGACATGCAGTCTGGTTTAAAATGTTTAACACAGACGACACTTATGTGAAATAAACCAGTCTTTTCTTGGGATATCTCTTACCCACTTTTCACGTAATATTTTTTCTGTGGGAATAATAAAACATGTCATATATTCACTAACAACCACTTTTATTGTATACTTTCTTTTGCAATGAGGGACACAGCAGTTGCACGGATTTTGATAACGGTATTCTACCTGATACTGACATGAATCAAGCCCCGCATACCGATCAGACGTCGCAGTGACGTCATGCTCTCTGCGAAGGTAGGAGGAAGGCCACCCGCCTATATAGAGCCCGCCGTGGCTAGGACCTCCTGGCTGTTAACAGCCTGTCAGTATACGACTTGGACTTGGACTTGCCCGACTCGTCGCACACAGCAACACCACCTAGCATGAGCAAGAAGAGAAAGGACTCGGCCGCAACTCGCCATACCGCTGCCCGGCTACCGGCGCGGCAAATACCGCCTGACTCGCCCGCTTGCTCTCAGACTCCAACACCGGACACATTCTCGGACCAACCCACATCAAGTTGTGTGGCACTGCCTAGCATTCCCTCGGGGAAATTCTGGGCTGTCCCGCCTGCGCCGACACAAACCACTCCGCCGCAGCCTACAACAGGGGTTACTGCAGACAATCACCTAGAGCCACCCCACTCTCCAACCTACGCTGAAGACATTAGACAAGCCTCTCCCAGGCCGACAACACCACCGTCGACAGCTGAGCCAGGAGATGGAGCATAGTAATCTGCGGCATCCTCAGGGATCTACCGACACGCTATTTACTCGCCGCCGCACAACAATGCTGGCCTTCTGCCGTAAGAGTCCAACGGATCACCACGCAGGGAAGGACTACTCAATACGTTGCCAACCCAGAGGCAGCCACGGCTGCCTTATCAAACGGCCTGCCCTTACTAGGGCAGCGACTGCGTGCTGAGCCTAGACGATCGGCCCGCCAACATCCTTGCCGCCGCTGCTGCCAATATGGCCATGAAGCTTCACCGCACCGCCGTGATACCGGTATTGTCGCTCTCCGAACCTCACCCAACAATACAGACAGCAAAACCTAAGGAATAGCCGCCGCTACTGCGCTACCTGCAATGGCTTTGGCCATTATACGGGACAGGCGCAGTGCCCCATGTATCAAGGCACGATCAGGGCAAGAAGGCCAGTACAGCATCCACACGCTGCCGCCTCAACAATAACAACAACCGGACACCGACACCGACACAACCGCACAGGAAGCCCTACAGGATATCCGTCTGGACCTTCACAGCGTCACCACAAGACTGACAGCCATTGAGGGCAAACTTGCAGCCAGCAGCTCCACCACCGCAGCAGCTGCGCCCACTGGTGGGGCCATAAAGGACCTTCACTCAGAGGTCCTCAACCTTGGCCCTCGCCTCGGCAACTTGGAGGAAACATCTGCAAGCATCACTCAGCACTTCTTAGGCACCACGGCTAAACTCACTACACCGCAGGACGCCATCACCACGATTGACACCAAGATATCTCCACGGCTTGAGCTCCTTCAGACACTTACAGCAACCGCCAATGCCAGCACAACAACCCTTCTAGACATAGCCAAGGCACTACACACATCAATAAGCAACCAGCTTCAACAGACTGCTTCTGAATATCATGAACTGCTCACCAAGATAGATCCCAGCCACAAGAACATCCTCCAGACACTTAATCGACTGTCTCAAAAACAGGTGGACATACAGGTTGAGGTGGCCTGCGTATTTTGTGACTCAGAAACATTACGTGAGGACTTCACTCAAGTGCTCGAGAACCTAGACAACATGCACGCTACTCTACTGCAACTCACAAACACAGACCGGATTACCCGTCAACGACGCCGATAGATCACACCCAAAACTCAAGCACTCCAAGTGCACATTTATACAAATAAGGCAAACACCTCATATACCTGACATACCTTCCTTCATTTTATACCCAGGGCCTTTTGGTCATGGTTGGACCCCCGAACATTTACCCGTGGATTCGCTTGTGTCCTCCTGGCACCAGCACTCCAATTACCGCTATGACCGGGGGTGCATCAGCGGGACCTCAACACCTTTTCTTCCTTCGATTCCTTCCCGAAATCTCTCCTATAATAAATTAAAAAAGGCACATAATTCGTAAAATAAAGTGTTTAGTAGCAATTTGTGTTTGAAGGATCTAGTAGATATCGGCTTAGCTTCTTAATGTCTAAAGTTAGGTATAAATCGATTATTAATATTTGGAAGCATGGTAGCAAAGAAGTTTACTCCAGCCAATGAAGAATGCAAGTCCGCTTCCTTCCCGAAATCGATTCATATCTAGTTTTAGCCAATAAGAGGCATTATAATATTTTCACCGCGTGGAGTAAATCCCGCAGTAGGATCTAGATCTGCTTAACCGCTCTTAAGAGCTTAGTTACCACGTTAATTTAAGTATAAAATGAACTATAAGCAATGAATCCTCCAAACGCATGACCACTGCTTCATAATACTATTACTGATAACTGCTTTAGGATTTTCAAACTCATCAATATTAGGTCCTCGTAGACGTTTCTTCAGAGCCCTAATATCATGACTAAATGGAGCCAACTACGGATGGGACGGATTAGCACCTAAACCCCGATCTCAGTAATGGCACTGCCATTCTTCTCCGGGATTGGCCCTTTTTTGTGTTGATATCCGTGCCTCCTTGGACATTGTGCGTCCTTTTCTGTAAACGTGCCGCAGTAAATGTATCTTTCCAACACACATGGCACTTTCTAGAGGAAATTTTTTCTTGATTATCTCCTATAGTGTCCACCCATATAATGCCAAGCACTGGAAAAATAAGATACGGTGTCTAAAGATCGGAACCATTTTCTTTGTTTTTCACAAGGAACTAGTAATCAGTAAAAGGCTCTAGTAATCAGAGATTATTATTTAAAAAAGTATAGTGGGATATGTGGATGCCAGCGAAAAATACAGGTTGAATCAACACAGTATGCTCTTCACATGTAAATAATTGTGGAAACCCGAGTTGCAGTAAAAGCTACGTAATCTGTAAGACTTATATAATTTCCTGAAATGACTGGTTATAGTTTGCAGGATAGCAATACATGGCTTACTTAACATGTGTTAGCACTTGTGTTAAAAAGTGCGGATAGCTTAAATAAATCGGCAAGTAATTAATGTTTCTTACGAGAATTCTGTAGAGGTTTAATGAAATAAGATCCATTGTCATTTGGTAGAATGCATAAATCAATTATTAGCCCTGAATTAGCTTCAGAAGGTCTTAACAATTCAGACCTCAATTTAACATCTATGAATATAAAGGTAATTAAATGATGTCATCTTGAGGAATATTCTGCTAGTTATTTTATGTCAAACACCAAGAGGGAGACAGGATATACCGCTCTGGTGTTTCTCGAGCTAGATGTAAGTAGATGATAGCCACCATTTGCAGTGTAGTGTTTACTACATACGACGCCGCAGGCATGACACTGACGATACATGATATGATGACTGGGCACCGGTGGAACGAAATTTTGGTGGAAACCGGAAATACCTGAGAAAACCCGCCCCAGCGCCGTATTGTCTATCACAAATATTTGCAATCACCTAGGATTGAACCCGGGTATCCTTGGTGACAGCCAAGAGATTTAACCACTCAGTCACTCAGTCAAACACCAGTATGATAGGCCCTTAACAGTTGTTGGAAGTTCTTCATCCCGACGTTATCTTTTCCTAACTTCGATTTGTTCCACACGACGCAGTTTTCTATTAATCTGTATGAAATTCTAAACATGCCTATAAGGGCAACTGTATATTAAGTGTGTCCATATATATATATATATATATATATATATATATATATATATATATATATATATATATATATATATATTGTTTTTGCTATTTGTATTGAAAAGGATTATAATGCTTACTTCTTACTGAAAAAGCTTGGGAAAATAAACATTGATAAATAGGTATGATTATCCTTTACATTCGTTGATTTGGCGAAGATAAATATTTCACACAGTCACAGGTCATTAATAGTTTAAAATGGGTGCAGAAACCTATACCCCAAGCATTAATTTTTAAAATTGCAATATGTTGGACATTCAGAAAATTGGCTGTAGTTTTGAGATAAACTGTTAATTCCTTAGAAACTATTGGAATTAGAAAGCTGCAACTTGGTATAATTCGATTATTGATCGATCACAGAAATAAATGGTATAATTTTGAAACAAATGTAACAAAAGCTTTTCACCCTGAAGCCCCCCCTTACCAACCCAACAAACCATATTTTTGTGTTTTGAGATAGTTAATTACTTCACATCTTTCTTCACATTACGGTTCATACTTTTTGGACTTCAGGAGAAACCTTATGGTCATCGAAGGGCGCTTCTTAGCGAAGTGGTTTTATATGTTTCTTAATTATACGACAATATCTGTTATTTTAACTTTCTGTGGTACCACTTATGAAATTTGGAACAAATATAGAACTATTTCGCCTAGAGAACCCAAAAGTAGTATCTGTTTAGCGAATTTGTTGCAGTATATGTTGCGATGGTTGTCATTTTGTTATAGTGTATTTATAGAGCATTTTAAGGGCCCTTTTAATAAAATTGTGTATTTCTAAGTGTTTAATTAGCAAATCTTTAGTGTCCATTTAAGTGCCTATTTTGCACATTTTTATTGGCCTTTTGCCTGCCTATTTCACACATTTGATTGCCTATAATTCTGCTTCCTACTTATGAAAAATATATTTGAGTATATATGTTGTAACTTTGTGGGTTCGTGAAATTAAAAGTCCAATTGCACAACTCAACCGTGATCTTTATTTCCACCGAATTACAGTCGGAACACTTGCCGATTACACAGAATTACGTAATGCACACAATTACAATTCACCAGTTCATCTGCCACAGGTCCAATGCATTCGCAGTTACGTACACTCCTCCGATGCACGTTCACAGTCTTCTTGTCCGTTAACTCACTGGGTGCTCCTCACGCTGCTCGCCAAGAACTGAACTGAACTCTTTTCTGGCCCAGTGCGTCGCTTATATAGCACCAACTGACCTATCTAGAAGGTTCCGGGATGGATGAAATATCCTGGATGTTCGAGAACTCAGGAGGAGGGGAAAGAGAGGGCACATTTGCCTGCAATCCCTTCAGTTTGCGCTACAAGATAAATGCTTAGGCATGTCCGAAAGCTTCTCGGCCCTCATTCAGCCGTCAGTTGGCCGTGCCTGGGTGACACTGCTCCCTCCTCAAAGCTGGTCGTCCCGAAGAGCACCATCGTAGCGGGCCAGGCGATCCAGTTGTACCACCAACTTTCCTCGGGGCACCCTCTCGATGCGGTAAACCACGTCGTTAATCCTCTTCACCATCCGGTGCGCTCCTTGCCATTGCTGCTGAAGCTCGGGCAGCGTCTGTTGGTCCGGGTAGGACGGTACAACCAGACTAGGTTACCTTGCTGGAACCCTTGGCTATTGGCTCGCCTGTCGTATCGGGTCTTCATGCGGTCGATCACCTTCTGGATGTTCGGGCGATCCATCTCGTGCATGTCGTGGACACGGTCCACCAAGTTCTCCACATTCTCGGCCGCTGGCTGTTTCGCTTCCGGAGGGCTTCCAAATTCCAGGTCACAAGGGAGGGGTAACACTTGGCCGAACCTTAAGCTAGCTGGAGTGATCCCAGTGCTGTCGTGTGTAGACGAGCGGTAGGCCAGCAAGAACAGTGACACTTTGACGTCCCAGTCTCGCTGGTGGCTGGCCACGATCTTCCTCAGGTGTTCCTCTAAGGTCTTGATGTAACTTTGGACCATGCCATCCGACTGGGGATGTAGAGGTGTTCTGCTGGTCTTGTTTACCCCAAGTCTTGCTAGTGCATCCTTCATTAGGTTGGACTCAAAATTGGTGCCCTGGTCACTGCGCAGCTCTATTGGTACCCCAAATTGGCAGAACACTTGCTCCACAAGGCAGTCTGTGTTTGACCTTGCCTCTTGGTTTGGGATGGCATACACCTCCGGCCACTTGGTGAGGTAGTCCATAACCACCATCAGGTACTTGTTGCCTCAGTCGTACATCGGAAATTGTCCAGCTATGTCGGCGGCGATCCGTTCGAATGGCGCTCTTAAGTTACACTGCTGCATGCGACCCCGGCTCCTAGTCAGGGGGCCGCGACTTTCCGCGCAAATGTGACACTGACGGCATCATCTCTCAGCATCTGCTCCGAGTCTCAACTGTAGTAGCTCCGCCGTAGTCTGTCAATAGTTCGGTTCGCTCCCCGGTGTCCTCCTGAAGTACCGGTGGGCATTTCCTGCAGGACTTACGGCACCTTATCCGGGGAAGTACCAATTGTTCTCTCTGCGTCTTCCCATTGGGCGCTTCCCATACTTGGAACAGCACGCCCCCTTTGGTCTTCAAAGAGTCCCATTGGGCCCAGCACGACTAGTAGTTCACCCTTCTTGGTGCGATGTCCTCCCAGGTCGTTCTTGTTCCTGCCTCAACTTCCCTCAAAATTGGCCACAAGTCTGCGTCCGCCAGCTGCTCCCTCCTCAGCCCTGCGCTATCCCAGCCGTCAGCAGGCACTGCCGTGACTAGTCGGACTGCTGCGGCACCCTCCTTTTCTTCCACCCTTGTGCATTAACTGCACTCTTGCGGACCGGGTCTTCGGGACATTGCGTCTGCATTACCGTGGCTCTTCCCTCTGCGATGATCCGAGGTGAAGTCGTACTCCTGCAGCCTCTGAATCCAACGAGCCCTCTAGCCTTCCAGGTTCTTAAATCTCAATAGCCAGGTTAGGGCGGAATGGTCAGTACTCAGATGAAATGGCTGACCGTACAGGTACTTGTGGAAGTGCTCCAAGGTCTTTACTACCATCAGTACCTCTCGTCGGGTAACGCAGTAGTTCTTCTCCACCTTGGATAGCGTCTTTGTGTAGTAGGTCGTCTTGGATCTGCCATAGGACGCCACAAATGCAATGGTCGTTGGCGTCGGTGTCCACAATGAAGGCGCAACCTGGGTGTGGAAACCCAAAATTGGAGCACTGCACAAGGTCTTCTTCAGGTGCTGGAAAGCGTCTTCGGCGTCCTCAGTCCACACATAAGGCCGGTGTTCCTCTGTCAGGTGGATTAGCGGTTTGGCGATGTTGGAGAACCACTTTATGAAGCGTCGGTTATAACTGCACAGCCCCAGGAAACTGCGCAACTCTTTCTTATCTCTTGCGCGAGGCCAATGCCTCACACCCTGTGTCTTTTCTGGGTCTGTGGCCACTCCGGTTGCTGAGACCATGTGGCCCAAGTAGTTAACTTCCTTGCGGAAGAACTGGCATTTCTTCGCGTTCAGCTTCAAATTGATCGCCTGCAGTCTCTGTAGTACCTTATTCAGTTTCTCGAGATGGTCTTCAAAACTCTTCCCGACGATGATGATGTCCTCCAGGTATAGCAGGCAGGCGTCGTAAGTCAGTCCGCTCATCACTGACTCCATGAGGCTTTGGGAGGTAGCCGGTGCGTTGCAGAGGCCAAAGAGCATGACTGTGAACTGCCAGAGCCCTTGGACTGTAGAGAATGCGGTCTTCTCCTTGTCTCTCTGGTCTAGATCTACCTGCCAGTAGCCCGACTTCAGGTTTAAGGTAGAGAACCACTGTGCACCAGCTAGCGTGTCTAAGCCTTCGTCAATACGGGGCAAGGGAAACAGCCCTTCCGGGTGACAGCGTTCAACTATATGTAGTCTACGCAGAAGCGCAACATGCCGTTCTTCTTCGTCAACAAGACTACAGAGGAACACCAAGGGGTGTCAGACTCTTCCATCCCTCCCCTGGATCTCATGTCCACCAGCATGTCTCGTACCGCCCCTTTCTTCGACAGCGGAACGCATCTAGGTGATTGCCGAAATGGCGTTCCCGGTGTCGACGCAGTGAAGCACTTTATCCGTGCGGCCGTAGTCACTGTCGCCTTGGCTGATGAAACGCTGGTATCGCCTCAGCAGTTGTCGAACTTTCTCCAGCTGTTCTGCGGTCAGTTGGTTGGCCGCCCTATCCAGTAAGCCTGCTAGCCGGGGCCCCAGTTGTTTCGTCGGCACCGGCTCCTATAGCTTGTCGATTGCTGTTACGCTCAACAGGGTCTCGCACGTTCCCAACTGCGTTCCGGCCTGGACGTCTGATTAGTGTCCGTTGGATTTAGCAGTCCGACTGGTACCTCCTCTCGGCACGGCAGCAATGCCCTGGATACACACAGTCCGTGTACAGGCGCCTTCTGGTCCAGCATCTTGTTCCTGGTTCTCGAAGTCGGGATAGCTGTTACCATGGCCGCCTCCATCCTTAATGCTGCCGTTTGCGCCTCGTGGATGGTTTTATAATCACCGAGCATTAGGCGCTGTCGGATCTCCGTGTCTCGTACCCCGTCAACGAATGTGTAGGCAGCTTCCCGTTATACCAACTCTGGTGGAAGGTCAACTGGGGCCTTGCTAGCCAGTTGTTCAACTGCCAGGGCGAACTCCTGCAGCGTCTCCCCTGGTTGCTGTGACCTTGCCTTTAGCTGGCTGCGGGACGCTGCGCCTAAACGGTGGTTTCCAAAACGATTCTCCAGGGTCTACCAGATGTCCTTGGGCGCCACATTGCCTATACCACGTTCAGGACTTCCGCGGCCCGTCCCTGGAGGCTGGCTATTAACTATGTGGTCTCCTCCTCTAGTGACCATTTGTTGTGCTTGGCCACTGTGTCGAACTGGCGGCGGAAGCCCTCAAATTTTGACGTGCCGTCATATTTTGGAGGTTTGACGCGCGCAGATGTTGCGTCGCGTCCCGCTGCGTCGGACTTCAAATCCTTCAATCTCCTGCCGACGACATCATCCACCATGGCGTTCAGGGACTTGAGGTTGTTGTCGGTCTTTCCTTCCTGGTCGTTAGCGCTGCTCGCCAGGTACTCGACGCGCTCGTTCACTTGGCTCATCCGCTTGCTCAGCTCCGTCTCGTCATCCCTCACGCCGGCCAACTGTTCTTCAAATTTGGCGGCGAGAGCCTCTTTCGCCACCTTCATTTCCATGGTCAGTTCGGCCATTTTTGCGGTCATTGTCGTGGCCAAGTTGTTTAGCGTTTCCGCCTTCGCTGTTAATTCGGCCTTCATTTCTTCCATTTTCTCGGTGATGTTGTCGTTGGCCGTATTTATTTCCTTCAGTTCGGCGGTAAGGTTGTCATTCGCCGTCTTTATTTCCTTCAATTCGGCGGTAAGGTTGTCATTCGCCAGGTTTATTTCTTTCAGTTCCGCTGCCAGGTTGTTATTTGCCGCATCTGTTTTTGTTGTTAAATCGTCCATCTTCGCCAAAATACTTTCCAATGCGGATTCCATGGCCGTTATGTTCGGTGGTGTTGTCATCCCACTCCTGACACCAGTTGTAACTTAGTGGGTTCGTGAAATTAAAAGTCCAGTTGCACAACTCAAAAATGTTCTTTATTTCCACCGAATTACACTCGGAACACTTGCCGATTACACCGAATTACGTAATGCACACAATTATAATTCACCAGTTCGTTTGTCACAGGTCCACTGCACTCCCAGTTACGTACACTCCTCCGATGCACGTTCACAGTCTTCTTGTCCGTTAACTCACTGGGCGCTCCTCACGCTGCTCGCCAAGACCTGAACAAACTCTTCCCTGGCCCGGCGCGTCGCTTATATAAGACCAACTGACCTATCTAGAAGGTTCCGGGTTAGATGAAATATCCTGGATGTTCGAGAATTCAGGGGTAGGGGAAAGAGACGGCACAGTTGCCTACGATCCCTTCAGTTGGCGCTACAAGATAAATGGTTAGGCGTGACGAAAGCTTCTCGGCCCTCACTCAGCCGTCAGTTGGCCGTGTCTTTGTGACCATATATATAATTTATATAAAACAAATATAAAACTACATACGCCAACTTTCACGGAACACACATCTTCTATTATTTGCGACAAATAAAAACATTACAAAGTAGAAAGACATTCCTCTCCTTGCCAAAGCCTTCAAAGCTATTTCACTTACCATATTTTGTTAAATAACATTTATCATTTGTTATCAAGACTGAATTGTTTTATGTCGCATGATGATATACCTTTCAAAGTTTAGACTCAGAATGAATTTCTGAACGCACTATAACACTGTAAATATTTGAACACAGGGGATGAAGCCCTGAAGTGGTAATGGACGAGGTTATTAACTAAATATATAATTGCAAACGCAAAATTTCATGGTACACATAAACCTCCTTTTATAAAATGAGATCTAAAGCTTTCCTGGCGACCAATAGGAGAAGAATTGAAAGAAAAGGAGGGGCGGCAATGAATGGAGTAAGAATATGCAAGTATAAACTAGAAATGACAAACAAATGGCCTAAAAGAATGTATGAAGCACTAGTTGAATCCGAAAAGTTGTATGCAGTGGAGATCTGGGGGTCATAGATGTAACTACAAACCAAAACTACAGAATGTTCAGTAAAGAGCTACTGGGATTACCTAGGTCAGCACCTAAAGAAGTAGCTTTAGTAGAATTAGGAAAGACCTGAAGAAATGGAATAATAATGGAAATAATATTAAAATTTTGGTATAGGTGTTTGGTTAAAGAAGATGGGGAAATTATGAAATTATGCATAAGACAGCAAAAGAAGATTATAATACTCAAATAGTTGGTGGGCACAGATAGGAGGACGTATGGAAAAAAATAGGAATTGGAGATATATGGATATATATATATATATATATATATATATATATATATATATATATATATATATATATGTGTGTGTGTGTGTGTGTGTGTGTGTGTGTGTGTGTGGGTGAATTAGTAAAATGCAGAATAGAAGATATAGAACGACAGGAAATATGGGGAAGTCTGGAAAATATAAAATCATTACAATTTTACAAGCAAATAAAAAGAAATTGGGGACGAGAAGCATATGTAGATTACTGCAATAGGCAAGAGAGAGAAGGGTTAGCATGGATGAGAAAAGGAATAATATTTTTAAGAGGTATAAGAGGTAGGGAAAGGAGAATTTGTGAATTGTTTGGGGGAAAAGAAAGCTAGAACACCATGTAAGAGAATGCGAGGAGGCTGCAATGTGGAGAAAAATGGTTTTGGAAGAAAAATGGGAGAAAGTAGAGAAGAAGATGGTAGCTATAAAATGTTAACGGACAGTGATGAAAAGAAAGTAAGAAGAATTCGTGAGCTCTTGCTGAAAGTAAAAGAAAATGGCCCAGAAATGTAAAAAATGTAAGAAAAGGAGAGAGGGGAGAAGAAAGGGACTAATTAAGTAAACAAGAAGGTATGGAGGTTAAGAGCTACCTGGCAGAGCAAAAGACCAGGGTGTTATGCAAGCCATGGTAGCAATAAGGTAACGACAAATAAATGTCGCCAAAAGTTGTAATTTGTTACATTTTGGCATATGCACAATGGATATATCATATAAAGTTTTATTGCGTATGTGACGTAGTTCTGGTCTGTCAGATTGATTTCTTTGGAAATAAAGAGCAATTTTTAGTGTTTTAGTGTATATTCAAAAAAATTCTTCGGAATCAAGCCAGGTGAAGATTAGAAATCGACGTTACGGGAGCGTAAATTATTCCCATAATCAGGATATTAATAAATAAGGAATGATATATACCCTAAGTTGAGGTAATACAAATAATGAACAAGTCAAAACATTATCAATACTCGCATCCTTGAACAGAATACTGCAGTAAATTAAATACCAGATCAGGAGATGGCGTGAGTGTACCGCGAGAATATCTTTAACATACCTTCTTTTATTTTGGACAAATAAAAGCATTACAAAGTAGAAAGATATTCCACTCCTTGCCAAAGTCTTTAAACATATTTCACTTGTCTTAGGTATTTCATCAAATGACGTTTATCGTTTGTTTTCAAGACTAAATTTTTTTAATGTAAAAAGATTGTATTACTTTCAAAGATTATACTCAAAATTAATTTCTGAACGCAGTATAATACAACAAATATTTGACCACAGGGGAGGGATGAGGTTCTGAAGTGATAATGGACCAGGTTTCTAACTAAATATAAAACATACACGCAAACCTTTGTGGAACAAAGTTTATGGTTTATTTTATCTTATAGTGTCCTTTGTTTTCGGCCAACTAAAGCATTACAAAGTAGAAAGATATTCCACTCCTTGACAAAGTCTTCAGAGATATATCGCTTATCATAATTTATTAAATAATGTTTATCTCTCACTTTCTTCTCGGGCAGCCAGCCAGGTGAAAAGATGATCAGATATCAACAATTCGGTAGTATACATTTCTCCCATCATCAGGATATTTATAAAATGTTAGAACCTCAAATGAAATACTGTATATAACACAACTATAAACAAAGACAAAACACTATCCAAATTCGCATCACTGAACAAAATACTGTTTTCAGTAAATTAAATGTCAGGTCAGGAGATGGCGTGAGTATAGAACATTGTGTCAAAGAAACGTAACTACTTAACTTGATTATCAAGCTGTATTTATCTTTGCTTCTTAATTAGATGGATTTCCATTTTTAAGGCCAGTTTCCAAAAGGAGCTGAACTGAAATCCAGCAGCATGATTAAGCGTGCTCCTTTCAGAGGAAATCGCCAAAGCATCCTTAATTCTCTGCTCCTAGTAACTGTTGCATTTTGCCAAAAATTGCCTCTATGGTCGTTATCAAAGCAATGCTCTGCCAGCCCAGACTTCTCAGGTTGCATTAAACGAATGCTCCGTTCAAGTTCGATTATTTTAGTAGCGATGGTCCTTCCAGATTTTCCTATATATGGTGTCCCACATTCACAGGGAATGCGGTACAATCCCGGAACTTGAGCCCGTCTCGGTAGCTTAGATGGTAGCGTGTCTACCTCACGTTCAAGAGGTCCCGAGTTCGAATCTCGGTCAGGTTGAGTTACCTGGATAAGGTATTTTCCAGGGTTTTCCCTTATCCTGAAAACGAATATCGGGTAACTCTAAGCTCCATGGAGCTCGCACGCATTGAGCCTCATTTCACCCACTTCAATCATCGTCCGATATGACTGAATGTTGGAGGACGCAAATTACAGCGACAAAAAACTCCTGGAATTTGGAAGTCCAGTTTGCCTTTCACTGGTCTCAACAGACGTTTAATCTTCTCAGATGGCTTGTGGATGGTCCTGATGTTGTATTTGGCGAGAATTCTGCTGATTCTGCCGGATAGATTGCCGGTAAACGGGATGCAGACTGTAGCCGTAGGCTTATCTGACGCTTCCTGTATTACAGGTTACGCTTTCCTAGCTCTGGTGATGGAGACCTCAACGTCATATTCGGGGTAGCCGTTCTGACGGAAAGTGAGTCTCAGGTGCTGTAATTCTTGTTTTAAGTGCCTGGAATCAGAGATGGACACAGCTCTGTGAGCTAGTGCATTGAGAGCTCCCAGTCGTTGAGACTTATCATGGAAACTATGAGCGTTCAGATAGAGATCGGTGTGTGTAAGCTTGCGATATAAAGCACGCCCCAGTGTACCGTTGCTGGATTTTGAAACAAGAATGTCCAGCAATGGAATAGTTCCATCCTTCTCCACTTCCAATGTAAACTGTATTTGAAGTCAAAGGCTGTTGAGATGCGCAAGAAAGTTAGGCAAGGTGTCTGATCCATGTGCCCAAATTACACAATGTCGTCCACGTATCTATAGAAATGAGATGGTTTAAGTAGAGCTATGGCTAGTCCTTAAGTGGTAATGGACCGAGTTATTAACTAAATATAAGAGCACACAGGCAAACTTTCACTGAACACATACACCTTCTTGTGTTTAAGACAAATAAAAGCATTGCTAAGTAGAAAGATATTCCACTGCTTGCCAAGTATTCAAGGCTATTTTACTTATCATATTTTATTAAATAACGTTTATCCTTTGTTATCAAGACTGGCATTTTTATGGAGCATGTTGCTATACCTTTCGCAGATTAGACAAACAATTAGTTTTCTTTGCTTTTGGCCTTTGCATTGACCATAAATAAATCGCAAGGCAAGTCGTAGGAAGTTTGCGGAATTAAGTTGAGGTTTCCCTGTTTTTCTCATGGACAATTATACGCCGCGTGTTCGCGCGTCGGAAAACCACTTACTTATCTATGTCCGCACCACAAAAGGGACAAAAAATGTTGTCTATCAGAAAGCTTTAAATTTGTTAAGTTAATTGTAACTGTGTTGTATTTAAACTTCATCCCCAATTGCACAATAAGTAATCAACTAATCCGAATTTGTTTTATTAATATTGTGACTTTGTGAGCTCGTAGAATTAAAAGTCCGAGCTGCAGATATTCCAAACGTATATAAACTCTGATCAATTCTCTCGTAACAACATTATGTCACAAACACACCACAATCTACCAAGGTCGAGTAAAATAACAATTAGCTCTCGCTACAACAACTCTCTACAGCTATTTACTGCTTACGTTTCGCTCTTGTTTTACAACTGTCGGCTGACGTGTCACAACCTCTTATATACCTCATTCATAAATTCTAGATACTTCCGGGGTAATAAAGAAACCGAATATTCTGTCACCTTCCAGAAGCGTAACTTAATCCTTGCCGCCAAGTACTTTATCTCAGCTACCTTTATTTGCCGGCTCTTTTTGTACACTAGCCGCGCTATCGTAGAGAACGGTTTCGTGACAATATATATAAGCTCGGACAACCTTTATTGGCGGTACGAAGTTTGACGTTTAAGTTATTTCAGAATAAAATGAGAAATTCTCATGTGTTACTTTTACCTCACACTCTAGTCCTGCACAAACTATTTTTACAAACACTTCTTGCTGTCTCTATTTCATTTTTATCTAGAAGTTGCTGAAATAATATTATTGCTAACTCTTTTATAAGTGCAAGAAGAATCTGGGAACACTTGGAAAGTCAAAGTCAAACATTTTATGAGCTGATTTCTTTGCAATTGCTTTGAAATTCCAATCTCTTTGCAGGTACAAGAGTTAAAAAAGCTACAAGCGTATTCCAGTTTGAAAAAAGGATGGGTTCCGGAAAATTCAAACAAATACCAGCTGGTTCACTTAAGAAAAAACTGTGATCAACTGTGTATTTTAATGCAATCCGTTATATTTGTGTAGTAAATTTGGTCTCTCACTTACGATTTACTATTTTTACAGAAGGAATTCTGTATAACGAGGAATTCTGAGAACATTCCTAGAAAAATCAAAGCATACATTCCATTTTGCATGAAAGATTCTTAAACAGACGACATTTTAAACAGGTTCGTTAGGAACTGCTTTTTAGAAAATCAAAATTTTCGTAAATTTTTCATGTAAATGGTAGTTACGATGAGGTCGATTCCTTGAAAACCTTCTTGTTGCATCCCTGGAAGGTATTGAATTTCAATTCCGTGTTTTTTACTTTTCCTACTTTTCGTATAAAGCTTGGATTATAGGTCCTGGTGTCGCTTCCAGGAGGCCAGGAGTAATGTTACATTTTTATTTTACTTTTTATTTTGTGTTATCGCTTCAGGAACTTAAATCTCCTTTGTACCTATATTAAAATAGGCAAGAAACGCTTTCTGCAAATGTTTATTTGCATTAGGATGAAAAAGTCAAAGATTATTTTTTGCCATAGGTGTGTGTAGAAAAGAAATGAAATTAACGAAGTTGGATGGAAACGTTCTCACATTGCTACTAGTGCACTGAACCAAACTTAGGTTTATGTAGTAAAATTAAATTAAAGTGATTTTAAGCTTATTTTTCTTAGATCAGAACTGCCGTGGTGGGAATTTTCCTTTGTCAGCATGGTGCTTAAATAACTGCATTAACTTCTCTGCCAGGGTGATATATCAATAAATTAACGCGTCCCTACTTTGCTCTGCTGTAATATAATGAGAAGGAAATGAAAAATCGCATGATATAATTTCCGAACTAAATATTTATGGTTCCTCTGAGCAATAAATTTACCACATCTCTATTAAAGAATAACAAAGGTACCTACTTTTGAATTCCAAGTTTGTCTCACAAAGAATTATGGATTTTTACATATCAACGAAAAGTTGGCCTTGGGGATAAAATACTTTGTTGTTCTATTTTTCTCCCTTGTCACCATTCTTCTTTCTTCTCTCTTTCTTTATTTCTTTCTCAGGCTATATTTTTTCCTATCCTTTCTTTTTGCAGCTTGTATACACGCCCATAACGGAAAGATGCCCGTTTGAGAATTAAGTTTGTGGTTAGCCATATCTTTTTTCTGCAGCTATGTGTCTGCGGCTGAGCGCCGTTGTTTAAATGTTTCTTTATAGCGATAGCATAATATCAGATAAGGGAGCTATTTGAATGCTGATGTTTCAGTGAAACGATGACAGATCATGTTATTGAGGACATATATAACGTAAACATAAAACTAAGAATTAATATTTGGAAACAAAGACACAAAATATCCTGGATCAGACATTTTGGTGTTAATAATAAACCTATTGCTGTGTTTAAAGTTTTGGAAAGTAACAAACATATAGCAAACGAGAAATTCTGCACTGTCTTCCAGTTCACAGGTATAATGGCTACTAACTTCAATGAGAAAGGGATGAAACCACAGGAGGTGGCTGCGGCGGGCAGAGATGCCACAAAGGGACACAAGTAAGTACGTAACTAGAAGACACTCCTACTGCTGAACTGCTCGGTGAGAATTGCGTACGGTCCAAGGACACATTCTAGTGTCCATCTTTCCTTTGAGCGAGAATCTATGCCATCCGTCATCACTGCCATACGCCACGAAATCTAGAAGGGTAACTGAAATATACTATAGGGAGCGATGGAAAGGAAATCGTATCAAAAGAGAAATTAATTAAACATTCCTTAACGTCCAAGTAAAACCACGAAAATTTGAAGGCCAGAATATGTGACCAATCAGGATCGAAGACGGGACCTCTCGAATGTGAGCCTTACACGTTACTGCGGGCTCATTATGTTCGGTAAACAGAATATATGATCAGTTGATCATCAGATTGATCACTTGCAGTTGCATGAACATTTTCTTAACAGTCCTCTTCTTCACTGCCATACGAATCTTGGAACTCCGACATGTAACTGCCACTATCATGTTACAATATTCACTTCCTGAAATATGTTGACCCAATTTATTTTTCATACTTCGGTACACATTATTTGATCCAGCCCGAGTAAAACCGCCAAAATTTGCATTTGCGTTTTCTCCCACAAAAGCAACTAGCTTTATTGAGAGGCTGTAGCCATTAAGTATTCCAAAATGTATTGTGCAACAGTATCGGACGTTTCATTGCGCAGCAATTGCAAATCAAATACCTTAGTTTGCATACTACCTTCAGATGGAGTAAAAAATTGGACAACTATAGTGGGGGGCCTTTACATTTCCATAATTACTGGCATCGGTACTGACTCCAATGTACTGTAATACAGTCTTTTGTTCATTAAGACAGTCAGGTGCAGTGACTTTCCTCAATACTGCTTCCAATTTTATCGGCCGCACAGTGGCTCAGTGGTTACAACGCTTGGCTCTCACCAAGGCGGCCCGGGTTTGATCCCAGGCGAGCGCAAAGTGAGATTTGTCGTGGACAACACGGCGCTGGGGCGGGTTTTCTCCGGGATCTCCGGTTCCCCCCGCCATCTCATTCCACCGGTGTTCCACCTTCATCTCATGTATCATCAGTGTCATCGCCTGCGGTGCCGTATGTAGTAAAAGCGGGCGTTAAACGCTACATATTTCATTTCACTTCACACTTTATCCTTGCACATACCAAGTTGGCTGGAGTATTGGAGTCACTGAAAGCTTTTGATAAGTTTACTGGTGCGATCCATGTAGTTGAGGCTCTGGTTGTGCTTAATTGTGTGAAATAAATGAGTTTCACCACATGGGTTTTTGGGAAAAGCCTGTTAAACTGATGGTTTTATCCTGAATAGCTTTATTTTTCATGTATTTGTCACATTGTTATTAATAAGTCCGAACGCCTTCCATGAGAGATGGCAAAATAGGAGCTGAAACAAGAAAAGGTTTTAAAATCTTGTCCTTTTAACCCAAAATTGTTTTACTTGCCTATTTACTTTGCTGTGTCACTATACAATTATTTAGCTCCTGGGTAAATTAGGTACTTAGTTTATCATTGTAATTTATATAAAATAAGTCACAATTTCAGCCATGCAAGTCAATAAGAATTGAGTTGTGCTCATTAAGTGAGAAAAATTGGTTAAGTAATAAATGCAATACAGTATTCACGTATATATAACAGATGAGTCACCTGCCTCTATTTACTTTTGAATTAATGCAATACGCTAAGCTACATATGTGACTTACGCCTTTCTTGCATTTCTCCTAATGAATGATTTGTAGAGCAGTTTATAGAGAAAGCGAGAAAGAAAGAATTCAGTGCATAAGTGTTGTATGAGACAGAAATGAATCACTATGTATGTCAATTCCAAAAACATGATACCCAGACAGAGAGAGCTCCAGTAGAGATTCCAGACGAGTTTGCAGACATTTATTCAGTAGCCTACATTCACAGAGAGCTTTAAACACGCCGTAAGGTACAATCTATTACACGTAGCATTTGTCTATAACTTAGGAACACAAAACGGCACATCTACACAATGGGATCAATTGGATTTAAATCTTCAGCCAACAGGTGTTTTCGTTGCACAACCATGCCAAAATTACTATGAATTAGGTAGATTTTTTTCATTCTGTCACAAATTACGACAGTTTTTAGCTTATTCAGTAACTGTAATGGCAATGCAGTTTTTATTTGCGTTAAAACCACCATAAGGAGCTCAAAACACTGTCTGATTCTGTAAAAACGCATGAAGAGACTCGAACTTGGAGTCTCAGTTCTGCGGCTACATATTCGTATAGAAATTCCAGCCCTTAAGTTAGCGTTGGGTAAATAGTATACCGGTTACGTCGCAACTCTGGCACAACAAGTTGGGTTCCAATCCTTCCTGCTCAGCTAAGTAATTTTATTACCCTTTGTTTTAGCCCTTGTGCCACATAATTTGAAATTATGTCAAAAATAACAACTTATAACATTATACGTGTTTATAAAATACAATAATCGTCATGTTTTCCGCTGACAGATAGATGTAAATTCGTAGTAGGTATTTTATCATCATCATCATCATCATCATCATCATCATCATCATCATCATCATCATCATCATCATCATCATCATCATCATCATCATCATCATCAACAACAACAACAACAACAGCAACAAGTTTTCACGGTTTAAGCCATCAAGGCTCCTTCCGGTCTCATAAGTTTGAAATTAAAAGTATTTTATCCATCTTTTTCTTGGTCTACCAATATTTTTATTCCTAATGGTTTGTAATCTGAAACAAATTTTGCGATTCGGCCATCGCTCTTTCTTTCGACATGTTTCTTGCAGTTATTTCTATAACTTTTATTCTATCTGTTAGCATAAAAATATTCAATTCCTTTCAAATGTCCTCGCTTCTTTGCTTATCTAGAAGATTATAACCCTGATACATTTCTTAAAAGCTTCAATTCCGCTGTTTCAATCATTTGTTCTTCTTTGTTTGTTAAAGTCCAAAATTCACTACCTCCTATAAGAGCTGACATTACTTTATAAAATTTTTTTTAAATTTTTATTTCAGCTGCTCAGCACCGTTGGTGCTATACAAATTGTGGAGCTATATACACGACATATATATATATATAATAAAATTAAAGTATACAGGGAAAGAGTGTACTCAGAGTCCTCAAGCTAACTGGTCTGAATAATGTGAGTATAAATTAAATAACTTCTTCATTACAGAATAAATAAACATTATAGGAATAAAATCTCCTGTGGCAAGCGTGTCTTCAATCTTAGTGCAGCATCAAGGCGGCGTCCCAAATGGAAGCGTAATATAAAACTTTAATTTTGTCTCTCTTCTCGTATTTTTTAAGCTTCTCTTTATGGTGCTACATATACCATTAAATGTGTTGATGTTATTTAAAATGTCACTATTTTCAAACTAAGAGATATTATAACCACGGTAATTCAACAAGTTCACTTGTTCAACAGTGTTTCCTTCCAATATTATCGATATTTTGCCTCTTACGGTATTTGAAACCTTGAAGTCTAAAATTATAGTTTTGTTTATATTGTTATACTATATTCATGGACAGTGTTATTTAATATATGTAACGCTTTATGTAGACCATTTTCTGAGATCGATATGAAACCTTGATCGTTTGCAAATGATAAAATATATGAATATTTATTTCCAATTAAAAAATGCGAATCTAATTTTATCTGCCAATCAGATATGACATCGTCAATATAAATATTAAAATGTAACGGTGAAAGTGGACACCCTTGACTTAATATTTCTTCATTGTTGCCATTAGATCTGTGTCCATTCCAGTTTCTATCATGATCTTATTTCCTATATAAAACTTCTTATTGCTGTTATCAAATGTTAGGGTACACCTTTCTGTTTCATAGTACTGCTTAATTTACTTCTATTTACCTTGTCAAAGCCATCTCGAAATCCATAAATTCCATATAAGTCGGTACATTGTACGCCCTATGTTTTTCAATTATCTAATTAACAGTAAATATACGTCAGAACAAGACCTTCCTTTTCTCAATACATTTTGCACTTCCGTAATTAGATTTTATATTATTATATTCAAACGACACCTCGGAATAGATGCAGAAATTTTATAGCATATATTTAAAATGCTTATGCCTGTATAGTTTTTCATCTATGATGATCACCTTTCTTATAAATTGGATATAATTTTGCTATTCGCCATTCTTTTGGAATATGGACGAACTTGTTATAACACATTATTTATTAAGTCTAATAGTCTGTATTTCAATGGAGTGGAGGCATACTTAATTAATTAATTATTAATATTACATTCTCCAAGATTTTTGTTATTTTTGAGGTTATGTATAAAATAATTATTCAAATGAAATTGGATCTATATTTTCATCTATTAATATTAAGACGGTTTCCGCATTATTTCCCTCCGTCCATAAATCCTGGAAATAAAATATCCTCTTATCTTGGGAAATTTAATTTAATTTTAAATTTTCTTTCCTTTCTCTGTTAAGAAGTTTTATCATTTTATATGTCTTATCTTGCGCCATGTAACATGTATTGCTCCTAAGAGTTTAGTTCAATTTTTCGTACTACTCTTCGGAAATTAGCTCTTATTCTTTTGTATTCAGTTAACTCTCTTTAGCTTTTGAATTCAAACACTTTAAGTATAAATCCTTCTTTTCATAACAAGTTTAGCTGTATCATCATTTCAAATCTTTAGTCGTTTTCTTTGATAGTTTTTCTTTTGTTCCAAGCCTTTCAGTGGCTGCCTGTATTATTGTGTCTTTCATCTCTTTCCATTCTTCATTGGTGCTTATACTTGTAGGTTTGTGCGTTAAACATAGATTTAAGCGTGCTTGATATAGATTTCTAATGGATTCATCCTACAATAACTAAACTTTAAAAGCGTTAACATTATCTTTTTACTTTTTAAATTATTTTCGCTCTGCCTGTCTTTCATTTAGCAGGAATTGCTAGCTTTGTTATAAGGAGGTAGTGATTAGAATCAATATCACATCCTCTATATACTCTTGTATCGAAAATATTATTAGCACAGTTATAATTAACATTAGTGTAATCAGCTTTATTTCTTTGGTCTCTTGCATACTATGCATCGCTGTGAGGGAAAATATATTTCTTATGTTTAAATTCTTATAACTTGCAAAATTAATTAAAAGCTTTCCATTATTATTTATAACTTGTTCTCCACGAGCGCCCATTACATGTTTTATAGGCGTATTGCCCACCCTTGCATTTACATTTCCAGCTATTACTAAGTAGTAAATAGGATTTGCTTTATTAATTTGCTTCTGGAGATCTTCGTAGAATTCTATATATTCTTCCATCTTTCCCTCCCCTGGGTTATAAATGCCAATTATTGTAATATAATTTCGCACTGTTTTTACCTTACTGGTAATATTCTTTCTCTTATAATTCATAGCTGTGTATTGTGTTTTCAGCCCTTGACTTATTAGAATTGGTATTTCTGCTGCTGCCCTTTTATCTTTTAGTACACCATTATATATGTGCATATATTTTGTAATTCTGTAGATCTTTTTAATTTTTAGATATTTTATTATAGTCGGTATTGTGCTTGACCCAATCAGCCAAGTTTCAGACACTACATAAATGCAAAATGGCTTTAGCTACTTCGGCCTGCGTCAATGTTTGGTATAAATAAGCGCTTCATTATCAAAGTAGGTATTCAGTATTTGAAACCTCTCAAATCCTGTCGGGGGTCATCATTTTGAACATATACTGCGTTGATGAAATCCACCCTTTGACAATTTATTTTTCTCTTTTACCGAGAATTTAATATGCTCACAACTCCTTTGTCAGTAGAAGAAGTGAAACATAAGATTCAAGCATGAAACATTCAATGTTCCTAAAAAAATGAAACAAACTACGTAATATGGTGTTCTACTCCAGATACGGTATAGATTATAAATGGGCACAAAGCTAAGCATGATCCCTAATTATCGGATTGTCATTCTTGTGCCTTTGGCTCACAAGAGAATCATTAGCAAAAATAAACAATTTTATTGTTTATTTTGTTTACTGTTTTTTGTATGTTGGAAACTAACATATAGACAAGAAGACTACTAGAAAGGGAAAAAACAATGTGATGTCGATTCGAACCTAGCCCTTGCAGCACCATATGCCCATAGCTCACCATCTCGAACACCTGCCAGGTTTTCCTTAGGTCGCTTGTTGAGAAAGCATTCGTTTATCATCCTGCTAGTGTTAAATGCATGAAGAATCGTCGTTTATTAAAAAGGTCAAAGTTTTTTCATTAGACTATAAACTGTGGGTTGCATAAATAAGAATAAATACAGGTGGCTGACTCACCTGGAATATCAGTACATTTAGGTTATATCATGAGTGAACAGAAGTGACCAAATCAGCGAAATTGGTATGTATGTTAGTTAAGCATACTGAATGAAATGTCTCTAATATATTTAGCCTAAATTCTACAGGAAATGTTCATGAAGGCATAGATATTAATTTCATGCTCTCATTTGTGGTTCCAATCGCCACAGTTGGTTTTAAACAATCATAAATCAAACCAAAAAGGATCGGAAAGAACAAGTGAACTAGCAGATTTAGGAAAATATAAGGACCAATCGCAAATTAGAAAGGATTGGAAAACTACGAAAACTCAATATTATTAAGCACATCAGTTTCTTAAAAACCTACACATATATTATTTCTAAGATGCCGCTTCTTCGCTAGTGAACGACTTTGGCAGTTCGATACACGAGCGGAAGTACCATTCAGTTTTGTAAATTTGAGTGATAGTGCTGTCCCTAAGTATTCAATTCCCGTGAAACTTTTTCCATAGAAGTAGTTAAAGGTTTTTAAATTGCTTTAAATGAAATAGGATTAAATTTAATGGCTCGTGTACACCGTATACGAAACGGAATTTGTGAATAGGAAATGGAATTTAAAATACGGAAATGGTAGCAACCGCAATGTACAATGAAAGTTAACTGATTGAGCAGTTATGTGTATAATATGATATTAGATATTAACAACCTAAAAGTGTATAATCGAACATACGAATAAGTAACAATGCAGTTATAAAAGCAAGTTACTCACCTGCATAGTGTGTATTCTGCATATATTCTGATCATCATCTTCTAGTGATGATGAAGATGGTCAGTGCTAATACGTGTTTTTCACCAGACGTGTACAAGTAATTAATGCTCTAAGTGCTGAAAACATATCTGTTCCTTTGCTAAAGTCTCTCTACAACCGTAAAATGTTTAAATATATTTAGTTTTATTAATTTTAGAAATAGTATACACCCTAACATTTCAAATCATTTTACCAATGTTATTGATTTATCAAACACGGATAATTATTGGAAACATTTAGTGAATATAATTGTAGTTTATTGAATTAACACGATTAAATACAACTTCCAATGTATAATATACTGTACTTTTAAAAATCCTTGACCTCAAAATATTATATTTGTGTGGCGTCTTGTCAACACTCCATCTCCCTAGTTAGTTATGCTCACCTCCCCAGTTAAGGTACTCTGGAAATTTTCTTATCTGACAACAAACAAACTTAGCAACATTTCTGCTCGTAACTCTGTGTTTAAAAAAATCGATTTCTGTTTGCAACTTCTTCTGTTAAACTAATATAGATTTTAATGTTGCTAATTTAAATGTATTTCAAATGCAATATTGAGCATATTTAGAGGCTGTACCTAATTTTTCATCAAAATAACTTGAGGTGATGAATACTCCCAAGTTTCCAAATTGTCCTTAGCAGGCACCACCAAGTTTGAGAACAAAAACAGGCTATAAATGTACAACAATGAATTTAATTAGGAGTATATTGTCACCCAATTAGCGGAAAGCACAACCAACGACAGCTGAGTAAGGGGCCAGAGGCAGCCAAGCCACACCCACCCATCAGTCTCTGTCACTAACTGAGGGGATGATTAGGGAAATGTCACTTGTCGCTGGCCGCCTCTTTCCCCCCTTCCACTGTCATCTGGAACCTTCGTGGTGATTCACGGAAACTAGAAGCTTCGATAAAACGGTGATATGCCTATAAAAAGGGCTGCAGTGAGTGAATTAAGTCAGTCATTTCTTGGCGAGCAGCTTAATAGTGCAGTGCTAGTGTACGGACGAGAAGACTGTGTACGTGCATCGGAGGATTGTACGTAATTGCGAGAGCAAAGTGGAATTGTAACGGACGAACTGGTGAATCGTAATTGTGTGCATTACGTAACTCTCTGTAATTGGCAAGTGTTTAACTGTAAGTCGGTGGAAATAAAGAACATTTTTGAGTGGTGCAATTGGACTTTTCATTTCACGAGCCCAAAAGGTCACAATATGGTTAACTTAAAACAAAAGTTAAGTGCAGAGGTTCTTCTCTCATTGGTACTGGACCCCTAGGACCGAGGACCTGGGTCTCCTTCTACCTGGGAGCGATGGATACTCCGAAGCAACCCTCTACATCCTCCGGGCGGTCGTAGCCTGGTTGCAGGTACCCAATTCCCCGTGGGGTGTCGGGAACACACGGCCCTCTCGAGTCCAACCCAATGAGAACAGCTACCCGACGTGAGGGGCTCGGCAGTTCGGCCTGAGGTTCCTCAAGTAACGTCAGAGGTACGACGAGTGCTAAGGGTCCGCAGCGACGGCACCTTGGCAGCTGAAGGGGACGTATCCCCTCCCCTACATGAAACTTAAAACAACAATAAATATCTGAATAGAATTAAACATTGAGTTATCGTTAGTTGGCGATCAAAGGATACACTAAAGCATAATTGCGATAATAGATTAGAATTCAGTATATTTAATTATGCTGAACAGGGTAAATAATTTTCTAGCAAAACCAGAGCGTGATATTCCGAATAATTAAGTAAGAAGCAAATGAAGCTGCTTTATTTTCTGTAATATTTAAATATTCAGAAATATGGCCACCCAGGAGCAATAACTCACTGCCCTGACATGTGCATACACACATACACGACACAAAGAGAAAATTAAAGCATAAAGAAAACATTTTTGCAAGTCGTTTCAAACAAGAAGATGAAGAGCTTTATGAAGAGCGCTGGGATAAAAGTGAGGAAAAAAAAACTGAGAGAAAGGAACACAAGACAAAAAATTGTCTGTTGTCCTTATAAGTGAATTAACGTTCCTTTTCGGCTCGACTCTATATCTTTCTTAACAAGAAACAGTGGAGAAGAGAATGTATCTTCTGTTATAATAGATATTATGTTCATTCCTTTTATTTTACCGGAAAATAATTCTTTTGGTCTCCTTTCTCATTAGTCTCTATACTTCATGCTTTGTTTGAATACCAGCCATTTTCTTCAGGCTATCTTAACACAACTGCTGCAATGTGGGCATAGCATTAGAATAATGAGTTTATTTCACATTCCCTGCACCATTAGCAAAATTTTGTTATTCTTTCCCAGGTATCTACTTTTATATTTCCTTGAGTTACTCATATATTTTCCTTTCTTGTTGCATTTCGTCGTTCATACTGCAGGATACTTTTTACTCTTCTTTATTCTCTCACTGTGCCTAATATTTTTATTCTACCTCATCACGAAAACCACTGCACTTTATGGCAAAGGAGACATTAATTATAAAGAAATGTTATTTTGTTCTCTATAAAGTCAAAAGCTACGTTAAACAAACAACTAAACTTGCCCCTTTGGTGATACGCTGTCTAAAGCACGTGAACTCAGGAATTTTAGGTAGGATTGCCTGAGGTCTGGAGGTAAGAAAATCTAAGTATTCCAATAATACCTCAGTTATTATTTATCAGTGCATCTTTTTCTTGTATTTATAAGGAAGATATCGGCAAGAAAATATCGGGCACTCCCCTTTCCCAGCAAGAAATGATATAAGACCATATCGCAATGTAGATTATTTTAAGTAAAATGGCTTCAAACTGTAGTGCAGTGAACTCAAAAGATGCTTTAATTGGTGGAAATGAATCATTACTTCACACTAGCCGTATACAAACTATGGTTATTTATGGATAGACTCAACAGGAAAATTCAATATCATTGCCGGGATTTGAACCAGAGATCTCCTGGTTTCCATCCAGTCGCTCTAACCCATTGAGGTGCCATGGAGAAAGTAAATTAATAATTAGTGTGGCATCTGAAAATGAAGTTTGCGTGTTGAGTTTAAAGCAGCCCTCGGTATTTTCCAATTAAGAAGACTAACGAAATATTGGAGGAAAAAACCGCAACGATGGTGCTACAGAATTTGAACTCAGGACCTCTTGTTAATGAGTTTATGTCTTAACATAAGTTACCTATATTGGTACTCTGCTTTATATGTGACATTAAACAAAACAATCTCTACACTGATGTGCCATTATAGGCCAGCTTTTGTTACTAGCTATCGCCATGACATCCAAACACTGCAACTAATAGGTTTCTACTTCAAGCCTTCTGTTGTGGTTGCTTTGCTTTTTCATTCTTCTGGCATTATTTATTTCTTGCAGTCATTTATACGAGCTACGTCCAAAAATTAAGCTCTGTTTGGTAATAAAATTAAATTGTGTACAAATACAGAAAAATTATTTATTGCACAAAATTCTACAACTCTTAAACTACTTTTCCACATAAATGCCGAAATTTTGCAGGCATTTGTCAAGTTTTTGTATACCTTCTTCATAGAAGTTTGCCGCCTGTGTCTTCAACCAGTTGGAAACGTTTTCTTTCAGCTCTTCGTCATTGTTGAAGTTTTGACCGCAAAGGAAAGATTTGAGATGCAAAAACAAATGAAAGTCGCTAGGAGCGAGGTCAGGGCTGTATGGGGGGTCGTCAAACACGTCCCAGCCAAATCCCTGTAGGCTGTTTTTCGTCGGATTTGCAGTGTGTAGTCATGTGTTGTCGTCAAGAAACACAACACCTCTTGACATCGCAAATTTGCCAATAAATTTCAATAAGCTTCACTTTCCTAGCATTCAGAAAACGAATAACAGATCTGATTTCACAAGCGGCAGGATTTTCAATCAACACCGATATTGTAAACAAGCACAAAAAACGTACGTGTCTGACACCGATGTCACAATGGCGCACGTTTCTTCTCCTTGATACAGAGTATGTGTGGAACTGCGATCGCAGCGCTGCAGCGGAGATAAATTGAAACAGAACTTACTTCCTGGATGCGCCTTGTATTACATGAGCTGCCAATGGCTTTCAGGATGACATAATAAGTCTCAGTTACAATCATTTACTGTGGCCCTCATATATCAATGACACTTAAAACTAGAGCGTTATTTGGTAGCTAAATACCTAATTCTCTCCACTTGCGAAATGAGAAATTATAACTTGCGTATAAATATAACACGGTTTTAAATACTAAGTTGTTTTAAATACTTACTAAAATTGCCTTTTTCCTCAAGTTTTCGTTAGTTTTCTTAATTGGCGAACACCGAGGAGCTGCTCTAAACTCAACATTCAAACTTCATTTTCAGATGCCACATTAATTGTTAATTTACTATCTCCATGATAGCTTAATGGGTTAGAGCGACTGAATGGAAACCAGGAGATCCGTGGTTCAAATCCCGGCCATGGCATTGAAATCTTTATATTGACTCTATCCAATCAAAAGATGCTGTTTACAATTTTATGCTCTTACTCTAATATTCATATATCATGCATAAGAGTAAATCAACGTCAAAAATATTGTATAAAAGGGACATGTAGATGGAATTTATTTTACGTTAGTAAACTGAATGATGTGTATGCTACCTCCTGCTTGAATCGGAATATTTGCCAATATCTGAAGAAGAATTAACTGTAGTTTGTGGTGTACAGTAGCTGTTTTGGTACTTCGTAGCTTTTAAGGAACATGGTTGGTTAGAGGTAAAAAATTATTTCCTTAACTACCAAAATAAATGCTTATTTACATTTTTATCTTAAATGAGGATTGTATCTCTTAATGTGAAATGCTGTGCTACTTTGAATATTTAAAATATTGCGAAACGTAAAACTGGTGCATGGTACTCCCTTGTTACAGTTTACTAAAATGTGTTGTTTAGTGTTATCTGGCCTCAAGTATTAAATATGTGTGGCTTAGGTGCACTATTATTGAAATTTCCTGTATTTAATAAATATCGGAGTAAAATATCTGTTGTACTGATTATAGAGTAGTATACAATTTTTAGTAGTGTTTAAGGCTATATTTACTGCATATGGCTTCACAGGCGATGGCCACTAATCATACATACAATGAAATATTTAGGAATAAAATACCCTTGGTCTTATTATAGGGTAGCTTCCCCGAATTCTCCAGTAGTAATGATGGAAGGAAGCTGAAAAGAAGATCAGTGATAGAGGACACTCCTGGCGGGATTTGAACCTCAGGCTTTCCGAGTATGATTCATCTCACTTGATCATATGTAGCACATATAATATGTTCCTCAGGATGAAAATATTCTTGTTTTACCATATCCAGAAGGAAGTCAATATGCTCATGGAATACCTCGATCTAGCAGAACCAGAAGCAAACTTAGATAAGGGGGGAATGAAGTACTAAATGTGATTTTATAAACCACTAAATCTAAGCTTCAATTTTTTGTACAGATATTAATAGTAACTAAAGAAGTGTGTGTACCAGTTTTCATTCCAATATGTAACTGCATTCTTGATATATGCATTCATTTATACAATTTTATTACCTAAAATCAAAATATAACTTCTTTAACAGATATTGCACAATAATTCTCATTTGATGCAATTAAATAACTTAATATCTTGATAACAAATTAAAGGACTGGATTTCTGAAATTCTGGATAGTTATTTTTGAAAAACATATTTTATGTGTCAAGGCGGAAAACAACCTACAAAAATCAGTGCTTGGTCATAGTAATTACTTTTTAAAAATTAAGCTATGACCAATGTGAAAATTACTATACATCAGTTTGTTGCACAGCTTCTGAAGTGTAGTTTGTACAATTTTCAGAGAAGGTAGATTTTGACTATGGAAAAATAACAACAACAAAAAACTTTCTTGAGAAGAATTGCTTTAAAACTTTGCACGCAGTTTACATGAAAAAATATATAAGTTGTTTGTCTTAGAAAGCTCTAGCGCTGTACCTTACACCTTCTTCCCTCCTAGAGCCTCTTGAGCCTTAGGTTTTAGATTTATTTACTGAAATGGTAGTCTATTTCCACATTCCACCGCTAAATCAGAAGAAAAACCAGAGGTGTAAAACATCACCATGTTCAGAGTTTGTAAAGAACGATGTGGGCATGCTAAATCATTTATCAGTTCTTTCAACTATCCAAAACCTAAAATAAAATATATGCTCTCACCTACATCCTCCTCTGGCATATAGGTACTGCATTGCAACTCCAATTTAGAGAGGCTTATGTTTTTATTTTACAGTGCTAGAGGCATAGTTACTTCCTGATTTACTTGAACTGAAGTGTCTGTCTTCTCCAGCTGCTCTTATTCATTAATTTACACAAAGTGGCTCTACTACCCTTTATCTTTGGCATTCTACAAAAATAAAATAATGCAGTACCATATAAATGAATAAAGGTACTTTAACCTCTTTAATTTCACATTACATAATTTCTCTAGTTAGGTTTGATGAAATAAACTTGTATTACAACTTACGGTATAATTTTAGGCACAAATGGGCACTTGAGTATAATAAATATAATAAAAATAGGAGAAAACCTAAAAATAATACATTTAAACGCCAAGAATCAATTCTAAAACCCTGGAACAGTAAAATAAAACATAAACAAACATGTCGCAGCATCACACAGGAATTATATCAAGGAAACGACTAATAACATGGGGAAAATCATTACCATCATATGAACGCTTGTTAAAATAGGCTACGGTGGATTAATGATATTTTAATGCGCATTTTTAAGTCAAATCGTTCGTAATATCTCTGCTTTCAAACATGTGGGCGTGCCAGTTAAAGCATGGAAAGGCATTTAACCAGCGTGGAGTTTCAAAAATGGCGTTCAAAACAGGTGTTGCGTTTGCCCTACTGGCATCAAACTTTGTAAACAAGCAAATTAAATTATGGTGCATATTTTGCAACAAAAAACCAACATTCCGTTTTCTACGAAAATGACTAAAACAGCATTTCTGTCCCCTTTAGAGGAAGAGAGTGCAATGAACAAAAAGGGATCCCTGAAGTAGAACGAGTTCACTCAACAGTACATAAATCTATTGTTGCCGCAGCTGCGGAAGAAATGCAGGGATAAATATCCTATAACATACTTAATTAGACGTAGTTCACACAAAGAATGTTTTTAAAGGAATACCTTCCAGAGTTAAGCGTAGTAAACATAACAGTAGGTCTAAGGTTTTCTCGATTGCTGCGGTTAATCATGTTCATGAGTAGACTAAGTCGAGTAGCGAGTATCACTTTCATTATATTAGGACACAGCATCCAGGAAGGATATACCTGAGTAGTGAAGAAAATATCAGTGAACTTTAAGAGTATTATCTTTAGTAGTTTAAGAAAGAAATAATTCACTATATAGCTCATAGGGAACACAGAACATCATTTTTTACTTTGGGTTTCCTGCAAGTTACACCTTTGTAACCTGTGCCTCTTCCCAAATAAATGAAATAAATTTATCATGACATGTATTTTGTACTTGCAAGAATATTGAACTTGCATAGTGCTGAGGCATTGAAAATTAAATTGAATGATCTTGGCAAATTGGCTAAAGATGACCTTAGTTAATATCAAGTCATATCAGCACATATTCAGCAGACATTGTGCGAACCCTTCAGTACCTTCTCTAAAGAAAATAATGGACTAATACTGTAGGAATATCTGTTTTCGAGCATGGTTAATGAACACATGTAGGATGAGGCAGTATTGGATTAAAAGCTGCATTCCGAAGCATAATAAAACGGCAGGGATCTCTGCAAGGTAGTTGACTATATTGTGAATTTATGAGTTTGTGAAAATAAAAGTCAAGTTTGCAAACACCAAAACTTGCACTTTATTTCCGTAGAAACACACTTCGTACACGGCAGACCGGAATTGTGTCACATACACAATACTACTTGCAAGTTCAACGACCGCAAAGACACAGCTGTTTAAGCACGACAGTTCAATTACCTACTGACTCACTCTTTGGCGGGCGGGCTGCCTTTTTATGGATTACTCATATTCCAGAAATTTCTCGAACAGTCGAGACGCGGCTTGAACAAAGAACCAGAACTCTCGGGAAATCCGTCTCTTCCCCCACCCCCGCCATTTCTGCGATCTTTTATCTATACACTAAATTTTCCGGCCCTTTGAATGCCTCGCCGCGCAGCCTCGATCAATATTGGGCTCGCGACTCTGCTCCCGCCTCAAGGCTGGTCGTCCCAAACAGCACCATCGTAGCAAACCAGACGATTAAGGTGTATTGTCGCCCTGTTCGAACGGTTACCATGGATTTATCTTTGGTAATAGATACCTCTCAGATAACGCACTGATTATTCTTGTAAGAGTGAGAGGGAAACTGACGCGCCTCCTGGTCGTGTGCTAAGCACCAATGAACGCATCACTTCAGCCAATGGAATTCGCAGAAATCACAAATGACAGACATACGTTTACTCCGCGTGGAGTAATCAGTACCTTATCTGAGAGGTGTCTATTACCCAAGATAAATCCATGGTAAGCGTTCCAGCAGGGCGACTATACCTCCAACATCTTTCCACGGAGCACCTTCGGAATGCGCTAGACGACGTCGTTAATCCTCTTTACCAACCGGTACGGTCCTTGCCATTGCTGTTGAAGTTTCGGGCAGTATCCTCAGAACTCGGGTGATAAACAGCCTTAGGATTGCCATTAGTTGGTAAAATTTAATCTTAATTTACGTTCTGGTATTTTAGTTTTCTTTTAATAATGCCGTATGTGAAATTGAATTAATTTATTTTAATATCATTCTTCAAATCGAAAATATTGCAGCCACTATAATTACATCAATTAATTCAGATTAATTATTCTTCATTCAAAGACAATTTCAGCTTCAACTCTACCTGTTTCTCTGATAATAAAACTTTTGTTGTTTAACTGAAATATTGAACTAAAATTTATATTTACATTACAATTTAATTTTAATGACTCCTTTGGTGCATTATTTTCAGCACTAGATATTAAAACTTTCCCATCGTTAAAGAGAAGCTCACCGAAAATTATATTTTGTTTATTTTTAAATTTATAAGTATTTTACATTTTGTTGCTATACGTACAGGTGGTATAGTTATCAGTGTCCTAATATGCACCTATTTAAGCTTGGTAGTTCTTTTTTCTCCTTCATCTAGTAGTTTTCCTACAAACTCATCACATAATTTACTAACTCATGCTTTTTGCACGGTCGTAACTCCACCGCGAAATGAAAAATCTACATCTGTATAGACTGCATGTTTTGCTTCCATTTATCAGTACGTGACCTGCTCGCCTAGATACCTAGATACTTCGCTTTGCAGGAAGCATTTCAACTCAGTTCCGATATAACATTCTCTAGCTCGAAGCCTGTCGAATCTGCATTAGACCTCTCGGGAGGAAATAAAACTTATATGGGTGTTGTATGACCCTCCTGCTTGGAGGTACTAAGCAACCGGAAAATATAAAAATCAAAATAAACCCATAGCGTAATAATCCAAGTGAGCCAAAGCCTGCCAACTCGACCGCCGGCCTCACGCCCCCGTACGTGAGGTAGAGATCCAACCGATACCGGTTGGAGATGTGTTTTGCATCTCGGCAACCCCAGACGTAAAGTTGTGTATGCAAACAGGTCTGCTACCTAGTATAGCCATTTTAATAATTAAAATGCCAGGTCGGCAAATGAAGTCAATATGTCTGTAATATTTCTTATTGTAATGTTCTCACTCATACATATGCAATTACATAACAGTATATACGAGATTAAAGAGAGCAAATTGCCGTTGACTCCCTTTTGTCACTCCTTTATAAATTGTGTTTGGGTCATTCCTTCCCTTCATCAAAGTAGTTCCAATTTTAATTTTGTTCTCAATATTACAGGTTTCATTGCATATATTAAAAGTTGGAGACTATCGTTTTTCTTCGTTATTGTCCATAATGTATCTCTGCACACTTTGATGAAGGCTTTTTCGCAATCTACAAATGTCATGTACGTTGGTAAAATATATTCACTATAATTCTCTATTATTTGAATTATGGCAAATCAGAATATACTCGTATATTGTTTTCCTAAACTGGTTTTCAACTTTTGCAATAATATTTTGCATTGTGATAATAATGCATGTATTATACAACATATAATCACGATACTCATATATGCATCGCTAGAAAATTTCTTCATCTTCTGGGACATATTTTTCAGTTACCAATTCTTTAGGTACCTATAGGTCTAAGATTACAAAAAATATTTATAAAATTTAGCATCATGTGTTTGACTGAATTGTTCATGAAGAATAATTAATCAATTCGGTACTAATACTATATGATCCTAGCAAGTTTACAACCTAAAATAATTGACAGATAATGCTAGTTCATAGAATGTAGTAGGATCCACGTGTTCATATATATACCTTCGTTAAGCTTTATTATTCTTTTTCTTCTTTTTGACCATCAATCATAATAGTATACCTAAGGATTACTTCCGGGTTGTTTTGCCGTGGTCTGCTGGAGCTGGATTTTTCAGACGTTTCGTCCACTACTATGGTGGACATCTTCAGTGGCGTGGCCGTAATCGTAGTCTCCTCAGACAAGTTCGAGTAGCGTCTGAAGTATTGACTGTTTGAACTACAATATTTACAGGCCGAGGGACCTACGCTGATTGGTCCGGCTGGTGGACGGAGTGCGGGAGAGGGCGGGCTTCGTTAGAGATGTTGCTCCATTCTGATTGTTTCGCTTTGTTTTCTTCTGTTTTATGCCGTTTCTTGTATTTGATGACCGAGTGCCAGCTATTGAGCTTAAAGGTTTCCTCTCTTATAATCATAATGGTGTTTAACCATGTTTATTATGACATAAATGTTACTGTATATTACCTCTCTTTTTCCGGCATAAATGACTGCCATGGACGTCATATTTTTTAATATTTATGTATTTGTACCCAGAATTTCTTTGAATTTTCTATCAAATCTATTAATAAGTGTTCATTCTTGTTTATAATTCATTTAATTATCATTCGTTTGTGATTCAGCTGTTTTATACAAGTCTCTTCGTTTTAACCAGGTTTTCTGTATCATTGTTTCAGAGCTTTAGCCATCTTAGTTCGTAATTAATAATGTTTCTTCTTAATGCATCTATTGCTCTCTTTGTTACTATAACCTTATGGTTTCCCGTTTTTAATTATGCTGTTATTTTTTAGTCTCTCTGTTGTATTCGTGTTTAGACGTTTTTGATACAGTTGCTAACCGGTAGTTATATTGTTATATATATATATATATATATTGCTCTATTTCTAGTTATCTTGAATGTGCTTGTTTTCCAAACAGAGAGTAGCCAAGTTTCAAATTCGTAATGATGATGATGGTGATGGTGATGATGATGATGATGATGATGATGATGATGATGATGATGATGATGATGATGATGATGATGATGATGATGATGATGATGATGATGATGATGATGATGATGATGATTATGTGTATAAGGGCGCTCAACTGCAGAGGTTATTAGCACCCTTTAAAATATTAGTCATGGAAAAAGCCAGATATAAATTTTTCTAACAATGTATAAAACAAATTTTCAAAAAATATATGAACATAACAGACTAAAAAAACAAACTATGTATATAAATCTGAACTGACAAAAATTCTCTTCATTAAATCCTAAAGTCTAACCTGGAAAAGAATCTAAAAACCTTCTCCACTACTATGTTATCATCTGCTAGCATTTCTGCAAAGCTGGCCGGAAGCTGCATAGACGTCCTAAGGTGTGTTAGGGAAAAGCACTCTAGCAGCACGTATCGTACAGATAATGCTTTGTTGCAAAACGGACACAGCGGAGCGGGCTCCTTTTTAAAAAGAAAACTATGAGTAAAAAAGCAGTACCCACTACGCAACGAAACTCACCTCCTCGCGACGAGATGACCGAGAGGAGGTGATCCAGGGAATCGGAATTTCTCTGACAGATCTAAGTTTATTATTGCGGAGAGCGGACCACTCTTCCTGCCAGCAGGTTTGCACAGCTCTCCGCAATACGGCCTTAAAATCGTCCTATGTCACAGATGGTACTCGAATCCTGGGCTTCATGGTAGCCCTCTTGGCTGCTGAATCCGCCATTTCATTTCCCCGCAAGCCTACGTGACCAGGAATCCATGCACACACCACGCTAACGCCAGAAGCGTGTAGAACGTGGAGGGCATCCTGGATACGCTGCACAATAGGGTGGAAGTTGTGCAGCTGCCATAGGCTTTGAAGCGCACTGAGGGAAAAACTCAGGATTAAGCAGTCCCCCAACTTTCGTTGACGTACGTTTAAAATGGAGCGGTATATTGCATAAACCTCTTCAGTAAAAATGGAAGTGCTAGTGTGGAATTCGAATGTATATGTTTCGGTCCCACACACGTAAGTACAACCTACACAATCTGAGCTCTTGAAGCCATCAGTATAAATTAAAAAATGGTCCTCATATCGCGTTTGAAACTGGCCATGGTGTGCTTTTATCAGAGATTCTCGAACCACCTTTGTCCTGAACTAATTTTGAGTGCTTAACATTTAGTAGGATATAATGTACTCGTATTACATTCCTATAATGTCTTGCTCTATTAGTATGCAGTCTATTTTTATACTGGGCTTACATGAGAACTTAACTAAGGTGTTTACAGAAGTAGAGCTAAATCGACTCCTATCATGTGAAGTAAATCACGCGATAAGCGCTTCTGTTAACACTAGCAGCGATGTCAGTCTAATTATAAAATGTGCTAAACTTATGTATTGTCACCGCAACAGGCATAAATGTTTCGACACAAATAAGAAAACAGTCGGCGGATAAAGTTTCAGGTAACGAGGTTGAATAAGCAGATAAACATAGCACTTGAGATAAAAGACTTAACGAAACAAAAAACAGAGATAAATGAAAATTTCTGGTAATATCTTTATTATTTGATTTCTTTATTCTTCCGGAAATATCTCGAATCTAGAATTAGGTATTTAAGCAAGTGATGGATCGTAAAGTGAGTCAGTTGTAAAACAGTGTTGTGAAATTAGAGACAGCCAGCTGTGTTGTTGTAACGAGAGCTAATCTGCTGTGACTGTTATTGTGATCGACTTTGGTAGACTGATGGAGAACGTAACGTAATGCTGCTGTAATCTATAAGAGTATTTCTACGAAAATAAAGGCGATTTTATATTTCTGCAAATCGGCCTTTTAATTTTACGAACCCACAAAGTCACAGTATACTAGAAGTTTCATAACATAATCTGTATTAATTGCTTAGCGTTTTTGAACAAAAAACGATATAGTTTATTTCTATCAGTTTTGCCCGTAACAAGCTACATTGCACTAAGTGCTCCCATCTCTCTCTCTCTCTCTCTCTCTCTCTCTCTCTCTCTCTCTCTCTCTCTCTCTCTCTCTCTCTCTCTCTCTCTCTCTCTCTCTGTTTGCCTCTCCTATATATGTACGCCTGAGATGGGTGGGTAGGGGATACAAAATGAGCTGCTAGTAAGATGTGGATGTTCTCAAAAAGAATTGGGAACACGCAGTTGGCAAGATGGACGGTAGCTGGAGAAAAGCGAAAAGGCATCTGAGAAAGACGAGAAGGAAGCTTCAGATGAAAGCGAAAGAAAGAAAAACGAGACTTCCTCAGAAAAGACAAATTTCATAAGTTATGCGAGCCTTCATGAGGCACCGAAAACAAAAACAGGTTTTTGCCTCAGGGCGTTTTCATTCTTTAGTTTATATTGTATTTAATAAGTTAATGTATGCCAGATATATTTGTAAAAAGTTTTAGTAGTGTTTGCAATGTATTATAATTTAGAAACAAAAACGATATCTGTAACATATGGTTCCGTGAATTAGAATAAAATATTGTCTATTCGCAAAATCGATATCAGTAATACAGTTTTGATACAGAACAGTAATACAGTTTTGGTGTGCGTCGTACTTATAGTTCAGCTAGGTTCTCTATCAAGTAGAAATTATTAAGTCAAATTTGTTGATATCCAGTATTAAGATCTAATTACCATTATGCTTTGACCGTCCCATGGCACAGTTGCTCCCAAATTTATTGATAGATCAGGGGTTTAGGTTACACTAGGGAATACGTTTATTGCGCCCGAAACAAAATAGGCTAATTCTTATGCAAAATGACTCGCTGATTCCAAAAGTGCCTCTGAAAATGCTGTATCGCGTAACGTTTTTGAGATATTCTTAAGATTTCATATAAAATTACAGAAATGAGGTATGATACCAACTCATATTGACTTCATTTAAAATAATAGCCATTTTATCATTAAATAATAGTTTTATACCTGTAAAGAATATGAATACTGTTCGAGATAACTAGAACAAATTTTCCAACACGTAAGATTTATCAGCAAAATTAATTTTAGAGTCTACTATAAAAATCGTATTTACATGGGTGTGCCCAACTCAAAATATATTAAGTTGACATAAACTACTGATTCAGGATTTCATAACTTAATATGAAGACCTATATACATCTTATTTTGTTTTCTCTAATGGAAAATATTCCTATCTTGTGCCCTTAGGTTCACAGATAACCCTCTTTTATCACGCTCCTCTCCTCCTGAGTAAACAAACAGATGTGTTAGCTTGAGTGCTCCTCTGGGTGGTCTGGTTTTCATCTGTGTTGGATTTTTCTTTCAGTTCATATTCAGCTGTGAAAGTGTAGTGTAGTTTGTTCGCGGTGCTAATGAAAGGTTACAGATATGAATAAGAGCAGGTGTAGGAAATGCACTAATGATCCAAATAACTTCTGTTATGTGTGTGAACATTTCACCGCTAAATCACAACGAAAAATATAACAAGTATTATTAAAACAGAATATTCATTATACTTTGGTTGTGCCCTTGGTGATCAAGATAAGGATTTTCCTCCCCAGGTTTGCTGCATAACGTGCAAAACTGGTATTAAATCAATGGCTAAACGGTAAACGCAAATCTGTGCCATTTGCTGTGCCTATGGTGTAAAGAGAACAATGTAGCCCTTTAAATGACTGTTATTTTTATAATACAAATATTACAGGTGTGTCTAGAAAAAATAATGCGAGTGTCACATATCCAAGTGTTCCATCAACAATAAGACCAGTTCCTCATAGTGAAAATCTTCCGGTGCCTGATCCTCCGAAAGCATGGGTTGAAGAGTATGATGGTTCAAGTTCAAATCATGATGTAGATGACAGTGAACCCTAAACATCCCAATACCCTACATATCAATGTGAACGAAGTGAAGAAAGACATTTTGTTTTTCAAGAACAACTAAGTGATCTTATTCGTGATTTGAAACTAGGTAAAATGGAGTCAGTATTACTGGGTTCCAGGTTTCATAAGTGCAATTTCCTGGCAAAAGAGACTAAAATAACATTTTTCCGATATTGACATGAACAGTATTCACAGTATTTCACAACGAAAGACATTATGTGTTTCTGTGTTAACGTTAATGGTTTAATGAAGGAATTTGGAATAGAGCATTGTGTCGAAGATTGGCACCTCTTTATTGACTCTTCTAAATACAACTAAAAGGCAGTATTGCGTCATAATAGCAATTTAATACCTTCAATACATTTATTTCATGCCATAGGAATGAAGGAGACATACGATTCCATGTCTATCATTTTAGATGCTATTAGTTATCAAAACCATGGCTGGGAAACATATAGTGACGTCAAGGTAGTTGCATTGCTAATGGGACTGCAGGGAGGTTTCATAAAATATTGCTCTTTTTGTGCTTATAGGACAGTAGGGCAACTGGCAAGCATTTTATAGTGAAGGAGTGGGGGGAAAGGGAAGACTATACCCCTGGAGCAAGCAGTGTTAAGTATGTGCCTCTAGTAGACCCAAATAAAGTTCTTCTCCCCCCACTTCACATAACGCTCGGGGTAATGGAGAATTTTGTTAAAGGTTTGGACAAAGGTGGAAGAGCACTTGAGTATTTAAGAAGTATCATTCCCAAAATAAGTTAATCTATATTGAAGGAAGGTATATTTGTCGGTCTTCAAATAATACTACTTCTTAAAGACTGTGTTTTTGAGTCAAACCTTAAACGTGTTGAACTGGCAGCATGGAAATCATTTAAATCAGTAGTGGAAGGCTTCCTGGGCAATAACAAATAAGAAAATTATGAAACTTTAGTGTCATAACTATTAAGGAGCTACAAAGAAATGGGTTGCCGTATGCCACTTAAAATCCACTTTTTGCTCTCTCACCTTGATAGTTTCCCTACAAACCCAGGATCTATAAGTGATGAGCAAGGTGATCGTTTTCACCAGGAGATCTTTGAGATGGAAAGACGTTACCAGGGTCGCTGGGATTCAGTCATATTGAGAGACTATTGTTGGTTCCTCAGACGGGAGAGTACATGTCAATACAAAACAAATCAACAGTGAAACACTTCTGAGATAATTCAGGTATGTGGCTTTCATCATGATCTTGTGTTTATTTATCTTAATAATATTAATAATAATTAATAATAATTATTATTAGTTTCAATGTTATTTGGCAATAAAATAACTATTATTTTCAATTAATCAAATATGAGTTATCACATCGCATTTCTGTAAGTTTTCATAAAAAATTATGAATACCTAAAAACCGTTATGTGATACACCTTTTGAGGGGCATTTTTGGAATCAGCAGATCAGCTTACATTCCGCACCCTGTTTTTGGCTCACAAGATCCACGGAGAGTAGCGATGATGTCATCAAACTCTCAAACCGGTGTTGATTAAGACTTCATGGGAGATCAGCCGTTTCAAATTTAGGAAGACCGAGCTTTCGACCATTTCACACCCTGTGGCCTTCATCAGGCACTGAGTAATTGCTGCGAAACGCAGACCAGCAGACCAGCAGAAGAATCGAGTCGTCCAGGTTTACCTGGGCGGAGTGTTTGCTGCCCAGCACCTAGCCATTTAGTGCGGCTTTATCTGGGCAGTACAATAGAATTGTTATGAGTCGCAGGCGGTCGTCTTAGGCAGCGGCATGTCTAGCCTAAAATGGGCGCTATCGCCCCGTGGGAGCTGTGCGCCCAATGCTAGCTGTGCTCTTCCAACTGCCTGGGAGGCATCTGAGCACAGTCCACTTGACAGGCTAGAGGGAAAGGAACTAATGTCTGGGTATGAGACTTACCAAGCCCATTTTTTTGGCTTGGGGTCATGGAGTCAGGGGAAAGTGGCCCAGTTTAGTTCTGATTACTCAAAGCATCCTCAGGCAACTGGTAGCTCGGTCGGCGGTGAGGAATCCTATGGTCGTAACGACAAGGGTATTCACCAGGTTCTTAGGATGGGAGTCGAGCTTACTGTAGATTGTGCGGGATCTGTCCCGCACCACGTCCACAATGTACGGGACTCCGGAGTAGGTGTGAAGGATGTGGATGGGAATCTACGTCGGGTATCGTAGATCATTCGCAGTGCCCTGTTCTGGACGAACTGTAGTCTGCGGATAGTGGTCGGAGCCGCTCATCCCCAGACTTCGCTGCCGTACAGTTTTTTTATATAGTGGGTGCGGCCCCACCTCCGCCGCACCAGGCGACGATCAAACGAAAGGGATCTACGTCGCCTCCCCTACCATGCACTAGCTACACTACCGTGATGGGTAGGAAAAGTGGTAAGTGATGTCCGGTAGCACCTAAGCAACCCGGATGTTAGTGGGTGAATACTAAAAAGATGTCCGTATACAAGACAGTATACGGACAGAATGGGGAAATAGGTACTGGCCATGGCCGGGGACCTGACCAGGGACCTATGGTTAGCGGTGGTTATTCTTGCTCATGCATAGGAGCTAGGTTTTGGTGTCATGCTAATTAAAGTTAAGGGTACCTTACCATTATTGTGGCTTCAGCTGGAGAGGGCGCTGAGTCGTTAAGCTCCTCGGCAAGCGGCCGATGGTCCTGAAAAATAAACTGGGGATAGGGAAGGAGGGAGGAATGTACATTTGGGATATATATATACTTTATTTACACTTAAGTTAAACCTTTATTTACACATATACTCAGATATATATATAGACATTTTTATTATTATCTCTTTATTTTATTTTATTTTTTAAAATTGTATTAATACATGAATACATTTATACAATACATATATACAAATTATATCTCTACAGGAATGTTGCCGCTCTTGTCCTTGGTCTCGCTGGGTCGTCGTCGCTTGGGGTTGTCCTTCCCCCGGGCCGCCCAGGGCAGGGAGTGACATCCACCCCGGGTCTTGTGGACAGCGGCTGGTGGCTATGGAGGGACTATGAATTGGAAATGAAATGAAATGTGTAGTGTTTAACGCCCGCTTTTACTACATACGGCACCGCAGGCGGTGACACTGATGATACATGAGATGAAGATGGAGCACCGGTGGTATGAGATGGCGGGGGAAACCGGAGGTCCCGGAGAAAACCCGCCACAACGCCGTGTTGTGCTCCGCAAATCTCACTTTGTGGTCGCCTGGGATCGAACCCGGGCCGTCTTGGTGAGAGCCAAGCGGTCTAACCACTGAGCCACGGCGTGGCCTCTAGGAATTGGAGGTAGTTTATAATGGCTTCTGTGTCGTCTGTACTGTGTCGATTGAGGAGTATCTTCCGGTCAAACAGCGATAGTGGTCTTTTGGGTTTATCTGTGGTAGTGTCGTATTTCCCCAGGCTGCTAAGGGCTGGGTTGTACTGTTTTTGTGCAGTTGTGTACATGTTGTCTGCTAGTCTTTTAATAAACAGTTCGATAGTGTGCATCCTTAGGTCATCATGAAGTAAGTCTAATAGGACTGCTTTTGGAACCTTTGCGCTAGTCTCAGGGAGTTTTGGACTAACTGTAGCTTTGCGATATGCTTCTTTGCGCAGTGTCCCCATGCTGGGGCTGCGTATGGCTTGGAGTCCAGAATTACTCCCAGGTATTTAGCTTTACTGTCCCATGTTATTGGGTCTCCATATAATGTTAGCGGCGTTACATTATTGACTTGATTTCTTCTCTTTGTGTAAAGTACTGCCTGGGACTTGTCGGCGTTTACTTTAATTCTCCACATGGCAAGCCAAGGTTCTAGCTGAGAGAGTGCAGATTGTAGCCTTCGCCAGATAGGCTCTGGCTTCCGTGACTGTGCCGAGATGGCACTGACGTCTGCATATATCGAGAGTTGGGTGTCGGTGTTCCTCGGGATATCATTAATGTATAAGTTAAATAAAATAGGCCATAGCAAACTGCCTTGTGGAACACCACACTCCACCCTGCGTGCTTCTGCATGTTGTTCTCTGATGGTGATGCTAAATGTTCTGTTTGTGAGATAATGTGCTATTAACTTTATCATTACGTCGTTGAATTTGAGAGCTTTTAGTTTATGTATAAGCCCTGCGTGGTATACTGTGTCGAAAGCATGTTCTACGTCTAAAAATATAATTCCGGTAGATTTATTCTCATTAAAGCCGCGTGTAATATGTTCTACTGTCCTCGTAAGCTGTAACGTAGTGGAGTGTTTAGCGCGGAAGCCAAACTGTTCATCTATCAAAATGTTGTGGTTTTTGATGTGAGTGACCAATCTTTTCAATAAGACTTTTTCTGCTACCTTGCTAATGGTTTTTACAAGACTAATTCGTCTGTCATTTTTCGGGTTGGCTCGGTTTTTCCCTGGTTTCGGAAACATGAGCACATTTGCCTATTTCCATTGTGCGGGGCAATATCCGTGTGCAAGGCAATAATTGCAGATATCACTAAGGAGTTGTAGCGCTTTTGGGGTAAGATGTTGGATAGCCAAAGTTGGTATCAGGTCTAGCCCGGGTGCTATGTGTGTCTTTAGATGCTTAACAATCCATTCTAACTCTGCAGTGTTTGTCCTCCTGCATTTGTTGTCAGCTGGGTTTTCCAGGACGAGCCTATTTTTCTCGTTGTAGTTGTTCGTAAAATTGACTGTCATTGCGCCCCTCGTTAGGTGTGCATATCCGACTGAGGGTATGAGCTAGTAGTTCTGCCTTGTCCTTGTCACTTTCGGCGTATGTATCGCTGTTTTCATTTGTCTGTAGGGGGTATGTTAATGGGCTCCCGGTTTAAGGCTCTTACCATTTGCCAAACTCTGGCGTTACCCGGCTGCAGTCGGGAGAGGGTTGCGTCCCATTCTTGGTGCGCTTGTGGGTTTAATTTTGTATTAATGGCGCTGTTTAGTGTTGCCATGTTGACTTTATGAACTAGACTGCGCGTTCGCAGCCATCGTCGCCTTTCGTGGTCGCGTTCATGAATTAATGACAGAACGTCTGGGGGATACGTTAAAAAGTGTTTGGCGGGCGGTTTGAGTGTTACGGCATTATTGATAGCCGTTTGGATATCTTATTCCTGCACAGAGGCAGCTTTATCGACTGCTTGGTCATTTAATACTGCCTCTGGCTGTGCTAGCCCGCGGTCTAATGTGTCTGCAAACAGGTTCCAGTCGCTCGATTAAAGTTTAGCCTTACCGATGGTGGGGTGAACGTAGGTGGTGCTGCGATATCAATTTGAACTGCATGATGATCTGACGCCAAGGCATCTGTCGTTCTTATTTGGTAGCGGAAGGTTATGTTTTTGAATAGGGCAATGTCTATAGTGGACGGTTTGTAGTGAGCTAGTTGAGCTATGTGTGTTGGTTCTCCCGGCTTGTCTATTATGTATTTATTGTTTGACATGTGTGCGTAGAGGGCATTGCCTTCCACGTTTACGGTGGCGCATCCCCAAGATGCCGTACAGAATCAAACGTGACCATATTCATATGTTAATCGGTGGGCGGAGCACGCCCTGCCCTGGACAATGACCAAGTGACAATCTGGATTGGCTCGGCTGGCGAAGGACATAGCTACCATCGGCTATGGCGTTTTGTATGGTAGCTATATTCAATAATATGTCCAATATGCTATGTCCAATAATACCAGTAAGCAACATTCCGACACTGTTGTTTACAGATTCCAGCAAAAGCGATCTGTAGTTATAGATAGGCAGTATTACGATAGAAGCAACGGCATCAGGAAAATTGGCAAACAAATCGCATAAATCTTGATAGAATATTGAACTGATAAAGTAACCATATCAAATAAATTACAGATGGTGTAGCAACTGTATAAATCTTGAAACGACTATGAAGTGATTAAATAGTGATTACGGATGTGAGCATCAGTAACATTTTAAAGGTTAATAAACATACAGGCTGTAAACTGAAACGGCAATGATAGTGTCACATTATGTTCAATTATGTGTAGATAAATTAATGTGACTTCCTCTGACCATTATTCAACACCTTGTCCTTCATTATTAGAATATTCTTCTACCTACTTCATGTTAACCAAAATTACCATTTGTAGAATTACATTTTGTTATATACTGTCTTGCAGGTACAAGAGGCATAGGGCAATGCAGTAGACTTAAGCGGCAGTCAAATCTTCTAACACGAGATAACTATGTAATTGATTTGATCTTTAAATTACGAGGACAAGGAAAAAGAATATTGACTTTCCATTCAGTAAAATGTGTGGAGATTTACAGACATTTCTAGGAATGTTTCAAAATCCAAGAACTGTATTTGAAATGATCTGGCTGCTTTAATGAGACCTACCGTTGAAATTGGTCTATCTCATACGATTTGTGAGTTATACAAAAGTTAGTAAGAATGAAGAGGACGTTGGGGGCTATTCCCAGAAAATTGAAGATAGGAATTTCATTTGTCACGAGAATGTCCTAAGTATATCGTATTATAATTAAAATCTTTAGGGAAACTTTAGCGAAAATGGCATGTTCGAAAGTGTTTCCATAAAATGTGTAGATTTTGTTGAAAATCTTCGTGTATCATTCTCAGAAGGTTATGTACTTAAATGTCAAGGTTTGTGATTAAACAAAATGTCGCTTTGTCTTTTCTTTCTTCCCCTTTTATCTCAGGGGACCTCAAGAAGTTAAATATCGGTATGAAAAGCTTCTTATACGGGGTGTTAGGAGTCTCAGTACGCAGATATCGTGAGCTGGGAAATCCAAATATGACTAATTATGTGACTTTGTGGGTTCGTGAAGTTAAGAGTCCAATTGCACAAGCTCAAAACGTTATTTATTTCCACCCAATTACAGTTGAAACACTTGCCGATTACATAGAATTACTTAGCGCACACAATTACAATTCACCAGTTCGTCTGTCACAGGTCCATTGCACGCTCACAGCTACGTACAACTCCTCTAATACACGTACACCGTCTTTCAGTCCGTCCGCTGAATCGGCGCTCCTCACGGCTGCTCGCAAAGAACTGCACTGACTCGCCAACTGCAGCCCCTTTTATGGGAATATCGCTGTTTCTGGAAGTCTCGCGTTTCAGTGAATCACCCTGAAGGTTCCAGACGGCAGGGGGAGGGGAAAGAGACGGCCAGTGATGTTTTCCCAACCATCCCTTCGTTAGCGCTATAAGACAAATGGGTAAGCGTGAACGAAGCCTCCCGGCCCTCACCCAGCTGCCAGTTAGTCGCGCTTTCCGATAATTGGGTGACAGTAATAAAGTCCCACAACAACTTCATCTACCTTGAAAATAAAGGACATAATAGAATATTACTGAATACAAAATCTACACAGAGTAGTATTTCAGAAGAAATGTTTTGGTTTTGGTTTGCGGCCAGGTACGCATTCACGCCTGCAACAGGTGAAATTTTAAACTAGGCCAGCACTTGAAAGGTTCGCCACGTGCCTGCTTGTATATCAGCTAATTCCAGTAATGAGGGATGGGGTGCGATTCTTTTAATATATTCAAACATGTTTAAGAGAGACACAGTAAGATCTGCGTAAAAGCAACGCACAAATTGATCAATTATTACAAAATTCAACTATCAATTACGAAAATACCTCATTCAGTCATAAATTTTAAAATTAAGTCAATGACACATATTTATTAATCAGGAAGTTTATTAATGTTCAATAACAACATCAACATGATGTGTATTTGCAGTAGAAGCCCGAAATGTGCTCTGTTAGACTCTTTACTATGACCTTTGGTTTCGGAATTCTTCCGTTTGGAAACTTATTTCAAGTTCCAGTTCATGAATGTTGCAATCGGCTTTGCCATAAGAAAGAACCATACCCTTGATTTGTAAAGATGCCATATTTCTGACCGCATTAGGCGCATCTAAAGCACTAATAGAGTCAGCTGTAGTGCCAAGTTTCGCGGCGGGTAGGCTTATTGTTTACATACCTGATCGTCCACTCTACTTTCACGCCAATGTTGCGGGGTTGCCAAGAATAAGGCTGTTACCTCATTGCCATAGACACGCAGAAATGCAGTCCTTTCATATCATTGTGCAACTAAACGAGTGATTTTAGCAACATGTGGTAAAGACAAAACTCACATCTTGGGCTCTAGTTCGTTTTCCTAATTGCAAAAGTATATGATAGAATTGTGATGACATATCGGCAGTCAAAGCTTTGATTGTTTTATTTTTTATTTATGCAACAATACGATACAGAGGGAAATAATACAGAAACTTATGTTTAGGCCGCACCGTGGCCAAATTGTTAGATCTCTAGACTCAGACCAAAGTTGTCCGGATTCGATCCCAAGCAACTGTATGTAAGATTTATGGTAGACAAAACAGCGTTGGATCGGATTTGCTGCTGGTGCTCCGGTTTCTCCCGTTATCTGTTCCACCGGTACTCCATCTTCATTTCATGCACCATCAGTGTCACCGCCTGCGGTGCCACAAATAGTAAAAGCGGGCGTTAAATACTACAAAAAGTATGTTTCAACTTAATATGCCGTTGAAATTTTCGCAATCATTCCCGGAACACCTTGTGCATATTTGTGTCTGCGAAAAAATTGTGTTTGTTTGTTTGTTTGTTTGTTTGTGTGTGTGTGTGTGTGTGTGTGTGTGTGTGTGTGTGTGTGTGTGTGTGTGCTAAGAAACTAGAAAAGCAACACACACTGAAAACTCACCTTTAGAAACACGAACTATCAGTAATGTACTTTAATACTAAGCACCCTTTCAAATTATTTTGGGCAGTATTTCGGAAACTAGAACTCAGGAAATAAAAATTGCGATTTTTATTTAAGCAATATAATGTTTGCACCAAGACAATGTGTAAAACTGGGATGATAAGTTTATATAGGAACTCAGCAAAAAGTGGAAATAAGTCTTTGCCAAAAAACTATTCCTCTAGAATTTCATTCCTTATTACTTGGAACGTAAGTTCTGAAGTAAAACGAGTTTGGAAAAAGTAACTTTTCATAAATAAGGATTTGACCTCGCCCATTTGTGCTATTATTGGAGATGGATGTCCACTGCTATACCCTAAGGGCAAATTCTATTGCAAGTGAACAATAGAAGAAGAGTATCCAGAAACAATACACAGCATCCCCCTGGATGTAGATCTATGTTGTCCCAGCACAAGGACGTCGGCTGATTGGTGTAACCTCGCCTCTTTGTTCCAATTTATTGCCCTTTCCCCTCCAGGGAGAAATCGTGAACGGCATCGAGGGGTTTTGCGTCAAAGAACTTTTGTTTTTTTAATCTTCTACCAGAGCAACCCATCGCTTTGTAAAATTCAGAGACAGCATCTGTTTTCCTTTCATTAGACTTCTGTTACCCAGCTGATGCGCATGTTAAAATGAATTACATGCTTTATGACCTATCTCATCAGAATCTAATACCGAAAATAATTTCTCAAAACGTTTGATGCGCAGTCACCATTCAGTTCATTATATGGGCGTTATATGCATTCGCGCATGGACTTCACAGATTTGAATTTTACTGAAAAATCGAAAAAAATGAATGTTCAAAACCACAGTTCTTGCGTCTCACAATTAACCAAACATACATTTATTTCGTTGTTCTTTATCGGCAACTGTCAGCTCAAAGTAACAATGAGTGCTAATGAGAGGGTGAGATTCACTTAGGAGTGCTATTGCTTTTTGGTTCACAGTGCTACTATAAATGACTCTCGAACTGCTCCAATTTCAGTACTTCCGGATGTTAAACAATCTTCGTCACTGATTCGAGTGTTGGCAAATAAATATTTAGGGTCAGTTACCCGAATAAGTTCTTTTCCGCGGGTTTCCCTTATAATGTAAGGTAAAAGTACGGCAACTCTGAGCTCTATGGACCCTGGACTCATTTGAGCATCAATTCACCCATTTCATTCACTCATCGTCCGATATGACAACGTTGGAAGATAGAATTTAAAAAAGAAATTTTATAAAAATGGAGTGCATTCTGCACATTGGTTAATTTCCATCAATTAACTGAAATAATAAGAGTTTAATGATGAAGTCTGGGACTTAATATAATAAGTCACCACAAGCGGAGTATCTCGAATGCGAGAGCCCCTTGTGGTATACCGGGGTAATATATGAGTCAACTGGAGAATTTAATGTCAGGACGGCAAGTTGGCTATGCTAGCTCAATGGATAAGAGCGACTGGACGGAAACCAGGATACCCGTGATTTAAACCCCGGTCATGGCATTGAACTTTTTCATGTTGCCTCTATTAGTGTTTTAGTTTCCTGAACATTCGTAAAACAGTTTTTGTGCGGAATGTATGGAGATTGATATGATCATGAAATACAGATTAAAATACTTTATTGCCAATGCTTTGCTTACCTCTTTAGCTTTACCTTTAGCTCTTTACAAATAAACATCAAACAATGGCGTCATCTTACACATTTGAAGTTTATTACACTATAGAGCTTATTCCCTTAATCGCATCTTTCCAAACTTTTACAAATACTCAAACACGATAATTACACTGCAATAACTTGTTAAAATACTCTAAATGTAATACTAATATCTAATTTTAATTAAATTTTAATTCCCATTAAATTTGTTGCACTATAAACAAAATGCATGTGGGTTAAAATTGTACCAAAAAGTACTGTTTCTAAATACACTTATTACTTTTTCATTTTATTATGCTAAAATGCCACAGAACTTAAAATTTTCATTCTATGGATTTAAACTTCCGTATTTTAAATTATATGTTAAAACTTGCTTCTTAACAATGTTCTTACAAATATCTCATTTATATTCAATAGAATTATTGCATTAAATAATGCATTTAATACTCACTACATTTCACTATATCATTAATTTATTAATATACGAGCTGAGCCGGTAAACTTCGTACCGCCAACTAAAGCTCTCTGAACTTACCTATATAAATAAAGTAAATTCGGATTATGTATTTATTCTTCAATTCCGCGTGAAGTTTAAATTTAACATAGTTACACTTAAGTTAATGAATTTAAAACTTTCTGATAAACAATACTTTTGTTTTCTTTTATGGTCCATAAATATACAATAAGAATGGTTTAGGATGCGTGAACCCGCGACCTATAATTGTCCATGAGACAAAAAGGGGAGCTCCAAGTCGACTCCACAAACTTTCAGTAACTGCCCTTGCGATTTATTTCTGGCCATCTTAAAGGTCAAGTGCACTAGACGCTTAAAATCAAAAGGTAAATCCGTTGGGATCATCAGAATATGCAGGTTCAAGATATAAATTCCTTTGTCCTTCCGTTTGATGATTGTAGCCTCGATGACGGAATCCATTAGCTTTTTCAGTTAGTCTAATTGCATTGCACAGTCGTGATTTGTTAATTTTACGCAGCATGATCACAGCCGATCCTAATTTTTATTTTATAATTATGAGGTGAGAGTTCAGGCAACTCTAATGAATTTGAAAACTTTGTAGGATAGTTGACAACGTCATTCTGGTTTATAGCTGTATCAACTGATTTGCACGAAAAGAAACCAACCGGAAGAAACATACACTTTAAAACGCAATTATGTCATACCAACACGACAATTAGAGTTAGCTGCCTCTCGCTTGCTCATCAATGTGGTCTTCTCATTACGTAGCTCGTCGTACATTTGACTTACTTCTGCGATCTAAGTCAGGTCTCCTCCTAGGTGTGCTCAAAATATTCCGCTAACTTCTCAAAGTCATAAAGGGACTCTATTAATTTTTTGTCAATTCATATCACATTCATGAATTCAGAAAGACAAATTATAAAGAATAAATCCAAGGATACCACCGATATTTGAAAATTGTCTGTGGTCAAATATTTATAGTGTTATAGTGCGATCAGAAATTACTTGTGTGGCTAATCTTCGAAATGTACACCACCATATTACATAAAAATGTTTATCTTAATAACAAACGATAAACGTTGTTCAATAGTTAATAGTTATTTAATATTTAAAGTTTAGTAACTGAAATAGCTTTTCAGACATTGGCAAGAAGTGGAATAACTTTCTACTTTTAATGCTTTTGTTTGCGAAAATAAAAGGAGTTTTATGTGTTCCGTTAAAGGTTGGCGTGTGTGCTTTTATAATTAGGCAATAACCTGTTCCATTATTACTTGAGGTTTTGTTCCCTCGCCTTTTAAACTTTCCTTGTATTTATACAAATATTTCAAAACCAAAATTAGCAAACCGGGTCAGCCGTTCTCGAGTATTTATGAGACTAGCAAATGTCAATTCACCTTTATGTATTTTAGAACGTAAGATATATTATTTAAAATGGGCATCTTTGACATTACTAGCGAGAAAAACCATTTTCGGTTCTAGTTTGAGGTGCAGCTAACATAAAATTATAGTAATTCTTCCCAGATAATAGAATAGAAGAAAAGTCTTTGTTTGAAACGTCGCTTATTTATAAGTTTTATGCAACAAACTTAAGGGAATGCAGCACCAAAATTGGCAAAAATATGTTTCTTCTTTTTGAGCTAATAAAATACTTTGAACCATATAGATATGGCAATTTAAATGCCCGTGCGCACGTACACGCTGACCCTTGGATACACAGAATTCAGTCATTTGAGTTCGATTGGATGTACTAAATTAATACATTTTTAATTAGAGAGCAAAGATTATCGTGGAATTTTATGTGTTGGTTTGATGGTTATTTCTTACAATATGTGGCAACATGGAAACCAAACACTGGCTGCAAGCATTGAAAGGAAAGAGTAATGTTTCTTTTGTTTTTGTGTGAGCTTCTAACTTGGTCGAGATTTTCTTTTGTTTCTCGTTAAAATACATCCTGTTTATATATAACGGATGAGTTTTAGTGTGTCATTTAACATTTATAAAGGTATTTTATACATAAAAATGTGCATATAAATGTTATATAGGCTATAGGTAAAACATTCTTTGAAACAACTGACCTGTTGACTGTGTACATCGTTAGGTTCATGAATAGGATAAACGGTACATGGGAAGAAACACCAAAACATAACACAAAAATGGTAACACACTTGAGGCCTGATGTAGTAAGAAAAGTGATGCCTGTGTACCAAAGCCTGGCATCAGATGAAATCCTAAGGAGATATACATTGGTTAAGACACAAAATGCAACCGAAAGTTTACATAACATAATATGGCGTAATTGCCCAAAAGAAATATTTGGGTCAAAGAAGGGACTTTGGGTTGCTGTGATATCAACCATCAGTGAATTCAAATTTGGTTGTTATACCTCACTCAAGCTGCAGTCAGAAATAATGGAAAAAGATTACACCAGCATATCTAAAAATAAGCCAAGGGAAGGACCAATTGCGCTTATTTCATTCAGCAATTTCTGCGAAGGTAACTTCTAAAACATCCAGAAGGAAACTGAAATTGAAGAATACTGCTGCAGAAGAGAGAAGGAAGAGGCAAGAGGCTTCAACTTATCTATCTGGAGGGTTTTGGTCTACTTCAAGGCATGTAGCTGAGAAGGAAAATGTTTTGGATTTTAAAATTTGATATATTCAGTTATAGTTTTGCCAACATTTTTTGTCATCAAAAATGTTCCACACGATGCAGTTTTGACTCAGTGCCTCTAAAGTTTTCAACACATGTTCTTAGAAAGTAAACAAAGGTTTCTATCATATGAAATTTTAATTTTCATCATAATTTTAGTTATTGAAATAAAAAGTCACAGGTTTAATCATTTTTTGGCTTTTTTGTTTACTCATTTCCTAATTATTTCCCACTGTAACTAATGGCAGTATAAGAAATCCATATGATAGATATTTTCTTTATAACCATATGAATATTCTGAAAATTTTCATCACGTGGAGCCGTGTGAATTTTGCCCGAATTTTGAAATTCACAAATTAATTATATAAAAACTGGAAGATATAGAAACCAAATTTTGAATTCTTTGTCCACTACGGGTTATAACTAGTTGGTAAAGATGTCAGAAAGATTGCTTGAAAATTGCTTGATTTGGGGTTTTCGGTGCTGCATCCCCTCAAGGAAACTAAAATGGAAAGGAATGTATTTCTGTATCAGTTGTTTGGAAAGCCTACTGAATATCACTCCGATTATGATTTTGACGAAAAGTAAATGATTTTATATTGCTACAATATTTCATTTAAAAGTTTAGGTGATTCTAAGCTCCGAATAATTAGATTAAAACATCAGATACAACTTGTGTTCTTATTTTTTAGTTTTAAGCCGTTAATCCAATAAATGTATTGTGGTAATTTTAGTTTTATACAGTACTATAATACAAATCTATTTAAGATCACTATTTAAGTTTCTTTTCAATAGTATAAATTCCATTTTAAAGGAAGTTAGTCGCTACGGTCGTATTAATATTAGCAACTGTAGCCGCAGCAGGTTATGTAGAAATTGGAGAATGCCCAACATCCCTCGCAACTCAATCTAAAAGTATATTATGTTAGGCACATTTTCCAACAGAATTACAGTGAATTGAGCACTCCTAATTCTGTGACCTATTTGGTTACTTGTTTATGGGTTTAATTTTCTTACCGATGAGCCACGTTTTGTGAGAAAAAAAACGTTTTCCTAAAATCACTCATTTTAAAACAAATTTGTTTCAAATACGACACAATGATTTTTCATAGGCAAACCGGGAAAAAATTCTAAGAAGTTCGAAAGAGAAAATTGTCCTGATAATTTTAACTTCTGCCGCCTTACCCAGGTCTCTATAGTCTAAAGGTAATTAAAGACGTTGAATTTTAATACCCAGAGTTATCCACCCCTTCCCTTGTGAAGGAATACTAGCGACGTCTACAGTGAAATATGCGTGCTAGGAAACTCCGGTGAAGTTAGTCAATTTCTGATTACTAAATTAATAATAACGGACGAGAAGAGAACATGGGGGTGGGTATCAGTGCAACAAAATGGGGCGGAAGTGTACCAAACTCTTGTGCTATTGGCAAACGAGGCCCGCTTTCTGTATTAAGAATGAGAAAACAGGAATCAGCAAAGAAATTGAGCCCACTTCGAAAGGATTTGCATTTCCTTCATTACACAAAGGAACGCGAGATGCATAATTTATGCATATGAAAGGATAGTACGGAAATGGAGTTCTTGCCTTGAGTCTTTTCGGTTAGCAGCAGTGAAAGATGTAAAGAAATTATTTAAAATAACAAACAAAGCAAACTTCGACCGTACAATATTTTAGACATTTCAATGAACCTTAAATTTTGATAGGAAAAATAAATTCACTATTTACCAGAATAGATTAAAAATGATTGCTGTATATCAAAGTTAGCACTAGGGCTTATTCGGCTTTGATAAATATACACTCAAAGAGATTACTAACGAAAGCTTCAGTAAAATATAAGGAACATATGATGATATAAATGATATAGAAATCCCCGAAAATAATTCAAAGATAAAATATTTAAAAAAGTTCTATTTTCCCCTATAAGCTTTAGTGCCAAAATGTGTACTGTATTTGCAACGCAGTGTGAAAAGTTGTCTCTGATATACATATTTTACGAAAAAGAATTGAAATCTGTTGAGATGGATATAATGAACAGGATGCCATCCCATTTTTCAAATATCTGAAAAAATTGTACAACCTAGAACATTTTGGGGAATACGGCTCAAAAGTTTTGAAAGAATTGTTTGACTTTTTTTAATTGATTGCATATTATACGTACTATTATCCCCCCTCTCTATGTTATTACTATCGATTAGTATATCTACGTCATAACATGGCATCTTCAATATTATACAAGAGCATATAAAGTACTCAGACTATTATAGTAATAATAATAACAATGATGATGATGATGATGATGATGATGATGATGATGATGATGATGATGATGACAGGTTTCTTTAAAGCAGTGCATTCCAAATATTTTTTGCAGCATCAGCTAGCCATATCTAAGTTACACCAGGTGAATCACCTGCCCCTATATATTTTTGAACTTATGCAACATGCTAAGTGACTTATGTGACTTAGGCCTTTCTTGGATACCTTCTAATGGATGATTTGCACAACAGTTTATAGAGGAGGGGTAGATAACTCAGTGCATAAGAGTTGTATGGGACAGAAATCAATCACTATGTAAGTCGATTGCAAAAACATCATACCAAGGTACAAATAGCTGCAGTAATAACTTTGTTCATTATCGTAAATTCACGCACACTCTTAAGCACAACCCTAAAGGAATGACCTACCATATGTATCAATTGACAACAACAATGCAACACAAAATGACACATCTACACAGTGGAACAAATTGGATTTAAATATTCCACCAACACCTGTTTTCGTTGTTCAGCTATGTCAGAATTACGAAGGCTGTTCAATAAAGAATGGTCACAATTATTTTGACAACGTACCATTACTCATCCTCATAATTTTGATGGTCCTGCTCAAAACTGTCTCTCCTGAATGCGAGGCACTTGTCCCAAGGTTTGTGCCAGTCTTCAAAGACATGCTGGAAACCATTTTTGAGAGATCCTTCAAAATCGCCTATACAGCCTTCACAACTGCTTCTGATGGAGGATAATGCCTCCCACGAAGGCGTGTCTTCAAGTTACGGAATAGACAAGTCACAAGGGGCTAAATCCGGACTATAGGGAGGGTGAGGGATGCACTTCACGTTGATTTCTAAAGATATTCAGCAACAACATTCGCAATATACGGCCGCGCATTATCGTGGTGCAGCATCCAGCCTGCTTCAGAGATATGTAGTCTTTTGCGCCTGATATGGTCTTGAAATGTTTTCAGGACATCCCTCTACTATTGCCCAATTACTGATATGTGTGCAGGTACAACATGCTGATAAACCATTCAATGAATATCAAAGAATGAAATGACCATAACTTTCTCGGCAGAAGCAACCACTTTTGCTTTTTTGGGAGTTGGTGATGAAGGATATTTATACACTGAGCTTTACTGTTTGCTCTCAGGATCAAAATCATGTAGCCAAGTTTCATCAGCAGTCATTATGTTTGAAAGAAACTCCGGATCTTCCTCTAACATTAACTTTAATTGCATGTTACCTCTATTGCTGCGGTAGGCGATACTGAACATGTCTGAAATTGCCTGGTTCCCAAAGGCGGGAGGCCGCGCCGTGGCTCAGTGTTTAGACCCCTTGGCTCTCACCAAGGCCGCCCGGGTTCGATCCCAGGCGACAGCAAATTGAGATTTGTGCTGGACAACACGGCGCTGGGGCGGGTTTTCTCCGGGACCTCCGGTTTCCCCCGCCATATCATTCCACCAGTGCTCCATCTTCATCTCATGTACCATCAGTGGCACCGCCTGCGGTGCCGTATGTAGTAAAGGCGGGCGTTAAACACTACACATACCCACAGGCGGGAACCAGGAGTGCCAACAATAAACTACTACGACGTGTTTGTTTCATATTAAGCTAACAGAATATAATAAGATTGAATTTTACTTCGAAGAATTGTGTCCGTAAAGAAATGATGATCATTATTTATTGAACAGCCCTCGTACTAAAAATAAGGTAGGTTGTTTTCGCTTCTGTCACAAATTACGGCAGGTTTTAGCTCATACAGTCATTGTAACGGTGGATGGAATTTCTTTTATTTGTGTTAAAACTATCAAACCGAGCTCAAAGCACTGCATGAAGTTGTAAAACGCCTCTAAAGTTTCGAGGTGGGCCTTAGGTTATTTCAGTTATTTATTCATATAGGAACCTTCTTTGACAACGTGTCTAAATAGTGTTATACAGGTTACTTCATCACTCAGCCACTTCAACTTGGGTTCAAATCCTTCGACTGAGGTTTAAAGTTTTTATTACCCTTTGTTTTACCTCTTGGAGCCCATAACTTATTATTATAATACAAATAGCATTTTATAACATTATAGGCGTGTACCAAGTACAATAATATCCATGTTTTCTGCTCGCACATAGTTATAAATGTATAATTCGTAGTAGATATATTACTATGGTCGGAAGTTTGCTTGACTCAATTAACCAAGCTTCAAATGTTTCAAAACTTCGAAGTGAAACATAAGATTTAAGCATGAAACAAAAACTATTAAGTTTAATGTCGCCCATACACTCCTAAAAATGAAAACCAACTGCGTAACATGGTTTGCAACACCATATACGGTAAAGGTAATAAGGGTTTGCAAAGTTATACATTATCCATAATTGAAGATAAAGTTAGACCGTAGATTCCCCTGCTTTACGGTAGGGTGAGCTCGACACAAATTACTATGTGAGCTAATCGCTGTAGATCCGTAATTATCGGATTGCCTTTGTTAAGTCTTTGGCTCACAAGAGAACCAGTACCAACAATAAGCAAATTAGTAATTAAAATACAGAAAATAAATATCTGGAGATAGAAAAAAAACAAAATAATGCTACGTTTTTTCGAACCTAGTCCTGGCATCACCATATGGATGCCAGAAGCTAAAGGGGGGACAGATACAATAAATTTAATAAACTGTGTTATTTATATATATATATATTTAAGACAAATCGACGGAACTACAATTTAAAATGCTTCCGTATCCACCCAGTTCGCCGCATCTAAAAAAAAAAAAAAAAAAAAAAAAAAGAGTGACGGTTGACACCGTAGATATAAGCGTACGTGATACAAATTCTACAGGCTAATGAACTAGTTTTACCTGTGAAAGCATACTGCAAGCCAGAAATGCGATCTTCTGTGAGTTACATATCTGGCTTCGTAAATATTTTAATGATTTGAATTCATTAAGAAGACCCTTTTTGTATACTCTCTCCGCAAGAATGTAGTACCTACCAAATCGAAGTTGGAGATTGTTGGATTGTGGACATTTCGCTCTGCATCTGTAAGATAATTTACAAAGAAAGAGTATGTTTTGTTAGTTTCACGAACGTTTGCGTGAGGCATAAATTGCGAAATTTATCTTACTCCACATTTTCTCTTCAAATGTCTCCTTGTTACCGGTTTCCTATAAATCAAGCACGCACTTTTCCTTTAACAATTGCAAGTAAATAGGCAATCTTGTTCATTTGTTAAAATAATGCCCTCGCTCTTAGCTTTCATACTTTATTTTCTAAAAAAGGCTTATTTCTCCATCTACTTCATTAAGATATCTGCATGCAGTACTATGTAGTTTCATTTCGTTTGAAAAAAAATAAAAACAAATAAAAAACGCACTGGGCCACCTGCCACGTATTCGATGTTGCTCTTTGGGTGAGCACAATTTATCACCTTGCACGTATTATATGTATGAAACACTTTCACAACTTCTTGGTCCTCATTTAAGACGGCAAGTGTTAATGCTGGTTGCGATATTACTGATTAGAAGTGGGCGCCGGGGTAGCGCGGTGGTTTCGTTCGCGGCTCCCGTTCTAAGGGTCCCGAGTTCGATTCCCGGCTCTGGGGTTGGCGATTTTAAGTCGGCCCTATCCACGCCTTCACCTCTGTCTAGCACACGTGAAGTATCCCCTATGCCCAACGTGGTTCGGAGTCCACGGTAAAAACTGTAGGTCCTCTCACCTCACCGCCATCTTCACTATCACCCTATCATCGGAGGTAATGGACACCGCCCTCTGGGTACCTCCACCTGAGAAATGGGTCCGGTCATCACTTGGTGGGGTGAGGTTGCGAAGGCCAAGGTTGCCATGTGGGGAGTGTTAGTAACTAACTTACTGATTAGAATGTCAGAGCTGGAATAACGGCTTTTGTGCTAAGAGGGTCAATGTTTTCACATTACACTGTAAACTGCGGGTTGCATACGTAGGAATAAATAGGGGCAGCTGACTCACCTGGTATATTACTACTGTTATAACGTTTTCAGAACTATGACATATTGCTGTTTGTCAGCCATTTACTACCAAATCGTGGAAAGGGTCTGAAATTTTAAGGATATAATATACATATATTATTATTGATTCTTATATCTTTACCATCATTGTAATTAAAACGAAAGGCATAAAGAAACTGCCGTGCAATAAACAGCTTTGTTTTCCACTGTAAAATTCCCGAAGTAGTCTCTCATAAGTGAAAATGGCATATACGTGTTATAAATTGTGTTGAAAGTGGCGTCCATCTGCATTGAGGTATTCCTTGCATCATCACATCAAATTTCTATTCACACATGCATCAGTTCTTTTTTTTCATATTTTCGGGTCCTGCAAGGCTCAAATATGTTATGCAGACTCCTCGTATAAACTTTGCATTTACGACTTTACATATGTATCATACATAAGAGCAAATTAGTCAGAGTGAATTTTCCGATAGGCATTTCAGTGAAATAATTACAATAATCTAACACAAATATTTTAGGGGAATTTTCACTATTGAGTGAAAGTATTTACAGAACGAGAAGTGCTCAGTTAGCAACTTAATTCTCTTAAGTAAAAAGGAAGGCAGGAAATCCGTGCAGTTATTTATTTATCATTCATTTATTCATTTATTGATTCATTCACTCGTTCATTAATTCATTCAGTGACTGACTGACTGACTGACTGACTGACTGACTGACTGACTGACTGACTGACTGACTGACTGACTGACTGACTGACTGACTGACTTACTGACTGACTGACTGACTGACTGACTGACTGACTGACTGACTGACTGACTGACTGACTGACTGACTGACTGACTGACTGACTGACTGACTCACTGACTGACTGACTGACTGACTGACTGACTGACTGACTGACTGACTCACTCACTGACTGACTGACTGACTGACTGACTGACTGACTGACTGACTGACTGACTGACTGACTGACTCACTGACTGACTGACTGACTGACTGACTGACTGACTGACTGACTGACTGACTGACTGACTGACTGACTGACTGACTGACTGACTGACTGACTGCCTGCCTGCCTGACTGACTGACTGACTGACTGACTGACTGACTGACTGACTGACTGACTGACTGACTGACTGACTGGGTGACTGGATGACTGGGTGACTGGGTGTTTGGGTGACTGTGACTGAGTGAGTGAGTGATTTATTTGTTCATTCGATCAAACGTCATTCGTTCATTTATTTATTTATATATTTATTTTACGTTTATTTGTTTATTTATTTGTTTGTTTATTTGTTTGTTTTTATTTATGTATTTATTTATTCATTTACTGAGTTATTTAGTGACTTATTTACTTATTTACTTAATATATGTCCTGCAACATAAAGTCAAATGGGACAATGAATAAATAGGTGAAATGAGCCCGGGGTCCATGGAGCTTAGGGTTACCCGACATTCGTCTATGCACACAGACGTGCACCTGAACCGAGTTCAGTGAATCGTTTGTGGTTATAACATGTCTGAAGCATACTTAATTCCCTGAAGTACAAGCACGCAATGCATAGTTTAAGTATATGTTCTTGGCTAAAGTTCAAACGCATTGTGCTTCTGCACTGGTTTATTTTAATTAACATGAGGCAATTAGAAACATTAACTTTCGTTGAGTTTGTTCGTAATGGTTGAAAAAACGAAACAAAATTGTGGGAAGATAAATTCGTGTAAATGTAACACGTCGACTTTTGTAGCAAACTCCAACAAATTTTAATTAACTGGTTTGTCTCCATTGGCCAACCGGCAGTAGTTTTCCAAAGAAAAACTTACAAAACTAATATAAAGCAAAATGACTAGTGTCCACGCTAGTCCTACAAAAAGAGAATTTCCTCTCTAGAGAAATAAACGATAATCTGTTGCAGTGTTACTCTAATTAGTTTTTCGCCATCATAAATTGCATTCATATATTGCCTCCTCGTCCTTACGTCACCGAATTTTCTGCCTGATAGTCCGTCCTTCTGGAATTGATTAACGACCGGAATATCTCTATAAGAAAACAGCCTTAATTAAAATAGTGCTTATATTTACGATCTGAAACGGGGGAGACAACAAGAATGACGTGACGAAGGACTTCACCACCATTAATTAAATATGGCGGCGTCTGACAACAGCTGTCCGAACGCATGTTTGGCAAAACAACAAAAAAGCTACATCTAGCACGCAGATGGCTTCGGTGTCGGTAGCTGAGAGCTATGTCTCGTTATTTTCTAGTGTTTTGATGTGGTTTTCACTTCACCTCTCATTCCCTTGCACCAAGGGTTGACGTGTGATTAATTGTTAACGTTAGTTTAACGTCACAGTGCATGTGCTATGAGAGACACACACACTCTTGGAGGGGATATCGTCGCATTTCCCATTGCAATTGCTACCTCCTAGGATGAAACAAATCTACAAGCCATTATTTGGTTATATTTCATCCGCTCAGCGGTGAGAGCCATTTGTAAGGTATCCTTATTGGATTTTCAGGGAGAAAACAAATGTGTTACAATGAGATAGCAAAGGAAATTGAAGCATGTTTCCTAAACGAGCTATATATTCCTTAGGGCTTTTGCTGCATAAGCGATTTCAAATAACGGTCCACACTGAATTTGCCAAAGTTAAAGTTCTGTTAAAGTAATCACACAAAAATATCATCATACGGTACATTCGCATGATCTTATCTGCAAACTTCTCTATCACGTTCCTCGTATGTACAGAATATACTGCATTTCATCCAAGAATTTCATACAAGATTTCAGCGGAAATGGAAGTACGCGTTCTGAGATTCACAAATCAATAAAAAGTATTTGTACAAAAATAATGCTTGACAAAGGTTTTCTGACATCTCGCAATCCCAAATTACTCTTTCCATGGAATATTGTTGGGAAAATTTATATTTCCCAGAAATAGCATTAACGATTTGAGTTAAAATCCCTAAGTTTAAAATATTTTCCAGACAAATGATACGCATTTCTTTATTTTCTACAGATATCCTCTGAAAGGCTTTCCATTTTGAAGGACCTTTCCACAACAGATAAATTGTTATGTATGGACAAAATCTTATTACACAAAGAATGCAAGTTGAGGTATAGAAGTTTCGTGTAACAACTGATTTTTTTGTCTTTGCCTTCTTCCTTTTCCTTTTCTTTTTCTTTTTCTGAGACACTTGGTATCAGTTTCCATTTTCAAATCCAGATTCCTCGGGGTCTACGTAGTCCTCTGTAACTCAAAACGAAGTTTCTGAAAAAGGTCTGGCACGCACCAGCCTGTTTTTATTTATGAATAACATTATTCAAAGCTCAATGCCGAACTGGGCATTGAGTACAGCACCATCTAAGAGTTTCACACACAGATTAGCAAGAACATCTCCTACCATAAGTAAAAAAGTAAACGTCTCAAGCAGCGAGCGGGATGGCTCAGTCGGTTTCACCTGTAGCCTGCATTCTGGAGGTCCGGGTTTGATTCACGTGAACGACCTACGTGATCTATGGGGTTTTCGGGTTTTTTTCGGGTTGCCAGGCGAATGCTGGATAGATTAATTACGTCCTCCGAATTTTCTGTCATTCAATTTCAGCACCATTATCATTTCACATCATCTCTCATCTGGTGGTCTCTTTCAAGGCAGAAATTGTCGGCGCTCCTGGTAAACATTTCCTCCACCGGTAGGACTGTCTCCGGGCTAGCCTGGTGGGTCGTTTCAGGATCACGGTGTGTGGGATGCTGTCTACACTGGTCTCCCTGTAGAGGAGGGGATCCATCCCCTTCAGCTGCCGTGGTGCGTGCGCTGCCGTCCCCTAGCACTCGTGTACCACTCGCGTACCTCTGATGTTACCAGAGAAACCTCGGGCCGAACATTCGAGCCCCTTTCTAATAGAGAGTTGTTCGGTTCGGGTAGGACTCGAGGGGGCAGTGGTTCCCGATATCCGTGGGAGATCGGGTACGTCTCCGGACGGGGCTGAGGGAAGCCATTAATATCCCCGCATACTAGCCAGCATAGCTAGTAGAAGGTGTGCTAGATCACCAGGTGGCCCCACCTAGGTTATATCGGTAGCCTTCCCATTTTGGAGTTGGCCTGCGTAGTTGGCGTATCCACTTTCATCCCGTCTTGAGTTCACAGGAAAAGATGGGGCTCCTTGTTAGTCTCAAGGTTATGCCCTATGGGAAGCCCCACGAAGGCACCGGGCGCCTCTTTTGGGACAGCTCGGTAACTCGCTGTTCGAAGGAGGCCCAAGTCCTTGGTCCTATGGGTCCAGGACTAATGGGAGTAGAACCTCTGGCATTAACATTAACTGTCTACATTGGTCAGTTGTAGGCAACCTGCCCTTTGCACTCTAATGACTCCTTCTGTAGGCCATCTTCTTTCCTCCCAGCTCATCTTTCCTCCCGGGGATGCCCCACTTGGGGCATGGGCAAAATAGACCTAGTGTGGTGCACGTACCGAATCCTCTCCATAGCATAATCCAATCCAAAATGTTCCAAACGCCCTCGATTAAGACGTATATTTATGATATTTGCATGTTAATGAAATAATTTTATTTATTGAGTCGTCTGTTAACATTTTACCGCGACATTAAATATTTCTGAGATATTCACTGGAATTAGTTTGAATTTACAATACTTCATAATACATTTTCGAAACGTTTTCCCAAGAAGATTGTTTTTCACTGTCAGACAAAGAGCTCAATTTTCAAAGAAAACCCACTTGTTAACTTTATTGTCACTTCAGTTTTTCTAACTGCAACAGAAACCGAGGAAGGCGGCTTTACAGAAGCGTGTATAGCTCACTTTCAGAAGATCTCGAGTTCGAATATAACTGAATGCCCTCTCTGACCTTGCTTTTTATGAGAGTGGGTTACGCTGGCCGGCAGACGATGGCTCGGGTGATTTCTCATCTACCACGATTTCTTGTCCATAATTAATATAATACCATTGTCCATAATTGAGATAATACCATTGTCCATAATAAGAGTATTTCCTGTGCACACTAGAATGCTCTCTGTCCGACGGTCGTTCGTTGCCCTCTTTAGGCAGCTCCAAAAAAAGCGGTCTGGGTCTTTGAGCCTATAACTAAGAGAATTCAGCAACTCTTTCTTTTTGACCTGTCTACCTGCCGTCTGTAACCTCCTGTGATTCCTTCCTTTTGGGGAGTAACACCTGCAAAGGTCTCCACCTCGTTTGTTTAACTACAATGGATTATATTTGTGCAAAAGTTTATCTCAACTGACATGAGAAAGGATAAATATTTTTGGGAATAATTTTTAAATAAATACTTTATCATAGGTAGGGAGGCTCACACGAATGCAATATATGTTTTCTCTTTAAATACTACAAACTTGATAATGTACAGTTTTATAAACACTGGGTGAAAGAATAATAATGCTTAATTTGATCATGAGATACTAAAAGGAATAGCTTTGTCAGTGGAAAAGACGAAACTACTGTCTGCAAAATATGGAGAAATGGAATAATAATGAAACATAATGAGATAGGTCTTTGCCTAAGTGTTAGATTATTTTAGTCATAGTTATCCTCTCTAATGCTCCACTTTATAGGTTAAACGTAAACCATGGCGTAATAGCTCAAAGTGGGACAGACACTGCCAACCAGACTGCCAGCCTGACGTCTACATAATCATGGAAGAGGTGGGCGATCATCCAACCGATAAGTGGAGGAGATGTGGTCACCATCTGGACTCTACTAGCCTTGGAAGTTGGCTTTAGAGACAAGGGTTCGCTATCTGGCGTAGCTCCTCAGTTTCCTCACGATGCTGAGTAGGCACCGGTCCTTTACCCGGGACATAAGATCCATACCCCCAGGAGTGGGATCGATTCTTTAAAGGTTTAAAACGGTCTAAAAATCTTTAAAGATCTATTTAAAGTCTAAACTTTAATCCCGTCAGTGTTGATTTTCTAGTTTCATGGGCCATAATCCTAGAAACATCTCTAGATATCGGAATAATCATATACATATAATGCCTTTTAAGTTATTCTTGTGTTATAATGTGATTTTGTTAAAGAAAATCGGACATTTAATTGCATTTTAAGACCCAGTAATTTTGTATGTTTAATCACATTATAACTAGAAAAGCGGCATTGAGGTGCTGGTTCTATGTCAAAATTTCATTTTGCCATTCTTCACCGGTTGCTGAGAAATCCAGTCGTTTATGTCGTTTATGACTGATGTAAGAAAATGTAATTCAGAAAAGGAAAGATGTGTACAAAGAGAAAAAATAAGAGAAAGCAACACTATGAATTCTTTGAGGCAGTGCTTACTATTTAGATTTTTAGATGGTTGTAATTCAGAAAAGATAATTGGAAAGGAGTAAAGATAGGAAAATAACATGAAGCAACAATGTTTGGGAAGAATCATATGCCCGGTATATTTAATTTGTTATATAATTATATAAACACTTTACTTACATAAGTCGTAAACACAAGGAACATTTCATAAGTTTGATTATTAATTGGTTAGTTCGTTCTAAAAGGTAGAAAAACCACCAGTAGCGTTCTGCTACTTTTTTCAGAAATTTTCAAGGGAGTTTCTGGGATGAAAAGAAAGAGGCGCATTAGGACATTATGTTTTCCATGCTGATACAATTCTCCAGCCTTACGTCTGCTTCTGTTATGTGGAAGAAGACATTCTGGCAACAGAACAACTGTATGTGAGTAGATTGCATATGACACACGGGAGATAGATAACTGCGATGTTGGTCCAGAGTGGAAGGATATGGCTCCTAGTATAAAAGGGGCTTAAGTGAGATGTGTTCTCAGCTCAGCTTTAAATGTAATGAAACAACAAGAGTGTTGTGTTCTACTTTGGAGGAAAGTAGTTATTCTTGAAACACATTTCTGACAAGATGAAGACAACTGTGAGGCGAGAGTTATTGCTTGTCTCGCTAAGGATACATTCGTTATCTTTTGGTACATATTGCAATATATTTGGTTCATTGCAGGTTAATCAGCAGGTTTAAATAGTATTGTACGGTTTGAGTCTTAAGTCTTAAGCACACCGGTCAGCACAAAAATAGAGAGAGAGAGGGGGAGGGAGAGAGAGAGAGGGAAGAATTTAGAAATAGGGATATTAATGGTATTAAAGGCTACAAACTCTACTGTAAATGTGCAAATCTGTTAGAGCCGTACGATCTTTGAAAGAATGCCGTAACTACAGAGACCTGAATATTCGTCTCTAATTCTAACGTCTCATAAAATTTCAGTAAAATGATGCTTTATCTGTGAAGCAAATAATTGGCGAGCAAATAGTTCCACTTTAACGGGACAGTTTGAAACAAATAGTGTTTAGCTCAGGGTAAATCAATTAGTTTTCTCACATAGTATGCGTGGATATGTGTGAGAAGGATAGTTTTAATGACACTGGAAAACCCGTTTCAAACTGGTTTAATGACTGCTTCCTTTATCCGAACATCAAACTTGAAGTTGCCGACCAAGGATTACCAATATATCACTGTTCGGAGAGACTGAAGGCGGAGTGCTTATTACTCGATAATACTTAATTAGTTACGTAGAAACCGACAAGTATCTTCTCTCATCACTTCTGGTCTGTCCTCGAACAAGACAGAAACAGATAACTGCCTTAATCGGCCTCTCGCCTCGGACTGATTCATTGTGCCTACTGATCACAGCTGCCCGTGAGTGTATGTGTCACTTTCAATTTCTGGAAGCGCTCTTCAGTCAACCAAAGATTCCCTTTGTGACTATTTTGTCATGTCATTAAGAAGGGTCCGAAGAATAGCCCATTGAACAATGTCAACTGTTATCCTTTAGAAATCTGATAAGGACAATGTTTCTTACGTTTCGTTTGTTAAAACAACTTATTCACCCAAACAGCTATTTGACTCAGCTACACCTGCACGTGTTGTAACAAAGAACCAACATTCCTTTGAAATCCATCATGATTCTTTACTTATTGCAATCCTTTAATTTTGGTATCATCTTTAACGTGAACAAATCCCTTCCATAGAGACCTCATGAATGTTCGAATATCAAATCAGTTGGGGAGCAGAAATGGACAAATGAGGTCCTTGATACCGACATTAAGGAATGCAATGCACAAATAATCGTAGTGGATTTCAAAGGAATGTATATTTGTTGGGAAACGCGTGCACGTGGAGTTGATTTGAATAGTTTTAACAGCAGAAACGTAAGAAAGAGAGGGCTTAGTAGGGTTGTAAAGCGACAACACGTGACTTTTTTTGAAAAGGTATTTTTCGGACCTTTAATAATGACATGACCGAGACTTATAACCACAATGGACAAAATAGACACAAAGGGAATCTTTGTGTGAAAATAGGGCTTCCAGAAGTGATAGTTACACACACCCACGCGCAGCTGTGCCAAGTAAGGACACACAATCCGTGTCAAGCAGGCCATTATTGCAGTCCGCGGCTTGAGGTCGATTAAGAAATTCATTGCCTCTGTCTAGATCGAAGGCAGATGAGACCGATGGGAGAAGATTTTTGTAGCCTCGTATGTACGTGAAGAACGAATTAAGTTTTATCCAGTAATAAGCAGTCTACGTACGGTAACTCTGAACATCAATATTGATAACCTTGGTCGGCAACTTCGAGTTTGATGTGATGATAAAAAGAACCGGTCATTAAATAAGTTTAAAACTGGCATTCCAGTGTCTTTAGAACTATCCTTACGCATACGTATCCATGCATACCCTGAGAGTACCTCATTCCTCATACCCTGCGCCACCATCCATTTAGCCGCTTCAACCTCTATATAAGCTGATGGTTTTATAACGGCTTAAATCTTTAAATCGCATTTTCAAATTCTTCCATAAAATTTACTTTTAATGTAAATGAAGAAAGTTCTGTATATCCCCTAAAACTGAGCAACGTTACTCCTCAATAACAGATGAGATTCGCATTCCGGAGGTCCCCCGTCATTTTCCATCTACCGTTCCCTAAGATACTAGATTTTTCGTGAATTTTTGTGGCCAGTAACAAGAATGCGGGACTGATTTCCTCTCTACCACAATTTTTCTTACCTAATCTATTTACATTCCGTTTCGTTCTCATGTTTCTTAAGCGCTTCTAAGTTTAATGAAGTGGGGCGGTGCCGCACAGTCGAGAGTACTGTACGCTTTAGAAGCATACTTTTATTAGTTATCTACAGATAATTACCGTCTCAGGGTATTCCAGTTGTAATCAGATCTTCAAGTTCGGAACAGGCACTGCTCGCATCTCTGAAGCCTGCCCGCCCGTAGCCCTTACCCTCCTGTGTTTCCTTCACTTCATTCTTCCTGGGTAAAAGTAACTGCAACATATCTAGCAGATCGCAGAGCGCGAGCTGTCCCTAACTATTCCTACATATATAATATTTACCTTTATATAAATAACCGGAGAAAAATGATGATGAGTTGACCATATAACAACCATCATTGTAAAGTTATTATACAAGAATCGTATTAGGCGCATCTTTAAGCAAAGTAGCACGTCATAAATATGTAGTCCAAATAATTTTCAGCTGGGAAATTAATATATTATCAAATTATTTAATTATAAACTATCATTTCTTCAGTAAAATATTTCCATAGTATGGAGCAATCTTTCAAAGCACTGAAGTACTAAAAATTAATATCTCAGGCACTTGTTTAAAATATATGTGGAATCTGTTCACTTTCTTCTCGGGCAGCAAGCCAGGTGAAAAGACGATTAGATATCAACGTTGCGGGAGTGTGCATCTCTGCCATTATAAGGATATTTATAAAATGCTATAACCTCAAAAGAAACGGATATAACACAACTATAAATAAATTCAATACACTATCAAAATTCGCATTACTTAACAAAAGACTGTTTTCAGTAAATTAAATGCCAGGTCAGTAGATGGCGTGAGTATAGAGAATAGTCACTTTTTCGAGTGGAGGAAAAATCCATTTATGGATTTCCACTGTGTTGGAGGGCACAGTGGGATATGTGGGCTTCAGCTCAAGGGTACTACTCCACTAAAAATCCTCCACCGGATTGGGAAGGAGAAATGTGCTACAGTACCGCCTAAAGCACCCACGAATTCCAGGAGATGATCATAGCTGTCTCGCAGTGCGATTCAGCAGAGTGGATTTCTGATGCAGGGATACAGACTTGACATGAAGCCCAAAGAAGCGTAACTAATTAACTTGATTATCAAGTTGCATTCTACAGCCTGCATCCCGTGTACCGGCAATCTATCCGGCCGAATCAACAGAATTCTCGCCACATACAACATCAGGACCATCCACAAGCTACATCCGAAGATTAAGCATCTGTTGAGACCAGTGAAAAACCAACTTGACCACTAAGTTCCGGAAGTGTAGCGCATTCCCTGTGAATGTGGGACACCGTATATAGGACAAACCGGAAGGACCATCGTTACTAGAATTATTGAACAGGAACGGAGCATTCGATTAATGCAACCTGAGAAGTCTGGGCTGGCAGAGCATTGTTTTGATAACGACCATAGAGCCAACATTTGGGAGACGACCTTCTTAGCAAAATGCAACCGTTACTGGGAGCGGAGAATTAAGGAGGCTTTGGCGATTTCCTCTGAAAGGATCACGCTTAATCGTGATGCTGGATTGTAGTTCAGCTCCTCTGGGAAACCGGCCTTAAAAATGGAAATCCGTTGAATTATGAAACAAAGATCAATACAGCTTGAAAATCAAGTTAAGTAGTTACGTTTCTTTGGCACAATTTTCTCTACTCACGCCATCTCCTGACCTGGCACTTAATTTACTGAAAACAGCATCTTGTTCAGTAATGCGAATTTTGATAGTGTTTTATCTTTGTTTATAAGTGTGTTATATCCAGTATTTCATTTGTGGTTACCACATTTTATAAATATACTGATGATGCAGAGCTGCGCACTCACGAAACGTTGATATCTAATCGTCTTTTCACCTGGCTTGCTGCCCGAGAAGGAAGTGAGCGTATTTGGTGCCAGAAAAGCTTCAGGTCTTATTTTTTTATATATGGAATCTGTTAGAATATTTTGCACACAAGAAAGTACCCTACTAAAGGTGACACCTGAGCGAAGGTTGAACTAATTTTCGGATGTTCTTAACTAAATTCTAGAAGAATAACATTTGCCATTTGCTATTCAGAGGGCATGGCAGCTACAAGCTCACCTCCCAGATTTAGTGAGCAATATTTCAGCAATCATTCTCACTAAAGGGAAAAAAATTGCAAATTTATTCTGATTAAACCTGTACGAAATTTGTTGTTCTTCTTCTTCCTTTCTAGAACTGTTTCACAATGGTAGATGATTCCAGTTTTGGGTTCTGTGATCACAAACGTAAGCGTTTTCAGCTCATCTCTATATTTAGCATAGCTGATCATGTTGAACTGTGTCGCTGTCGATCAACACTGTGCCTAAATGTGGATCAAATCCCATGTTATGTCTTTTTTGTTAGCGTAAGATCATCATTTATGTACGCCTTGCTAAATATACAATTAAACAAATTAATGGAACTTCCTTCTGATAAAGCTTCACAATTTGGGACACCAAATTTCACAGATGCTTTTTTTATTTCTGTTTATTTTTATTTATTTTTATTTATTTTTATTTATTTTTATTTATTTTTATGTGAAACATTTCTATATAAATCTCCAAAGCTGTTAGCATGCTAAAGTATTTACTTCATTTACTTAGTTGTGCTAATGTATTAGTATCTTACCAGATATATAAGAAAATTGTACATACTTAAACTTTGGTGGTCCTGGTAAGCAAGAAAATTAAATACAGAATAGTAATTCATGGATTAGTATTAAATGTTTGTAAAATTGATAAAAAGGGAGGTCATGGCCACTACATGGGTTAGTGCCACTTTTTACACTGTGGCCTAGTGTCGCATTTCGCGCCAAGTTATAGCCCGCTGCTTTAGATGTGAGTATAAGCTCCTAAGAGCGACCCTGTAGCATCGGACCTCCCCGCTAAGTTGTCATGCCAGCCGTTGTTATATACTACATGAAATGTCCAATTTGTGGCCGTGAGAGTTTACATATATTCTATGTTCGTTTCCTATAAATTAACGCCTACATAATTTTAAGAGAATTTTACGTTTTATAACAACACCAATGATTGTAAAACGTTATATAGTATTTTCACATTCCAGAGCTATTTGTATAAGGAGTTCAAAGTGAAGTATGTTCCAAAGAGAAACAAGTATAGATTGAAGGTTTATTAACGGAATTAACACAGATAGAGCAACAGAGGAAAACAGCATCCTTCCAAATTTAAATAATTAGCTAAATAAGCTTCACTGAAAGCTAAAGACCTGTCCATCGGTCTTTAACATGACATTTTCTACCCATTTTTTAATTTGTTACGTAAGGTAAGTAGAGGTGGTGCTGTACTAAATTTCGATATTTCAGGAGAGATACACGTTTTAATGTACAGTAATTATTCTTTAACACCAGCCATGTGTGGGCCAAAGGTAGATTCTGACTGAAATAATACTTCCAGAGTTTAAAACAAAAACATTTTAGGAAAAAATAAAGGTGTGAGTATGAACATCTATGTATGTGTGCGAATTACAATACGTAAAGTCAGTTAAAAAGTTTCAGGCAAAAGAGTTGAAATTATTTTAGAACATTTGAATGAACTCGGTGTACTTACCCTCTTTTGCAGTTAATTATGCAGAAATTTGATACTAATTTTATGCTATGTCAGAGTAAGATTCAGAAGCGTTGAAGGAAAATGCATTTGAAACATTTCATATGAAAATTTTTAGTAATGTATAATACATCAGAAATGGTCGTAAAAGGTTAATTGGTTTGTTTAGTTTATTTACAATTTCTTCTTACATTATCTATCATATACAAATTCATACATATATAACGTAAATAATATACCAAAAATACAATATCCTACATACTGCTTATTTTGGAGTTGCATATTCTCATGCCCTATTATAATTAACCCAGGTTGTGTATATAATCGAGAATTTTAAAACTTGGGATCTATGTTTTTGTTTCCCTTTATAACTTATCTAATTTTCCTACTTGTTCTCATTAGCGTTCCCTGTTTTCCAAAGCCATTTTTGTCTTACCTTGCCAATAAATTTCCCCAGTTTTATTATGTTTTCTTCTGATCACAGATTCAAGATTCTTTTGCCTCTTATTTCATTTGATATGTTTTCCCACTTATGCAAAAGAAATTCATTTCTCCAATATTTTGTTTTTTGACAATCAAAAATGTAATGCCAAGTACTATCTTCTTTTTCACAAATTGGACACCTTCCCTTAATATATCCATTCCTTATACCCCTTGAGTATATTACTCCTGTTCTAAACCATGCCAACCCTTTTCTTCCTACTTCGTCACAGATGTCAATATATTTTTCTGTGCCCCAAGCAATTTTCAGTATTTTATATAATTAAAGAGATGTTTTGTTATTAAGATTAGCCCATAATTCTTGTTTTTCAGTATCTTCAATTCTTGTCTTTACTACTTTCCCGAATCCTTTTTCTATTCTTCCACAATCTAACCATATAGAACCCATACCTATTTCCTGTAAAATATTTTGAATTTTATATATCCAAGTCTCTGTCCCCTTTATTCTTGTTTGTGCTCCCAAACACTGTTTAACAATATTTTCCTCATATAAATTCCATATTGTGAACCAATATTTCAGTGTTCCTTCCATCACCTTGCTTCTGTAACCTAATCTTCTTAATTCCATTAAAGCCGCCTTATTTGGTTGAGGATCTAGGTAAGCAAAACAGGTCTACAAAATAGTCTGTTTACAACATTTATCGCTTTCCATCCTTCATCTGTCCCCCATATTTCTATTCCATATAGCATTCTGCTTTCTACAACTGAACCAAACACCCTTTCTAACCATTTTACTTGCATATTTGGTATTTTGTTAATATATGCTCTAATAACACTCATAGCTCGTTTTCCATTTGCCAAGGCTCTCCTTTTTTGGTCTCTCCATTCACCATTAGTAGATAACCTGACTCCTAGGTAATCAACATTTTAATTACCTCAATTTGTGAACCTTCCTACCACCATTTCTCTTCTCTTTTTAATTTGAAACCTTCTTTTTTACCTCCATGATCTTATATTTAGTCTTATTTTCTTCAAACCCCATTCTTTACAAAATTGACCTATTGCTTCAAAGGGTTGTTTTAAGCCTATACTTGTTATGGAACCTGTTACTAAATCATCTGCAAAGAGCAGACCTGATATCTCTCTGTTATTTAAAATTGGTAAATGCATAATACTTTTACTTATTATGATGATGATGACGATGATGACGATGATGATGATGATGATGACGACGACGATGATGATGATGATGATGATGATGACGATGATGATGGTGGTGGTGGTGGTGATGGTGATGATGGTAATGATGGTGATGATGATTATGGTGATGATGGTGGTGGTGGTGATGATGGTGATGATGGTGATGGTGATGATTATGATGATGATAATGATAATGATAATAAAAATAATCATAACAATAACAATAATCATAATAACAGTAATCATAATAATCATCATAATATTAATAAGAATAATAGTAATAATAATAGTAAATATTCGGGAAGATTTCTTTCCCTTATTCTCTCACAAATCTTACAAGAACCACATGAATTTCTCAGCTTAGTTTCTGCGGGAAGAGCTCATATGTATTTATGTGCGAGAAGTGTAAGTTTCGCAAACGTGATTTGTTACGATTGCTTTACTGATGAGTTTTGCTATTAAATTTGCAGTTACACTAGCTGCATTGCTCATTCAGTGCCTGGAATTTCAGTGTGACTCTCTATACGTACTTCAAAAACATTTTTGTATTCCGAATCTGTATCGGTACTGTCGTGGCTCCTAGCGTCGGCCGTCCCCTGTCTCCTTCGCCTCATCCTTCCTCCCAGGGCAATAGGTATGTCTCACACTTGTGTTCACAGGAGCAATGGGCCCAGCGTGGTCGCCTACGTACCGAATCACCTCCGTAATGATATCCTAATCTTCTCTGTACCCGCGCCCGCCTCGGTAAGGTAGGTGGTAGCATGTCTGCCTCACGTTCAAGAGGTCCCGAGTTCGAATCTCGGTCAGGGTGAGTTACCTGGATAAGGTTTTCCGGGGTTTTCCCTTATCCTTCAAGACAAATGTCGGGTAACTCTAAGCTCCTTGGACCCTGGACTGATTTGAGCATTATTTCACCCAATTCGTCACCGTCCGATATGACTTAAGGTTGGAGGAATAAATTACAAAAAAGGCACTTTCTCTGTACCCGCGTAGTTGTTTACATTATAAGTGAAGTATACAGACTTGAGTGTGTGGAGCCCAGTGTTAATTCCTTTTTAAGGATAAGCATGACGCACTGAAGCTTGTTAATTGTGTATTTTCCTACGAAATATCAAAGTGGAAGAATATAGTTTAATCAGTTTATTGGAATACATATTTCCCGTAGTTATACTTCCGCTGCTAGGCGTCATTACTAATATTGGAATTTGACTTCACAGATTCACCAAATATGCAGGCCTTGAGACCGCTACACATTAAAGGAAAGATTTATAGAAAAATGTCAGGGTGTGCAAGTGTGCAGCAAAATGAAAAACAATGTTGCTAACATTGCAGAATTGGTACCCAAGTATAGCATTTTCCAGCGTCTTGAAGGAAGGAAACCGTCACATTCTCTTCTTAGTAAATTAAAAGCTTTGCAATAATATAAATTTCCAAATATTCTTCTCACGATTATTATGAAAATGCCAGATGTCTCAGAAGGTACCATCAACCAACCAGATTTTATCAACCAACCAGATTTTCGAAAGGGCACCTTTTTGACACTCTGATGTCACCAACAAAATTTACAAAACCGCTACATTTTTGTTTTCGTGTACATGAACGGTATATCCCATAACCGTGCAGCAGCACCCGTCAGAGTAGTTAAAACTTTGTAGAAAAGTGAGTTGAGTATGTATTATGAGTATAATACGCTCAATGTCAGACAAAATACAGAGGTTAGTTATATGGATTGCCCGGTCGGATGTAGGTTTTCTTCTATCAGGCGCTGTCGCCCATAGATGGCCCTACCTGTAATATCTTATAGCTTGGACGAATATTTGTTGTTATACATAAGATTTTGTATAAAATTGTATTTATGTTATTTGATATGTTTTAGTTATAATTGTAGTTTGTGACGTGAAGGTACAGACCATCTGTAATGTATGATGAGAGAATACTGAACGGACAAATAATTGTGTATGGGAAAGGAAGTGCCCACAACTAAGTATGTTTCTAGGCATTTGTGCCAGAGAAAATCATTGATCGGTTAAATTCTGAGAAACAAAGCTATAAGCAGTTATTTTGGAAAAATAAAAAATAATAGGGTTAAGCGACCTAGTTATTGTCCACTGAGTGTTCCTGCTCTATTCAGTACATTGTCCTAGTGCTGTAAATTATATCAATATTAAGAAGACTTTCTCGTACATTGAGATGAACATGATTTCGAAATGTCACTGCCACTGTTTATTGACTCATCACATTTGAGATTTAACATCCTCGTATACATGCTTCACTAGCTGCTCAGTGTCGTCCTTTTAAAAATGTTCTGAATTTCATTCGCATGACAGTCTGTTCTTACTTCAACAAATTATTATAACAGGGTACCGTGTACCTATAGTAGTAGTGACGTATAAGCAAACCCTTTAGTCTCTATTTTCGGTTTGTATTCATTTAAGCATTCTGCATCTTTTATGTGGTGACAGGGAGAGTACTCGTAATATCACGGTTCGTATTTTTTCTTGAAGACATGATGGCAGCAGGGGCATACGGTAGTCATATCCTTTATTAGGTGTAGACTGTGTGTTGTCTTTGATATCTAATATTCATTGGAGAACTAGAAGTATATAAAAGTGAAGAGCTGTACCAAGTTTGACATCAGTATAAGTAGATATGGGTAATTAACATCTATTCAAAATGTTTTTGACAAAAACTGTGCTTTAACGAGAGCGAAAGCTTTGGTTTATTAAGAGTTAAGTTATCTTTCACCGCTTATCTCGTCCAAAGTTTAATTGTTGCTAGAGGTATGTACAAATTTTGGTATTTTTAACTTTCTTTAGATATATGCCGTTGCATATATCAACACACAAGTATCTGTATCTCTAAGTTCTTTTTGTGACACCACATTGTCTCCAAAGGGATATCCGTTTATCAAACGATGCCGAACGTATTGGGTAGAATGCAATACATTCGTTTAAATAAGCTATATTAATAAAATCATTTAGTAATATTTTAAAAAATAAGGCCGTTACGATTTCTTTTATTTTTGTATAGAGAATGCTCTAGAACGCAACTTGACGAATCGTTGCAACATGCTGAACTTACGTACAAAGTTTGAAATTTCAGCACTGCCTTCTTTGGCTTTTTCTGTTGAATTATATTCCCTGACCTTTCTCTGAAGGTCTTTCCTTCTTGGTGCAGGGTCCTAAAACTGCACTTTTATGGAAATTGTGGTGAAAGTTTTTGGTGAAGTGCAATACCGAACATAATTGGTTAGCATTGTCACTAAAAGAGGATTAAAACGACTGGTTTCTCTTTATGACGATCTAATTTATATATTTGTATTTGCTTTGATATAAGAAAAGCCGCAAGGGTTTTGCAGCGATAAGCCTTCCCCAACACCCGGCTATTATGTAATTGCGGATATTACATTGGATTTTAATAGTTAAATGTTTAATAATTTACACTTTAAATGTTCTGTACACATTTGGATGACAAAATGGGAACATTATACAGTTAACTGGAGATTGAACCTTACGGATTTATTAATTATTAGGAAATCATTTCCCCGACTATTGTGTTCACTTGCTCAGAGAATATAACCGCCGTTAATGGCCCCATTTGTTCAGTTAGAGTTATTTCGTGTTTTCCAAACACGGACTAATAATAAGGATAATAATAATCATAATAACAACCATAATAATAATGTAGGTAAAAGAAAGGTAAATACTACAGCACAAAAATATTGCTGTTCTTGTTTTAAGATGTATCTAAATGTTTTGCAGGATCTTGATTGAGCCTTTGAGGCCAAAAGTTGCAATATTGTCAGTAAATGGACTTTGATATGAAACGTTCACAAAACTGGCCGAGAAAGTTGCCTGAGGTTTCTTTAATCCAAACAGAAGCATTAACAACAGAGCCATCTAGTGTCCTTGGTCAATAGCATCTGCTGCAAAACATTGAACTGTTTATGCTCACAATAGGTGTCAGGTATATCGATTAGTTGGCCTGTTTTTGAAAAATGAAGGAGGAATATCATTTTATTTAATTTATCCATTATAATTTTCAATTTCAATTTAAAGTGAAATTTTGTTGTAAGTTAAGTAAACACCTGGACAATACATCTCTTGCAATTGCATTTTGCTGTGGAATACTGACATTCCCAGACGGTGTGTCTGAGTTGGAGTGGTCTCCAGATGTCATTATATGATGACTTGCACCTTTCTTTGCTGCCATTACTACACACCAAGGTTGTACGTCAATAATTAATAAATAAATGTAATAAATGCGTAAATCGGCGATTTTGTAAGTGGCAATACGTCAAACTCATTTATGGCTATTCTCATCTTAACGTTATAGTTTCAAAATCTCACGTGTGCCGTCATATAACTTTCTCAACTCTTGTAAGAAGTTGTTTATGTTATTGTTAATAAATTAGTGATGTTAAAGATAAATCACTTGACTTCCAAACTAAATGAATTACAAAACTTGCAATGTGCTCATTGGGTTGATAACCTCCGAATCTGAACATGACTACCACTGAAGGAACAGAAACTACAAATATTTAGGAGTCATTGTAGATACAGAGCTAACATGGAAAAATCATATAAAACAATTGCAGAAAATGTACAACAAAGACTAACAATGCCCAAAAGAACGGCAGGCAATAAATGGGGCTACTCGAAAGGAATCATAAATATAGCATAAAAATTGTATATAAAACTAGCTGACCAGGCGATCTTCGTAGCGCCTATAAAAGTTGTCTGAACATATCTATACAAATAAAACAAATTCAGATTAGTTAGTTATTTATTCTGCAATTGGCGGTTAAGTTTACATACATCACAGTTACAATTAATTTATTAAACATAAATGTTTCTGATAAAGATTGTCTTTTTTCTTTTACTGGGGTATGTAGATATCCAAAGATGAAGTTTTTGGATGATAATGGTTTCCTTATTCCATTCTCTTTGCATGGTCAAGACATAAAAAGCGAGTAACTACTTCCTAGTTAGATCATGAAATTTCACTGGAAATACACGTTTTGAGACTCCCACAATCTTTATCCGGAGGCATCAGCCAAAATGGGCAACAAACAAATAAATCACATATTTTTCATTTTTTGCCATGAAATTAGTTTTAAATATGTTATACAAATAAAAATATTTAGTAAATATTTTCAACTTATCTTAAGAAGAAGTTGATGACAATACTTCTATCTTCTCTAATCAAAATTAATTTCATGAACATTTGCCCACATCTTCAGTCAACAAAATTCGTTGTCAAGGATACCATATATTTACGTATTTTCGTATTACCAAAATCTGAATATGATACAAACCTAAGAACAGAATCAATTGCCGGTATGTCAGAATTCATTACGCGATTATTATTTTTTTAAATAAATACTTTTTCCAAAACTATTAAATCTATGGGAACATTTAATTGTTTTAATAATTTAACTTCGGGATTTATTTCATGGTTGAATAACCAATAATGATCTGCCACAGCCGATTTATCAATTTGTTTATATCTAATGTAACGAAAATGTTCTGTTTTAAATATGCTAGTTTCAGAAATTGCAGCCAGTCTCGTCCTAGCGCCATTTAAATATGTGCCACGTGACGAATTAAATGCCTGTGTGCAGGTGGCTGTGACTATTTAAGTACACCGAAAGTGGTTTGGAAAAATCCATTTTGGGGTTTTAATTATCAAAAAGCTATTTTCCACTTTATGTTTATATAAAACCAAATATTTGAAGACGCAAACCTCTGACCATATCACTGAAGCGGTTTATTTTTTGGATGAAAGTGGTGATGATTGATTTTTCATCTTTGGTGAAGTTCTTGCAGAATTATTGTTCACCACGGCTGCTCTCGAGCGATGATCTCTGCACCCAAGGTCGTAGTCTCGGAACGGAGAAATAATACGAGAGCTGTTCAATAAAGAATGATCACAATTTTTTACGGTCATAATTTTTCGCACTAAAATCCAGTCTTATTATATTCTTATAGCTTAATGTATAACAAACACGCCGTAGTATTTTCATTGTTGATACTCTTGGTTCCAGTCTGTGAGCACCAGGTAAGTTCAGACATGTTCAGTATCGCCTACCGCTGCAAAGGAGGTAACATGCAGTTCAAGTTGATGTTAGAGGAAGCTCTGGAGTTTCTTTCAAACGTAATCACTGCTGATGAAACTTGGTTACATCATTTCGATCCTGAGAGCAAACAGTAAACCTCAGTGTGGAAATTTCCTTCATCACCAAACCCCAAAAAGCAAAAGTGGTTGCTTCTGCTGGAAAAAATATGATCATCTCATTCTTTGATATTCATGGAATTGATTATCAGTATGTTGTATCTGCACACACATCAGTAACTGGACAATATTACAGGAATGTCCTGAAAACATTGTAAGTCCATATAAAGCGCAAAATACCACATTTCTGTGAAGCAGGCTGAATGCTGCACCACGATAATGCGCGACTGCATATTGCCAATGTTGTTGCTGAATATCTGGCAAAAATCAACGTGAAGTGCATCCCTCACCCTCCCTTTAGTCCGTATTTAGCACCATGTGATTTTTTTCTATTCCCTAACTTGAAGAAACGCCTTTGTGTGAGACATTATCAATCATCAGAAGCAGTGGTGAAGGCTGCGGGGCAAATTTCGAAGGACCTCGCAAAAATGGTTTCGAGCATGTCTTTGAAGACTGGCAGAAACATTGGGACAAGTGCATCACATTCAGAGGAGACCAATTTTGAGAAGGACAATCAAAATTAGAGGATGAGTAAAGGTACGTTGTCATAAAAAATTGTGATCATTCTTTATTGAACAGCCTTCGTATAATCTTTTGGGATAGTGAAATAATTACTCTTCATTCGATTTAATTCCTTTGCAAACTGATGTTTTAATTATAACAAAATATTTTGAAACTATTTTGCATACTTCACAAAATAATTCTTCTTTTAGCTGATACAATTCAGTTTTCAATTAAAATTATTGAATCAACTTTCTCCTAGACTTTACAAATAATCGTAAAGTTGTCGGATATTAATGAATGCCTGATGAATTAGCTATTTAATATACCTACTCACAGAGACACGCAAACCATGAATACTAAATCGATTTAAAACATCTGCAATATTTTGGACAGACACTTACACAATTGTATATTACACTGCTGCTCATTTGTTTAGCATAGCAGGAATGTAGTCTCTGCTAGTTGTTTGTTTAAAAGAAAGTCAATGCAAGCAATAGTATTTTATAAGAGCTCCTTATATAGTCTGTCAGGTAACTTCTCTTTTTTAGTCTATGGATGTCTTAAATGTTGCATCCAAACCAACACACCTTATAAAACACGCTAGCGGTGGCACAAAAACAACATAAAGTATGTGCTACATCACATGGCTACTCAACTGCCGGAACATAATAAACACTTGCAGCATCATTAACTACAATCTCGTAAATATACCACCAAGCTCTCTCACCAATTGTTTTAGTTGGGTCCTCCCCATCATTTACCATACTTTATCTTTAATGCAGAAAATACATTCGACCTTGTTATTCTTCGCTAGCTAATCCCACCAAGCCCAAGAACGCTCGACCATAACTTCTGATGTCGAAGCCAGTGCTTTATAATGTTATCCTATTTTGTCATAAAATACAAACATGTTATTCACTCCTGGTCTCAAATTCTTAGTTTATGTATGAAAATATATAAAGAGCTGGATGGCTCAGGCGGTTCCGTCTGTGGCACACATTGGGAAAGTCGAGTTCGCCCCCCGTGCCCAGCCTTCCTAACCCATGCGTTTTTTCGGGGCTTTCCCCGGGTCTCAGGCGAATGTTGGGCAGGCTAATTAGATGCCCCAAATTTGTGTCCCTTCAGATCACCTCCACATAATCTCTCATCTGGTGGTCTCTTACAGGGTAGAAGTGTCGGTGGGTGTCTCGGCGCTGTATGGCAGGATGACATGATCTGAGAAAAACTTTCTCCTCCGGTAGGACAGTCTCCCATCTCCGAGCCGGCCTAGTGGGCCGTCTCAGGAACACGATATTAGGGCTGTTTAAGCCTACCGGGAGTTTTCCGAGATCCGGCATGGGGGCCTCCGGTCTCCTAACCTGCCTAGTGCATCGCGGAGGGAGGAATGTCAGTTTTACCGGCCTGCCATGTGTTTTTGGGCTCAGAAATGTCATTCCCCTGTCCCCGAACCTGCCTAGTGAGTCGCGAAGAGAGGCATTTCAGTTGTACGAGTCTGCCAGGTGTTTCTGGGCTCAGGCATGTCGGTCCCAGGTCTCCAAGCCTGCCCAGTGTTTCGCGAAGGGAGGGATCCCAGTTTTACCAGTCTGCCAGCAGTTTCTGGGCTGCGACATGTTGGTCCCCGGTCTCTAAGCCTGCCTAGTGGGTCGCGGAGGGAGGGATGCTGATTGTACGAGACTGCCAGGTGTTCCTGGGCTCCGGCATGTCGGTCCCCGGTCTCCGAACCTGCCTAGTGGGTCGCGGAGATAGGAATTTCGGCTGTACGAGTCTGCCAGGTGTTTCTGGGCTCAGACATGTAAGTCCCCGGGGTCCGAACCTGACTAGTGGTTCGCGGAGAGAGGCATTTCTGCTGTACGGGTCTGCCAGGTGTTTCTGGGCTCAGGCATGTCCGTCCCCGGTCTCCGAACCTGCCTAGTGGGTCGCGGAGGGAGGCATTTCGGTTTTGCGAGTCTGCCAGGTGCTTATGGGCTCACGCATGTCAGTCCCCTGTCTCCGATCCTGCCTAGTGGTTCGCGGAGAGAGGCATTTTAGTTGTACGAGTCTGCCAGGTGTTTCTGGGCTCATGCATGTCGGTCCCCGGTCTCCAAGCCTGCCTAGTTGGTCGCGGAGAGAGGCATTTTGGTTGTACGAGTCTGCCAGGTGTTTCAGGGCTCAGGCATGTCAGTCCCCGGTCTTCAAGCCTGCCTAGTGGGTCGCAAAGAGAGGCATTTCGGTTGTACGAGTCTGCCAGGTGTTTCTGTTCTCAGGCATGTCGGTCTCCGGTTTCCAAGCCTGCCTAGTGGGTCGCGAAGGGAGGAATCCCGGTTGTACCATTCTGCCAGGAGTTTCTGGGCTGCGACATGTTGGTTCCCGGTCTCTAAGCTTGCCTAGTGGGTCACGGAGGAAGGGAAGCTGGTTGTACGAGACTGCCAGGTGTTCCTGGACTCCGGCATGTCGGTCCCCGGTCTCCGAACCTGCTTAGTGGGTCGCAAAGGGAGGGATCCCGGTTGTATTGGTCTGCCGGGGCGTTTCAAACTGGTAAATGATAGCGACCATGACCTCTACACTATAATGAGTCCTTGGGGATGGGTGCCCTCAGTGTCCTCTCGCCTCAGTCTTTCTCTCGATGATACCCCACTTGGGGTATAAGTATAAACATCAGACAAGTTGATCTGCCGAATCCCCTCCTTAAACTTAATCGATCATATCCTATGTTATTTAAGGAATAATATAGTGTCTGTAGCATCAGATGCTTGCAAGATGCCACATTTTTGTTAGTAAGAACCTTCATGTAATGCAGAGGAATTTTAAAGAGAACAAAATAATATAATTTGTATCTAACACTTTTAACTTCATTTTGTACGTTTTCAGTTTTCCAACACTTTTGTATGGTCAAAATGGTCTAGAGTGCACTTTTCAAAGTTTTTATTTGTACTGTGTTTCTTTGTTGTTTATTATCTGTCTGTCCACCACAAGAAGGCGAGAGGGTCCTGAAAAGGGAGAGGGAATTTGCTCTGTTAGTGGATCTGTTTATTACGAAATGGGTGTATGAGAACACATATGAGTCATCCATGCTGCAAAGGCGATCATAAACATCATACGGACAGCAAAATTGATTACGTTACTCATTCCTCTACCTTGCCTTCTTGTGTTGGGGGGGGGGGAAGTATTGTAGATGAAAATTGGCCTCGCTTAAATCCGTTTCTTTATTGCTTTGTCAACATTTCTGATATTCACAGTATAAATATACGTTGTTCAGTTTTATTCGTTATTTCCGGCCCTCCGATTGAGCAAGAAAGACATCATAGCTGACTGGTGAGTCTATCTTCTCCTCTACGGAGAAGAGTTACGTTTGATGAACTGTAACTAACTACAACGCTCGGCCTCGCGTTTTAATCCTCTTTACGGTAATCATTCTAGTAGATATGTAAAGAAGCACGTTTCAACTCTAAAGGTGGATATGTAGTCAGAGCACCACATCTTCAAGGTTGAATGCTACTTTCGCATCGGCATTAAAATTGATGCGACATATTAATATATTTTAAACCGCTGTATAGAGGAGTTTATGCAACGCTATCCAACGTTCAGAGAAGTACCTCGGAGTGTAATGTTGTCAAAATTGTCCAGGTACCCTCAAATTGACATACTTTTCTTTGCAACATAAACATCATACGTTTTATCAGTGTCTGATATAAATTTGTTGTCATTCTCATGCTTAATTAAAATGTCTATTAATGTTGGTATCCTTATGTCTTTTAAAAAACTAAGTGAATCAAATAATTCCAAGATATAGGATCAGTTACTTGCAAAATGAGAAATACTCGACGCTATAAAGTTACGGTCCCAATTTAGAAGTAATAAACATAATATGCAAATATTATAAATATATAATATAAATAATCTATTTCTTGCCCGCCTCCGTGGTGTGAGACAGCGTGTGTACCTCACACTCAAGAGGTCGCGATTGCGAATCTCGCTAAGGATGAGTTACCTGGATAAAAAATTTTCCAGGGTTTTCCCTTATCCTACCAAGACGAATTTCGGGTAACTCTGAGCTCTGATACCGAAGTTAAGGTATGCGATGAGTAAATAATCGTAATGGATTTCTAAGGAATTGTGTATCTTTGTTACAACACGTGCAGGCAGGTGGTTGAGTCCTATAACTAAAGACACGGAAAAAGAGGGTTTTCTTAGCAAGAATTGTAAATGGGTAACACTTGACTCCGTTTGAAAAGGTATTGTTTGGACCCTTAATAATAGCATGACCGAAACTAATAATCACAATGGACAAAATACTCACAAAGGGAATTTTGGTGTGTAAACACATGGCTTCGAGAGGTGAAAGTCACACACATGTAGCTGTGTGGGAGAGGCAGACCGTGGCTGGCAGGCCATTAAGACGGTCATCTGCTTCTATCTTGGGCGAAGGCAGACCAGAACCGGAAAGAAAAGATATCGGTCGGTTCCTACGTAAATAAGGAATTAAGTGTTATCGAGTAAAGTCTGTTTACTCAACGAGAGTCCAGTTGCCTCACAAAGGACACGGACCCTACCGCCCACTAATGACCGTCATAAATCTATCTCCACACTTCAGAAATGGAACACTGTCGTTGAGGACCAATAGCAACCCTGATTTTCTTGAAATGACAGTCGCATGTCTACGCCACGTGGAGTCTCAGTTGCCAAAGTTCCAACTTCCAGTTGATCTGTTTCATTACGTGCAGAAATTCGTTGTGTGTCACGATGTGGAGACCGCGGGAGGGAAATGCAGTGGTAAATACAAATGAAGTAGTAGATAACTTTCAGTCAAGTGAAAATAATCAAAGTGAAGACAATAGTGTGAATGAATTGGAATGTGTTGCTGGGCCGAGTTTTGTTACAGGAGAAGCCGCATAAAACAAAGTTATAACGGGAACTACTTCTAAGCATATTCAAGCCCTTGTTTTGAACACATATAATTATCTGATGGGCTGGCCCCGTAGCTCACTCGGTAGAGCACCTGCCTGCCGTGCTAGGGAATCCGGGTTCAATTTTTCTCCGACCAAGATAATACCTCATCTTCCCAAGAGTCTGGAAGTACGAATGAGTGTGCCAATGTGTGCGTGATCTAATGATTAAAATCAACCGAACAAAAGTTAACACCTTCGATATGCTCCAAAGGAGAACGTCCGCCGATATGACCATTGCAGTTAAAGGCAGGGTATAAATGGGGTGAAGAATATGTGGTGAAAAATAATATTGGTGAGGGGTCATGCAATAAACCTGATAAATTCTGGGTATTCACAGAAATACAGTAAGAAATATTGTGACGAAGGAATATCAAAGACACCGGTCAAGAGTGAAAAAAAAGGAAACGTTTCTCTAAAGTAGATAATTTCACATGCGATTTAATTCGCCGATAAATTTATAGATTCCATGCAAAAGGGAGAGCGCCCACCTTAGACGAATTGGTTGCACATTCGCAAGAAATTTGTGATTCTTCATATGGGCACTGCACTTTGCGCGGTCTGCTAAAGGAGCTGGGATTCAAATGCTGCACTTTGAATAAGATAACGGTTATTATGGAATCCAGTAGAATTGTAGCTTGGCAATATATATATATATATATATATATACACATATATATATATATACATATATATATATATATAATGTCGATAAGTTAATTTATTTAGACGAAACCTCGTACGATACGCATGACGTATCGAGAAAGGTGGCAACCTTGCAGAACGAACTGATAGAAGGAGCGCCGGGGTTGTAAAACGATTATAAGGGTTCGTCAAAGCAGGCGGCCGAACTGCACACGCGTTAGCTAAACAGACTTTAATAAGTATTCCACATAGGGTAACTCTAAACAGTGATATATTGGTAACCCTTGGTCGGCAGCTTCGAGTTTGGTGTGATGATAAAAAGAAGCAGTCACTAAACCAGTTTGAAACTTTCATTCCAATGTCATTAGAACCATCCTTACTCCTATACATATCCACGAATACCCTTTGACGGAACTCTTTGCTCTACCCTGAAGATAAATTGCTCAACCCTAACTTGCAACTATCTGTCTTGCCCACGTGGAACACATTGCTCACCCCGGCTCTAATCGTCTCGCCGCTACAGCTCTATGGACCCTGGACTCATTTGAGGATCAGATCATCCGTTTCATTCATTCACTCATTCATTGTTCGATATGACCTGCACTGTTGAAATGGCAAAAAATCTGTTTTTTACCAAAATGTTTTGAAACCAATATTGTTATTAATTTGATATTCGTTTATTAAATTATATTGAGTTATATATTTTCATATATAAGCACCAAATTTCAAGATATTGTTTGCATTTATCCGCCATTTATTGTTCAAATTCATTAAAACAAACTACAACAGTTACCGTATCTAAGCACCAGTCAAAATTACGTACCTTTATATTCCGCGGGCAGGGCCCACCTCTCAAATAGTATATTTACCTGCTGGTACAGGGAATCCTAAACGCTCTTGTCAGCAGATCAAATACGACCGCAAACTCCATGGAGCCGCAGCCAACAACTCCAACCCCATGCGTGAGGACCTACAGGATGTTCACTCGGAGGTGCTTCACCTGGGTCCTCACCTTGGGAACTTGGAGGAGCTACTTAGCACCAACTTCAAGGCAATGCCGACAGCTCTAATCACACACCGTCAATCTTCCACGGAACTTCTCGCCAACTACAACAAAGCAGCACAGGACCAAATTTCAACAGTTACACAGCAGTTTACAGTACTACAGAAGCAAGTCGCCGAGATCATCGAGAACACTTCACTGCACCGGAATCTTCTGAATAAGATTGAATGTAACCCATTGAACTACCTCAATCACACAGAAGGACGTACTAGAGTTATTGGACATAATATATCGAAAACAATTTGAACTACAGTTTGTAATCGCAAACTCCTCGTTTAATACGAAAACATTCCACCAGGACTTCTCCCAATTACACAGAAGCATTGAACTCATACACCCCAGACTGACAAGCATCCTACTGGACACCACATCAGACGCACACAGAGACCGCGACGCCGCTAGGGGTCCCCTGCTCCTCCCCCAAGCACCACAGGTGCACAAAGATTACAGTTGAATAAAGATTCTCCAACGTTCCTTTATCGTTCCCATTAAACCTTTCCGAACCCGCGTCACTTCGCAGGCTGTGGTCAGGGTCTTGTGTCATGGTCCATCGACTGGTAAGGCAACCAGAACTGCTCTTTATCCTAAGCGCAGTAGTATCAACCGTCACTAACGGAGGTGCCTTTGCGGGACTCCTCTACCTTTCCTGAACTTCTCCCCTATAATGTTCCTGAACTTCCATTGTTACAATCTTTTCCTCCTCTTCCTCTGTTCCCTTTCCTTTTTTGTTGAAAAACAATTTAAGTATTGGTTTAATGATATTCTGTAAGCTTTTGTTTGTTGTATTTTTGGCATTTGTATCAGATTATAATAGAAATCTTTAAAATTAAAAAAAAGATGCTATTGATGACGACAAATTTTACGTGGTAAAACCACAGATAAAACTGAACACCTTATACTTGCTGAGTTTGTGTACGTATTGTAAAATTGTTTATAAATTTATTGCAGATCATAATGGAATTCGACGAGTATGACGCCATGGTCGAAAACGCCGTGGTCACTAAGGAGTTCTTCAGTCTGATGTACCTTGTTCTGCACTTCCCGACAAACCTTCCAACTAGTGAAGCAAGGCAGATTGTCTCAAAGTGGATAAAGTAGTTATCCTGCTATAATGGAAGTACGGAGGAGAAGAAGACATGAAATGCAATTTTGACCAAGCTATGCAATTGTGTGCAGTAAGGTCACTTACAGCCTCCATTCAACGCTTATCCTCCGAATGTTGGTTTACAAGATCTGAGAGCCCTCTTGCCAATTTAAGCAGCTTCTTTTGATGTCAAGACACAATTGTCATACGTAATTATTAAATGTAAGTCAATATGTGTATTATTTCATTGTGTTAATTTATTTATTGTTATAATATCCTAATTAATGTTGGTTATTTTTCATAAGTTAATTGTTAATATGGTCACCCGAACTCCCTATAGAACTGGCCAGCAGGAGGGTCAGAGGTGAAGTATTCAGCCGACATCCACCCATTAATCTCAGTCACTAACTGAGCAGATGATTAGGGAAGTGTCACTTGTCGCTGGCCACCTCTTCCGACCTTCCCCGGCCGTCTGGAACATTCGCGGTGATTCACTGAAACCAGAGACTTCCAGGAAACAGTGATATTCCTATAAAAAGGGCTGCAATGAGTGAGGACACTCAGATCTTGGCGAGCAGCGAAGCAGCGCCGTGCTAGTGTACGGAATAGAAGACTGTGTACGTGCATCGGAAGAGTGTGCGTAACTGTGAGCGACAGTGGAACTGTAACAGACGAACTGGTGAAACGTAAATGTGTGCATTACGTAATTCTGTGTAATTGGCAAGTTTTCAACTGTAAGTCGGTGAAAATAAAGAACATTTTTGAGTGGTGCAATCGGACTTTTAATTTTACGAACCCACAAAGTCACACTATTGTCAACAGTTAAATGAAATGTCCAGTTTTAATTTCTATTTGGATTAAAATGTGCTTTCTGGCTGGAGTAGATCGTTCTGTTTCTCCTTCAATGCTAGATCGACTCTCTCACATTCCATTTCTGGTTCAGATGTTGGCAGCTCTTTGTTTCAAATAGGAGAGCCAAAATAATCAAGTTTTCGAGGTAGGAGGTACGTCCAGAAAGTAAGATATGTTTGTTAATAAAATTAAATTGTGTACAGATACAGAAAAGTTATTTATTGCACAAAATTCTACAACCCTTAAACAACTTTTCCACATAACTGCCGAAATTTTGTAGTCATTTGTCATAGCGAGGCACAAGTTTTTTTATACCTTCTTCATAGAAGTTTGCCGCCTGTGCCTTCAACCAGTTGGAAACATTTTCTTTCAGCTCTTCGTCATTGTTGAAGTGTTGACCGCCACAGAAAGATTTGAGATGTAAAAACAGATGAAAGTCGCTAGAAGCGAGGTCAGGGCTGTACTGGGGGTGGTCAAACACGTCCCAGCCAAATCCCTGTAGGATGTTTTTCATCGCATTTGAAGTGTCTGGTCGCGCGTTCTCGTGAAGAAACAACACATTTTGACATCACAAATTTGCCAATAAATTTCAATTGGTTTCACTTTCCTTGCATTCAGAAAACGAATCACAGATCTGATTTCAAAAACGGCGGGATTTTCAATCAACACCGACATTGTAAACAAGCACAACAAATCGTACATGGCTGACAACGATCTCACAATGGCGCACGTTTCTTATCCTTGATACAGTGCGGCTACCGCGCATGTGCGGAACTGCCATGCAACGCTGCAGCGGAGATGAATTGAAACAGAACTTACTTTCTGGATGCCCTTTGTATCAATCTTCTTCCTCTTATCTTATTTTCTTATATTTTGTTTATATGTCTACCATGTACAAGACATGCAGTACTTTCTCTAAACATTACGACTTTTTATTCCTGTTTTCATTATAATATTCATTTATCTTTTTAGGTTATGTTATATTAGATGAAGTCTTGATTGGAAATAATACCGAAAGAGCAATATGGACTTCCTTTCTTTTGTACGAGGCGTGTTCAACAAAGACTGAGGCTGATTATTTTCACACATGTTTATTAAAATTCTATGTTTACATGAACTTTTTCAAAGTAGTCCCCTCCTACTTCAATGCACTTTTTATAGCATATCTGCCAGTTCTTGAGCACGTGCTGCAGACTATTCTTTGTCACGTCCTCGAGAAACGCCTCACTTTTCTTGAGCACTGCTTCAGAGTTCTCAAATAGAATACTCCTAAGCTTCAATTATCACCGGTAATCAGTCATGGCTGCATCATTATGATCCTGAAGGAAAAGTAGCCAGCACAGTGTGCATATCGCCAGGTTCTCCAACACCAAAAGAAGGCAGAAGTTGTTCAATCTGCAGGAAACGTGATGGTGATCACATTGACTGTAGGTAATGGGATGATTTACCAGCATGCAGTTCCCCCTCTCACTTTTCTTACAGCAGCATACTACACGTCAGTATTGGCTACACTGAGGAAGCACATTGCAAAGAAGCGACTGGAACAAAGAAACTATTTCTTTGCGCACTCTAAACATACTAATTACAGAATTATTTTGTTTTCTCCATGTTACAGAGCTATTTTTCTGACGATTACTGTCCAAACCCCATGTTTGTAGCACATCTGGTTTCGGTGATATGGAAAAATAAGGCACCTGACTAGAAAAAACAGAATCATTAAATGTCAGTGAAGAAAAGCACACACGTGCTATGCTGCAGTTGTATTTTGTACCTTGCATGCAATAAAATGAAGAACTTTTAAGAGTGCACACGTGCTTCTCAAAGTTAGTAAATATACCGCTTAGCAAACCTAGTACTGGTGCATCTATTAATAACTGCCAAACAACTGATAAAATTTTACATAAGCAGGCTACAAATATTTTTGTTAATGTGTGTTCATTTTTAAAAAAAAAATGTCAATTAAAGACATATTCGACAGTACAAATTGCGCTCAGAGTCGAGAATTAACGACATAATCTTGTCGCGAAGTGCTTATTCTGTGACAAACATTGTTAAATAAGGCAAACAGTTTACCAAATTAGGAGGGTTTCCATATTTATATCTCCAGGAAAACATCGGGCAGACAGAAAACGTGCTGCTAACTTGGACAACTTTCAAAAGTGTGTTTTACGTAGAACAATTTATGATTTATATGACAAGTGTGAATATCTGACTGCTAAAAGGCTGACCAATTTAATTAGGGGGTAAATAGAATATACGGATTCTGTATCTTCTTTGCATAATGTTCTGAAATCCCTTGGGTTCAAATATAAGAGAACCAACGATGGTAGCAAATTTCTGCTTGAAAGAGGCCATATTGTTGCTGCAAGACTAAAATTGCTGCGCGTAATGTACAGCATTAGTACAGGAGATTCATTGTGTAAACATGCTTCATAAATATCATTCCTATCTTCCGTATTTATTAAGTATTTTAATGAAACAAAAATTGGTTCAAAGCCCATTACTGGCAGCATACAAATAATGCATAATTAAAATAGAAACTATATTCACAAATCGTTGAAATGTCATTATTTTGTTTCACTGTAGCAAACACCTTATTTCGTATAACGCATCTAATTTGAATCATTTTGTTTTGTATGCATAAGAGCGATAGCTACGTGAGCGAACTGTTCTCCAGTTCACGGTTTTAAGGTTCAGATTATGCGATAATCATTGTATATGTTCTCACACAAATGCTGAAATATGAAGCGCACTTCTCTGTCAGCATCTGTATCACTGTACTTTCTCAGAATCCGTGTGATACTTGCTAGGTGGTCTTGGTGAGACAAAGACAAATATATCTTCCATCTCTGTCGCCCGCTAGTCGTGGAAATAACTACACCAAGAGAGTACGATAACCGTTTTGGCTCAAGCAATGTTCATTCTTATTTTGTAGCTACTCTAGGGCTATATTACAATTGTATAACAAAACAAAACTAAGGTAATGGGCATACTGATTTAATAGAACTGCTTTTGTCAGCTTAATGTTTGGCTAAGTTCAGTAATGTGGTGAAGGAGCTATTCCATATCAGCCGTTGTTACGTCCTTCGCAGATATTTAACCCTATCTGTGCTTTCCTAGCCAACCCTTCAGTTCAAAATTAATTACGTTGCAAAAGACGTTTCATCCAATGACCACCATTTGTCTGTTTACCTGTGAGGTAGAAGGAAAGAGGAAGACATGAATGAACCCAAGCGAAAAACATTCCACACTTCGGGTGTTCATTTTGCTGGCTCAGGTCTAGATCATCAGCTGTCGTATATCAAACTCTATTTAGCTGTTATTTTGATGCCATAGTTTTCTCTTATTTTTGCGTAATATTACAAGCTCTGCTTTTCTCTCTACTTTATTTGAACCTAGATAAAACTTGACAAAAATACCTACTTAGTTATAGATACAAAGAAATACTTTTACGAGGGCTGTTCAATAGAGAATGAGCACATTTTTGTTTCACAACGTACCTTTACTCATCCTCATAATTTTGATGGTCCTTCTCAAAATAATCTCCCCTGAATGCGATGCACTTTTCCCAGTATTTCCGCCAGTCTTCAAAGACATGCTGGAAACCATTTTTGAGAGATCCTTCAATATCGCCTCCACAGCCTTCACTACTTCTGATGATGGATAATATCTCCCACGAAGGCATTTCTTCAAGTTAGGGAATAGATAAAAGTCACATGGGGATGAATCCGGACTATAGGGAGGGTGAGGGATGCACTTCACGTTGATTTTTGCCAGATATTCAGCAACAACATTGGCAATATGCGGCCGCGCATTATCGTGGTGCAGCATCCAGCCTGCTTCATGGAAATGTGGTCTTTTGTGCCTGATATGGACTTACAATGTTTTCAGGATATCCCTGTAGTATTGTCAAGTTACCGATGGATGTGCAGGTACAACATGCTGACAAACCATTCCCTGAATATCAAAGAATGAGATGACCATAACTTTCCCAGCAGAATCAACCACTTTTTCTTCTTTGGGGGGTTGGTGATGAAGGGGAGTTCCACACTGAGCTTTGCTGTGTGCTCTCAGGAACAAAATGACGTAGCCAAGTTCCATCAGCAGTGATTACGTTTGATAGGAACTGCGGATCTTCCTCTAACATCAACTTTAACTGCATGTTACCTCAAATTGCAGTGTTTGGCGATACTGAACATGTCTGAACTTGTCTGGTTGTCACAGGTGGGAACCAGGAGTACCATAAATGAAACTACTTCGGCGTGTTTGTTTCACTTATGATAACAAAATAAAATAAGGTTGAATCTTAGTGCGAAAAATTATGTCCATAAAAATTATGATCATTCTTTAGTGAAAAGCCCTCGTATTAAAGTTCCATGCAGTCAATTGTGGACAGCACTTGATTGGGAAATGCCTCTATCTAGTAAATTATCTATTCACTATCGATTGTTCTTGCATCTCTAGCTGACCCGGCGAACTTCGTACCGGCAATAAAGGTGTCTGAATTTATCCATATAAATAAATCAAATTAGGATTAGTTATTTATTCTGCAATTGGGAATGAGGTTTAAATACAACATAGATACAATTAAGTTAATAAATTTAAAGCTTTCTGATATACACTTTTTTTGTTCTTTTTGTGGTACGTAAATTTTGTGACTCTTTGAGATCGTAAAATTTAAAGTCAAGTTTGTAGAAATACAAATGGCTCTTTATTTTCGTATAAAGACACCTTTGTACACCCTTTGCAGCCAGGTGACGTAACATACATCAACACAGTCTCTCGTGGCTTCACCACGGGTAAATAAGCAAAAGAAGTCACTTTCATATCACTACTCTATTTCAGTTCTCAACTCGCAACTCGGTACAGTTCAAATGTCTACACACACAATAGACGGCTCACTAGCGACTCTGTTGCTCTTAGCAGCTCCCTGCCGACACTGGCTGTCTAGTCCAGTCCGGTCGCTTTTATACGCGAGCCGCTGTTTCTCAAAGGTTCCCGAAGATTCACGGAGTTTCATGGTGGAGCGAGAATGTCCAGACTATCTGCTTCTCTTTCTCCGTCTGTTGCTCTCTCACCCTCTCCCGGCAAGTGTGCAGCGCTAGTTGGTCCCCGGGCGTGGCTTGGACGCGATCTGTCTCTTTCACTCCCCGCTTCTATCTCTCTCGGGGCTCGTTTACACAGTAGCATAACAATGCCTCGTGACAATATATAAGATGATGGTTCTCCGATACGGGAACAGGCGACGTATGCTTGTCCATGAGAGAAACAGGGAAACTCCAAGTTGATTCCGTAAACTTCCAACGACTGCCCTTGGTCATCGCAAAGGCCAAACGCACGGGTAATTGTACACGCTTAAAATCAAAAGGTAAATCCGTTGGAACCATTGGAATACGCCGAATCAAGATATCCTCTCCTTTGGACTTACCCTTGATGACTGTTGCCTCGATGACGTTATTCATTAGCTTTTCACAGTTAGTCGCGTTCCATAGCACAGTCGTGGTTTGTTAATGTTAAACAGAGTGATCACAGCTGATCCTGCTTTTAATTTTTAATTCTGATGTGGGGGTCCAGGCAATTCTAATGAATTTAAAATCTCTGTAGGATATTAAAGTTCATTGATGGAAATGAATCATTTTTTCACACTAGCCGTATATAGGCTAAGGTCTTTGATAGAGTCAGCATGAAACATTCAAAGCCACGGGCGGGATTTGAAACACGGATCTTCTGGTTTCCTTCCAGTCACTCTTAGCCAGTGAGCTACCAAGTCCAACGTGCCGTCCTGACATTAAATTCTCCAATTGACTCATATTTTTCCCCGGTAACCACTAGGGTCTCTCGTATTTGAGATACACCGTTTGTGGCGACTTACTATTGTAAGTACTTAACTCCCAAGCTTCACTATCAAACTCATTATTTAAGTTAATTGGTAGAAATTAATCATTTTTTCACACTGAAACAGGAACTTTTGGCCCTTGGATCAATTATTCAATTATTCATATACTATATTTATTAATTATATATATACATTTGATCATTGTAAAAGGGATATTTGACTGTTCGTGAACGTGAAATTGTATATTTTGATGTAGAATATTGTAACATGAACCTGGGCAGATATACGCGAGAAACACTGCACTCCCGGGTGACAGTCTAGAAGGGGTGGATGTTAGACGATAGAGTGGAATACTAGCTATTTTGCTGTGCCGTTACACAGGTCAATATTTTGTTAGTTTTTCCTTGTGACGCCATACAGAGTATACAAGAGGGTAGAACACCCCACTCAGCCCCCATAGCAGTCAAGAATATTCTGTGCATTTGTCTGGTGTGCCCGACAGCTTATTCTTTCACGACGGTCCGCGTCAAGTTCCAATAGCAGTTGTATTGTAAAATCTCCGCCAGTAAAGGTAGAGCTACTTGAAGGTGCCCGGGTTCCACAAAAGTGTAAGAACAATTAAAACAGTTCTGAAATTATCGGATGTTTGTAGTTTTCTCGACCTTAACACCCTGAGAATCCAAGAACCCATGCAGGAGACATCAGCCATAGGCAAGGGCTAAGCAGGCAGCGGACGACGACGTGGAGACCGACCTCTAACCCAGGTCCTTTCTGCCGTGAGGCGGAGAGAAAGTACCGCCGCAACACTAGACCTGTATAGGCTAAGATTTTGAATGGATAGAGTCAACTTGAAAAATTCAATGCCATGACCGGGATTTGGACCATGGATCTCCTGGTTTCCCTACAGTCACTCTAACACATTGAGCTACCACGGCCAACGTGCCGACCTGACATTAAATTCTCCAACTGACTCATATTTTCCCGGTAAAACAATAGAGGCTCTAGTATCCGAGATACACCGCTTGTGGGGAGTTACTTTTGAAGAAATGATAGTGAAGAAATAGTGTGAAGTTATAGTTATAGTGTTATGCTATAGTTACTGTCCAGCAACGCAAAGAAGGTCCCAGAGAGGTTTGTGCCGCCTTACACAGTGGGACAAGGACAGCGAATGTGTGTGGCAGAGAGCGCATCCTACAAAAGGAGCCGAACCGTTAAGAAACATGCGTCATGTTCATTCTGTACACTAAAACCGAGAAGGTTTTTTCACAAAAGTAGAAGCCGTCAGAATGTTTTTGAATGGTCTGTAACTGTACTGACATGGGGTGTCGTACCCCGTAGGAGAGGGTATCCGTCCACTTCAGCTGCCGTGGTGCAGGCGCTGCGGACACCTAGCACTCGTGGTACCTCTGACGTCACTAGAGGAGCCACGAGCCGAACATTCGAGCTTCTCCCTGAATGGGAGTTGTTCCGATTGGATTGGACTCGAGGGGGCAGTGGTTCCCGACACCCGTGGGAAATCGGGTACGTCTACGGATGGGGTTGAGGGAAGTCATACATTCCCGTGTACTAACCAGCATAGCTAGTAGAAGGTGTGCTAGATCACCAGGCGGCCCCACCGAGGTCTTATCGGTAGCCTTCCCCGTTGGGGTTGGTGCTCGTAAATGGCGTATCCACTTCCATCCCTTCTTGAGTCATTAGGACCAGATGGAATAGGTGCTTAGTTTCTAGGTCTTGCCCTATGGAAAGCCTCACGGAGGAGGCACCGGGCGCCCTTTCGGGAAAGTTGGGTAACTCCCTGGCGGTCCGTGTGGAGGTCAGTCTTCACTTTGTGTGGATTTCCCTGGTAGATACCCCCGAGTTTATATATTATGGGGTGTCATAAATCTGTCCAGGGAGAGTGTGGGAACCTTCGCCTACACCCCCTGCGTCTCAGGCCTCGCAGACTTACTCTCCTGTGCAGGATAGTATAGATATTTATAGTGTGAAGAAATAACTAATTTCCATCAATTAACTTAAATAATAAGAGTTAAATGATGAAGCCTGGGACTCAGGTACTTACAAAGGTAAGTCATCACTGACGTTGTATCTCGGATGTGAGGGCCCCTAGTGGTTTTCCGGGGAAATATACCAGTCAAATGGAGAATTTAATTTCATGACAAGTTGGCCATGATAGCTCAATGGGTTGGAGCGTTTGGGTGTAAACGTGTAGATCCTTGGTTCAAATCCCGACCATGGCATTGAATTCTTCATGTTGACTCTATCCACTCAGTATGATAGTTGACTATGTCATCCTGGTTTATAACTGTGTCAAATGATTTGTAGGAAAAGAACTCCCCCGGAAGAAAATTCTATATGGTCGCACTGAGATCATCGATATATGTGCTTGTGGCGCCGATATTGCTCCTTCACTCAGCCAGGTTAGTGTACTGTTACGTTAGGTCCGGAGAAAGAGGCTGAATAAGCTTCACTTTCGAGTTTCTGAAGTGACAGAAATCTGGTTAGCTTATCTCGTTTTTATAACAAACGATAAACGTTATTTAATAAAATATGGTATCTGAAATATCTTTGAAGGCTTTGGCAAGCGGTGGAATACCTTTCGCCTTTGTAATGCTTTTGTTTGCCGGAAATAAAAGAGGGTGCATGTGTTACGTAAAAGTTTAAGTGTGAAATTTTATATTTACTGAAGGCTGAGGTCTTGCTAACAAGCAAGATCTTAGCCTTTTTTTAAAAAAAAAAAAAACCCGATCCATGTATACATATATGACCACATTGCCTGTAATAAGTAAGGTATTTACGTACCTATTGCATTCCACTAAAGGAGCAGTACTCGTCTTGAGGTACTATGAAAACAAACACTCACAGTTTATGTCAAATACATTTTGTTGAGTTAAGTATTTTCGAAATGTTCATTGTTATATTTTTGCACTTTACATCAGCTACACTTCCCTCAGCTACGTCATAATCCTTCCCTTCTTGGCCATGAAACAAGATGGTATTTCAAAGCCATCACATAGCAAGCAGCACCTAAAGCACTCCTTGAATATAGCTTAGGCTATATATTACAAAGAAATACGTAATGAAATCTTCTGTATAAATGTTTATCTCTGTGAAAGTGAAGTAGATAGATCAAGTGTATGTAAGAATATTTTACACACGGTGTTAACCTTTATTGGTTATTTGCCGCCTTTCGATTGAGCAAGAATGACGTCATGGTTGACTGGTGAGTCTATCTTGAAAGCCTAGTGCCATCTACGGAGAAGCAGCGGTAATTTTTGCGAACAGTAAGCCAATTACAGCGCTTTCAGTGTGGCTGGGCTGGTAAGTAATACAACCAGCTTCCCCTGGATATGAACACAGAGCACCGCGTCTTCGTGGTTGAATGCTACATTCGAACCGGCATTAAAATTGGTGTGACGTATAAATATAATTTAATCCACTGCATGGAGGAGTTTATTCAAAGCTATGTGTCATTCAGACAAGCCCCTCGGAGCGTAATGTTATCAAAAGTGTCCAGGTAACGTCAAATTAACATACTTTTGTTTGCAACATAAACATCTAACGTTTTATCAGTATACAATATAATTTTGTGCCATTCATACTCTTAATTAAAATGCCTGTTAATATTGGTATCCTTACATCTTTTAAAAACTAATAGGTGCATCAATTATTTCCAAGATACGGGATCAGTTACTCGCAAAAGGAGAGACACTGGACGCTATAAAGTGACTGGTTCCAATCTAGAAGCAATAAATAATGTTATGGCAGAAAGGCCTCAAGCATACCTTCTCGCAATACAGACAGTGTTTAAGGGGACGAGAGAAAGGACATATAAGAAAATGGAGACATAAGACTATGTACTAGAGACATTTTCTTGTTTAGACTTGGATGAAAGCTTTGTGCATATTGCAACACTAATTTATTTTTCATTCCTACAACATGTTCTGCTAATTTTGTGGTTTGTAATGAAGTTACATTGTGAGGAAACTGGGTGGTAGAAAAGAACTGAGATCAAATTGAAATATTTCTATTTTATGTGACAGGCTTACAATATGCATATATGTCTACTATAACAGAAGAACTGATGTGCGTTGTGAAATAAGCGTTCACTGACTTATAATTTTGCATATCCTTCATGGTATACTTTTATGACAGTATAATTAGCTTCGCAGTGCATTGCATTGCAGTATATGGTTTTTTAAAAACAGTTATCGTATCTACGCACCAGCCGATATTACGCGGGTGGACCCACCTCTCAAATTGTGTACTTACCTGCCGGTAGAGGTAGACCGCAAAGCTGCTGCCAACACATCTAATACGATCGGAAGCTGCTAGGGGAATGGTATATAAACTCGCTCCATCAGCTATGCTATAGATGACGTCAAATTTTGCGTGGTAATATCACATAAAAATGAACACCATGTACAAGAATTAGTAGAGAAATCGTGTGAGTTCAGCGTCAGAAACATTTTCTCTTTTGGAATAAGTAAAAGTAATTGACGTGAATATTTTTACCAATATATTGCAACAACTCTGTATTTTCCCGGCTCTGTAGCGCAGTTGGTAGCTGTCTGGCCTCATATTCACGAGGTCCCAAGTTCGAGTGTCGGTCAACATGAGCTATCTGGATAAGGTTTTTCAAGGGTTGTTCCTTATCTCTAAAGATGAATGTTGGATAACTAAGCTGCATGAACCCTGGACTCCTTTAAGTATCATTTTATCGACTTCACTAATCTTCCAATATGACTTAACTTTGGAGGACGATAATTAAAACAAAAACTCACCTGCATTGTTTTTCTTGAGTTTTATTTCCAAGGAGTATAAAGGAAGAGGGGTAAGGAATTTTTAAATGACCCAAAAAGTGTGAGCTTGCAGAATTTCTCACGCTTTGAGGCACGAGGAGAAAGACGAGGAGGAGGTGGAGGAAGGCACGAGGAGAAAGAGGAGGAGGTGGAGAAGGAGGTGGAGGAGGAAATAATCTGAATCAGTAAATAGTATCACCAAATATATTTGTTTTAGACACAGATAGATAGGCACACAAAATAGATATGCACATTAAATCATCCTGATGTTTCATATTTACACATTTGCATTAACTAAACAATTGCAAATGTTAGACATTCTCACCCTCCTTGTGCTCTCCTTGGTCAGATAACATAGAAAAATCTAAATTGACATTATAATTCTCATATGTGATGCTACTGCAAAAAGAAAGTTTGTTGATATACTTGAAGTTGGTTTATATGGTACAAAATTAAGGATAGTTTATTCACAGAGAAAAATGAAATAAGTTGTCAGTTACAATGCCGAATTAGAATAGAAACGCCGGCAATTACACATTGAATCAGAGAGACAGGCGACTACAGTGCAGCGCCACACTCGTGCATCGGCGATACTTCCGACCCTGAAAACACCGGAGGCACGGAAAGTTGGTCAAATTGGTAAGTCAACTGTTACCAAACCGACAATGAAACATACACCTAATTGGCTGGAGTAAATGGTAAGTAAACTCTGTTCTCATTAGAAGCGGAGAACGATTACGATGTGCTTACTTTCAAACTTTCGTAAAACTCGCTTCTCAGTCCAATCCTGAAATTGAATAAACATGCTTTCATAATTAGCATCACATCTTTACTTTATTTACTGCCTTCAAATGCTGTCCACCCCTTAAATTATCTCCACAAATTAAAACAATAGGTCACTGTGTTTCTAATAGATTTACAAAACATTCAACAGTAAAACTACGTGGAAGTACACGGACTTGCTAAGTGTACACAAATGTATGCAATAAAACGTCATCATGTTGGTATTATTTAAGAGCTGAAAGCGTGTAAGGGGACTCATCAAGCCAAAAGCCGGGAAAAAATTATTTTTTGCATCCATTAATGACAATATGAATAATTTTGATTAATTTGGTATTTGGGTCATTGAAAATCTTTACTACAGGGTGGACAAAGTTTCAATCCATTTTAGAGTAAACGTAATATTGGATTCAAACAAATACAGGTGTTGTAAAACACATGCCATATTAATACATAATCCATGAACATATTTTCTTAAGTCTCATTCGATATGACCACCTTGCACTTCCATACAGGTTTCTCAGCGATGCACTGCTGCCTCAAACACTTTGTTCAGCATTGCAGGTGTGATGTTGTACATTGCCTACCTGAGACACTCCTTGAGAATGGCAGTGGAGGTGATTTTAACTTTGTAGACTTGTGATTTAACGTATCCCCATACAAAAAAAAATCAGGATGTGTCAGATCTGCGGAACGAGGCGTCCATATGCGGTGTGAACCACTGCCAGTCCATCGACGTGGTAATGTGGTATCCAGATACTCCCAAACAGTCAGTGCGAAATGAGGAGAGGCTCCATCCTGTTGGAAAACCACAGTTTCCAAAATGCCATCCTGCTGTAATTGTAGTTGAAGTAACAGGTACAAGATGATTATCACCGTTTGTTCTCCAAAGAAAAATGGCCCATATACCTTTGATGTTGTCAGCCCCAACTACACAAACTTTTGGTGTGTTTCGTTCCCACTCCATGATCGCATTTGGTTGTTCATTCGCTCACACTCTGCAGTTTTGTTCATGTGTGACCATGCCACATGTGTGGAAGGTGGCCTCATCGCTAAACAACATATTTTACAAAAAATTGGCTTCCTGAACTGCCCGCAACAGGTCATAACACATTGCTTCGCGACAAGCGTAGTCTTCCCGTTCTAGTATTGTTGAATTTGGAGGCGGTATGGCCGTTTTTTACACTGAAATGCAGAACCTTCCATACTGTTGATTGTGGTACACCCAACTCTCGACTCAACCTCCTGGTTGATGCTTTCAGACTTCTGGTCACAGCATCGCTTACCTGCTACAAAGTGTTATTGGTCACCCGGGGTCTACCCGAACGTTTCACGTCCTGCACACTGCCTCTTCTCGAAATTTGTGCATCAGTAGTCTGATAGTAGCCCTAGTAGGACCGGATTTATGGAATTTTCATTCAAAGGCCGTCTGAACCTCCTGATATGTACATCACCTCAAACGTACAGAAACAACCGCCATTTTTTTCTACAGTTTACAGTATCTTTCATTTCTTGTGTAAGAGAAATTCAGAATCAAACGTTTTGTCAAAAATGAATTGAGACTTTATGTTCATCCTGTACTTTAAATAAATATCCAAAGGTTACTTTATTAACTATTAGAGTAATAATTTCGCAACATTTAACAAAAGAATTATCTCAGGCAATATATAACTTAGAAGTCTGTGGTTCGGCTTGTTTGGCAGCAAAATCAATGTTTCATACATCGCCTAAACTGGAAATCCAATATTGCTATAGTTTATAACGGTAAAACAGTTTCAATTAGGAAACAAGGCTTAGATTTTTGGTATTTTCTGTGAATTTGTACTTTATGCTTTGCACTATGACTAAACCTAAGAGCATTTTTAAGAAAAGAAAGTAGAATGATAGGAAAAGCTGCAAAAAAAAACAGTCCGAAGTGAAGTTAATGGAACTAAGTGACAATGAATTTGTAGTTATAAATAATTCTGCAGGCTCAAGTACATGTTGCTAATCATCCAAGTTATTCCCAGAAAAAATGAGTACGTAAAATAGAGAAGGTCAATGAAATCAATATATGTGAAATAAACATAAATACGTGGTACGTCCAGAAAGTAAGTTCTGTTTGGTAATAAAATTAAAATGTGTACAAAATTATTGCACAAAATTCTACAACTCTTAAATTACTTTTCCACATAACTGCCGAAATTTTGCAGGCATATTTCTTAGCGAAGAACAAGTTTTTGTATACCTTCTTCATAGAAGTTTGCCGCATGTGTCTTCAACTAGTTGGAAACATTTTCCTTAAGCTCTTAGTCATTGTTGAAATGTTGACCACCAAGGAAACTTTTGAGCTGCAAAAACAGATGAAAGTCGCTAGGAGCGAGGTCAGTGCTGTACGGGGCTTTGTCAAACACGTCACAGCCAAATCCCTGTAGGATGTTTTTCGTCGCATTTGCCGTGTGTTGTTGTGTGCTGTAGTGAAGAACCACAACACCTTTTGACATCGCAAATTTGCCGATAAATTTCAATTGGTTTCTCTTTCCTAGCATTCAGAAAACGAATCACAGATCTGATTTCACAAGCGGCGGGATTTTCAATCAAAACCGACATTGTAAACAAGCACAACAAAATATACCTGGCTGACAGCGATCTCACAATGGCACACGTTTCTTCTCCTTGATGCAGAGTGTCTAACGCCCATGTGCGGAACTGCGATCGCAGCGCTGCAACGGGGATAAATTGAAACAGAACTTACTTTCTAGACGCGCTTTGTATATACTATGAAGCAGAAAACTCAGGTTCCAAGAGGGAAAAATAACTAGAAATTAATACAATTATTATAAGAAATAACGTTAAAAAGAATATTTGAAATTGCAATATAGTGTAAATGCAGGAAAAATTGGACAGGAGTTGCTTCTGATCGCAGATGAGGCAGGAAATAATAACAATGGAACAATAAACCCTCGAAGGTTACCCCGACATTAAGACGCCAGCAAGGTATGCTAAGCTTGAGGGAAACGCAGGCAAGCATGACATAATAGCGTTATGACGCTGAGCGGTCATACAACCCAAATGGGTGGAATTGTTACTGCTGTATAGGAAAGACAGACGGCAGTGACCAATAAGAGAAAATTAAAGAAACAAACCCTGCCAATAAAATGTAGAGTAAACCACGTGATAGGCGTAAAATAGTAAAGGAATAGAAAATGGGCGGTGACAGACGAGAAAGGCTAGAAGAGAAGCTGGGAATACGACGGGGGAAAAAGCGTCACTCTGGTACTTAATACGACGGGAAGAAGACGTGTTACTGGAAGAGAAAAGTAGGACCCGATGTCGCAGTCTGAAGCAGAGTTATGGTCTTGAAGACAGTGCAAAATAGGGTATAAATGGAGTTAGCAAAGCAACGTAAAAACGTTAAGGGGAAAGGAAAACTAGGAAGGCAACGAATGTGCTAGCAAGAGAGTAAGGAGATAACCAGGTTAATAGTAACAAGAGAAAATAAAGGAATAGAGAGACGGGAAACACGACTTTTTATCACCGAACCCTGAGAAAGAGATCACAGCTCTCCGATAATCAGACACAACACCAACCTTTTCATCTCACCGTCAAAATCTTCACAATCCATCCCTACCAAAGCACTCAAAATGACAACGAACCATAAAGAATCCACGCCAAACTGGCACCCAACCTGTCCTTAACCAACTCTGAAATTAGGCACCGCGACAACGGGGCACATAAAACGTCAGCATCACGACACCGGAGACGCACGCCGAGAACCAGCGCACCGACCACGGCGACAACATGAAGCAACAAGTTCAGCATCACGACACCGGAGAAGAACTCCAGGGATGAATGGGAATACCCCACGACAACAGGGACGTAACAACTATCAGAGCCAAAGGAGGTAAAAAACACCACATCAGCATGAATAAGTACACCTTAAACATCTTTCTACAAGGAGAAGAGGCATAGGGCCAGCCAAGTAGTGCATCCGTAGACTGTCAATAATTATATGCTACTGAGAAGCGGTAGGACAAAAGTAACAATAGCTGAACAATAACAGGAGCAAAGCATGAACAGCTCAGCACAAGATATTGGTAGGGCAGCAGTAGTAAGCCTCACAAATACAATGCAACAGAGGCTCCAACAATTCCAGAACAACATAGAAACTGGATTAGGAGAACTAGGAGAACAAACCCAAACACTAGAATTTATAATTTTAGAGCAGAATCACACCCCAGAAAATATATTAAGAGAACAAAGCCAGAATCTAGAGACCATATTAGGAGAACTAGGAGAACAAACCCAAAGACTAGAAACCAAAATAATAGAGCAGAATCAGACCCTAGAAAATAAAATAGCAGAACAAACGCAAACTTTACGAAACCAGTTAGAAAGTAGACTAATAGAACGAAATAGACATCTAGAAAAAATTAGGTTAGGACAGGCGACCACCCAGGCGGAATTTCTACACATGCGCACAGAAATGCATGATGCACAGCAGGACATTGTAAATATAAGAGAAAGGATAGATAACATGTCTAGTAATAGTAATAATTTGCATGTCCAGTTGAGCGATGAGAAGCAAAATACTTGCGCCAGCATAGAAAATAAACAAAAAGAATTGCAAGAGCACACACAGTCTGAACTCATAATAATTAAAACAACTTTGACGCAGGCGGCCGCAGCTCACCGGTCAACTAAAGCAACCATTGAACACCAAACGTGAGAAATGACAGTGCTCAAAGAGGCCATTAACGACCTCAGAATAACAGATGATCAGCCTCAGAGTACTGACATTTCGAACGTAACGGTTAGACAAGGAATGTTGAACTCGTGCCAGAACACGCCTTCATCGGCTCCCGCAGATACATGTAATAGTGTGAATCAGGGTAGCATTTTCAATAATTGCGCAAATAAAGGACACCCCTACCATTTTAACCTATTAAATGAAATAACCGTGCCAACATTCAGTGATGATAGGGAAAACGCGAAGCGCTATATAATGGACGTACAAGCATATTTCACTCTTAAAAACATCCCAGAGGAATACAAAATGCTTATCGTTAAGCAAGGCCTACAGGGACGATCACTCACGTGGTTTCGATTAGCAGTTGGTAACCATACCAGGTATGCAGAGTTTCGACGAAACTTTCTCAACAAATATTGGAATGGTGCCACACAATGTGCTGTGCGGACCAAAATAAATACAGGGAACTATCTGCACAGGGGAACACCGATGGTTGACTACTTTCTAGACCTATCACAACAGAGTAAAATGCTCGATCCACCTATAGAAGTACACGAATTTCTTAACCTGGTGATAAAACATTTTACAGAACTCATAAAGAACCACTTAATAGTAGCAAGACCGAGCACCATAAACCAGACGATCGAACTTCTGATGGCACCGCAACCACAGATGACGGACTCAAACACAGGAAAACGAGAGAGCAGACCGGTATACAATGAACCGAATCTTAGTGGGACCAGGGCATACAACACAGGAAATGCCCGAAAAAATGACAACGTCCAGAATAGAAAAAGGTACAGAGACCATGTACCAGCCTTTGAACACAGAAACTATCATATACGCTACCAAAGACAAACCCGAGAAAATCCCCAACACTTTCAAGAACCACGACTACACAACGCACATTGGATACATACACAAACACTCCAGCAAAGGAGAAACGGCTGCGCCAGGAACACAACAAGAGAGAGACGATACAATGCTTTTAGGAGACCCTATACGAACGACATACCACGAGAAAATCCACCTGGACGTAATTGGACCAATAATGGACATTACCAGGAAAACCGACCCGCCGTGACAGACAAATGGACAGAACACATCAACTGTAGGAAAAAGCAGCAAACGTCGAGGCAAGAAAACCCAGGCAATACATCTCCAACGACAGGATGTAATAACAATGGCGCAGTGACACGACAGAAATTGTTTGCAAATCAGACGTTCGTTCCAACTATACACACATCTCTAAACGGCGCAACTAACACACTCAACCAGGAAAACTAGATTTGGGTAGGATGACGTTCCCGAATCCGACCCCGAGGTATGTGAAACAAGATGGGAACAAGAGCAAAGTTGTAGCAAAATTACAAATACAGGCAGATGAGACAGAGGCCGAAAGTGACAATACGACTGGAAAAATAAAACAACCGGACATTGTAGAAACACCACAAATAGAAATCACCATAAACGAAGAAACGTATCAGGAAACTTTGGATACAGGAGCAACTGCTTTTGTATGCAGTTTAAAAATTTTTAACGACTTAGAAATAAACGGTTTCCGTCTACAAACACTACCCACAAAGAACGTATATATTTTGACAGCCATCAGCATAAAAACATCGCACTCAAAAACAAACAATGATTCCATTTCCTTTAGGACGAATTCAGATTGAACTCATTTTCCTAATAATACCACATTTGGCAGTTGAAATCATTTTAGGAAGCGACTTCCTGAGGCATCTAAAGCCAACATCAGCTATGCAGGCAGGAATTTAACTATAGGACGAGACAGCGAAGAGGCCACGATCTGGTTCTCTCAGCTGACTGACCAGGTCATTAACTTAACAGAGGCAGAAGACCTATTAGTGGAAGAAACCTTTTTCGTACAATTCGTGCAGGTGAAAGCAGGTGTTCACAATGCGGAACTTAGAATCCAGCAAGTAAACAAAGACGATGGAGTTGAGGATAATTTTGAAGACACCTGCGAGAGCAAGGAATGTCCAGATAGAAGAAACGAAACCAGTTATCCACACGACTTCACTGTAAGGTACGGCTCTCTGGACGTAAGACGAAATGAACCTTTCCAACAACGAGAGACAGAATCAGCCTTTAGACTTTCCCATGAAATACCCGATCTGCATGTACACATATGGACCAAAATAAATGACAAAGTGCAGGGAACCACACACCTAAACGGCAGCCAAAAATCCTCTTTTCTCCGTCTTATGGAAGAATAGTGATGCATTTACAGAAGAAACAAGCTTATGTACATCATTCTGTTATGAACATCACATAAAAGAAGTAAGCTCCTGGCGCTACAAATGTAGGAACATTCCTATGAATTTAAAACAAGCAGTAGATGAAACCATCAAACAAATGCTAAAATAGAACAATATAAAGGAATCAAATACGCCCTACATAAACTCTGTGCATTGTACGTAAAAGTAATGGGAAGGTACGCATCCTCATAGATGCCAAACATTTGAACAAATTTATTATGCCAGACCATTTTAGGAACCTCAGTATAGAACAAGCACTAGCCAGCATAGGAAGAAAGAAATGGTTCTCTTCAATAGACCTTACAAACTCATATTTACAACTTCCCATACCTCCACACCTAAGAACATTCACCGGATTCTTGTACCAAGGCCGCGTGCTAGAATTCCAGAGATTGCCTTTGGCCTTATCAGTGAGCGCAAGTGGTTTCTTAAGAGCCATGTATGCAATATTTAAGGATAATGCGCAAGAATTCTTGACGGAGTACGTCGATGCCTTCTTTGTTCACGACAGGACAATAGAAGAGCACACACAGCACATCACAAAACTGAGAACAAATGGGCTGACACTAAATTTAGAGAAGACAAAGTTCTTCCAGCTGGAAACAAAATTTTTAGGATACAACATTTCGGAGAAAGGAATATCTCCAGACAAAGACAGAATTAAAGCAATCAGGGATATTCCACCTCCGAAAAATATTAGACAGTTACGCCGAGTATTGGGCATCTTCCAATATGAGGCACGCTTTCTAATTAAAGATGTGATTTTCTAAAGATATGATTTTTTCCCATATTGACTCTGGTAGACGTATTTCTAACCTATGCAGTGATTATTCGTGCCAAACTGTAAAAGGCCTAGTTTTCAGTAAAAAAAAGTATCGCGCAATGAAGTGTTTTTGTCTCATGTTGACTCTGGTAGAGATAGACTGACACTCTGCAGAGATTAGTCATGTCTAACTGTAAAAGGCGTAATTTCAGTATCAAAGGTATCGCGTAATGGTGTGCTTTTGTCTCAAGTTGACTATGGTAGCGATAATTCGACACCTTGCTGAGATGTACTATATAAGAATTTGTATATTGTACATAATGATCTAAATAGATGTGCATTTACGAATGTCTCATAAGTAATTTTTGTTCTCTGGGCAACCGGTTTCAATGCCCCTCCACGATGCATTCTTATCTATGACTTGTTTTAATGCCGGGAGAGGGCATAGGGAATGGTGGACGGTACAGTGCGGACGATGGTTCTGTGTCGGTGGAGACCGTGAGCTCAGTCGTTTAGAATCCAGTTGCCGAGCCTACACTCTCAGTCATGCGCAGTACACTGAAACGGCCAGTATCGTGGAGTGGTTTGACCGGGTAGCTTCTAACGCTTCGGTCCCGTCACGTTAAGATTTCAAAGGTTTAGAAATTGTGATTATTAATCGCACTGGTGATTAGCGTTTTGTGTGTGTATGTGCGTGCGTTTATATATTTTCTTATTTAGATGAAAATACCTCAAATTCAAAGCAAACTTCACAGCCAAACCGCGAAGTTATTAGTAATGTCAATCTATTCTGAAACGGGAAGCAGTTTCTGGCAATATGCTAATAAAATGCAAGGAAGTGTGACTGCAGATAAAGAGGTATCTGAGAGAAAATTTCCTAAAATAATTAAAGAGGGGGAGAAATGTGAGGCACAAGTGACCTCCTGTGAAACATCTGGAAAGTACATCGTGTACCAGAAACAATCACTGTCATTGATGATTTTCATAGGTGTGTAATTCGTCAAACAATTTATAATTTGTATATTGAGGAGAAAACTGTGCCCACTGTCAAAATTTGAGGCTCCTGAAACATTAAGGTTCCATTAACTTTAAAGGGGGAAGCACTAGTTTAAAGATTATATTATGTAGCATAGGTTTCAAGTGGAAGAAAACAAGGAACAACCGGGTCTTTTTATAGAAAATATATATGAGATATTGGCGTGTGTCATATTTACATGCCATAAAAAGGCATAGAGACGAAGGAAGGTTGATTATATATGAAGATGAAATATCTTCATACGACAATCGGCTCACTCACTTCAGTGCGATACAAGCTTTAGAGGCATCACCCTAGGTTTTTAATTTTCTGTAAATTAAAACATTTGCGAAAGCAAAGAAGTAAAACAGTAAAGAAGATCTGTTGTTTCTTAGTGACTAAGATGAGCAAATGCTAATGTACCTTAAAGTATGCATTTTAGTGTAGACGAGTCTGTGAAATATGGCCTTGTTGCATTGTCTTCCACATTTTAGCGCTAGCAGAAGCTGAAAGAGACGCTTAGAGATAGACTCACTCCAGTGCGCGAAGAAAGTAGGTCACCGGCACAGAACTATCGTCCGTACTGTACGAACTTCCTAGCTTAATCACAGTAACGTGTCATACATAGGCAAATGCGAGATATCATATAAATATTATATAACATGACTGACTGTTGTGACAAGGAAGAACAGGGTATGCAAATCACTTTGTGTCAAAGCAGCTGCAATGACAATTTATGTTTATGTATAATAACTAATGGCCTAAACATTTATATCACACACATAAAAAGAAAGAGAGCTCCCAAATACTTTATTTGCATTTCGTCATCTACTGTACGCCTGGTTTCTAATATTTCACACTTCCACTAAACAAGATAACAAACGAATGTAGCGTTTGCCACTGAAGGTCAGTAGACTTCAGCGCTCTGCCGTATTGTTCTAAATACATAGGTTAGAGATGGAATCATAAATAAACGCACGACTACTCAACTACAAACAGTAAATGTGAAAACAAAGGGAATACAAATGAACACTAAGATTCGTCTGGTTTAACTCGAAGCATGATCTACTTAGCACTACCCCTCCCCATGACAAGTGTGAGATGACAAATTTCGTAAAGACATTACCACTGCTGAGACTGCTTAGTGCGCCTGTCAGGTGCTCCAACCTGTGCAAGGCTTGCTTATTTACAAACAGTGGTTTATATTGACACTGAAATATGGCAACAATGGAAATATGACATCAATACGGGTGATGTCCTACATAATTAAGATTAACACAGATAAGCTCAAATAATATGCAACAGGCTCCAAAGATGAATCAAGTGACATACGTTGACATACGTTACCTCAGTGTCACTGTGATAGTGACTATGAATCGAACGATGACTTTGAAGGCATATTTTGTGTAATTTACGTCCTCCAACGTTAATTCATTTCGGACCACGAATGAAATGGGTGAAAAGATACTCAAATGAGCCCACAGTCCATGGACCACAGAGTCACCTAACATTTGTCTTTCAGGATATGGGAAAACCCCGGAATAAAACCGTATCCAGCTAACTCACCCTGACCGGGATTCGAACTCGGGACCTCTTGAACGCGAGCCAGGTACGCTACCAAACACACTGCCGAGGCGGGCAACTTTGAAGGCTGCAGGTTTAATCCAGACAATGGAGCCTAGGATACTGTTAGTTGGAACTCTCCAAGAAACCCGTAATGGACGGTATATCAACAGTCACCATATACCAGTGGCTTTTAAAGCGCTGCGCTTGTAAGTATTAAAGGGATAGCTACAATATAATCACGTGGAATCAATCGGAACGTTATATGGAAATGATGTGATGTGACATTAAGCAGTCATGGGTGACCTGCAACAGCACAGAGAGTAGTGAGCTCTCTCTATAATTTCCGTTTCAAGATAAACCAGATAATCTGTAGTAGACTAATCGAAATGGATAGCGAAGCTTTGAGACCTGACTTGCCTCCCATCATATCAGGAGGTTGTTGCTGTGTTGTTTATAGGTATACAACACCTCGCATACTACACCATCAGGAGGAAGGGATGAAGTGAACATGAGTAGTATGTTTTCACGTGCACTTCTGACTTATTCTTGTCATTACTAACTTAATCATAAGAACAATAAACCTGAGAGAGAGAGAGAGGGAGAGACAGAGAAAATTTTTGTTGGACACTGAACGATGAGGAGATACCTGAACTATCGGAAGTGTCACTGCTAGCTTTTTGTGCAAAAATAGCGATCTAATTAATGTTAGACCTGTACCTCTTGATATCAATGTATTATCGTGCTGCTCGAATGGTTACCCTGGCTTTATCTTTGTTAATAGAAACTCTCACATAACACACTGATTACTCCACGTGAACATAACATCTATCTGTCATTTGTGGCTCCTGTGCATTCCATTGGCTGAAGTGATGCGTTCATTGGTCACAGTTGTCCGAAATGTGTGTAGTGTTTAACGCCCGCTTTTACTACATACGGCACCGCAGGCGGTGACGCTGATGATACATGAGATGAAGATGGAGAACCGGTGGAATGAGATGGCGGGGGAAACCGGAGGTCCCGGAGAAAACGCTCTCCAACGCCGTGTTGTCCATCACAAATTTCACTTTGCGGTCGCCTGGGATCGAACAGTACCTCCTCCCTCATTCTTCCGAGAATAATCAGTGCGTTATCTGAGATGTTTGTATTATACATAAAGCCACGGTAACGCTCTGAGCAGTACAATAATACTAGAGGACATTACGGTTAATCCTCCCACCAAAGACTGCCCTTTGGAAGTGGATTATTTCGGTGGGGACTCGGCACGGAGGCCAGAACTGGGCCCCAAGTGAGGCATCTCTAGGGAGGAAGGATGGGGCGAAAGGAGAAAGGGTGGCCGTCCTTAGGTGTCACAACAGCGTAGAGGGCAAGTTACACACATTTTACTTAAATGGAAGCTTCCGCCGGTATGCCAGGACAACAGACATCCCACAGACAACACACTACTGTGTTTCGGAAACAATACCACCACAAGACCGGCTTTAGAGACCGCCAACCGTCCTACTGGAATAGGAAGGTTCACCAGAAGGATATCATTCTGACATGCAGCACCGAGACACCCGCTGACACTTCTACCTTGAAAGAGACCAACACAGGAGAGATGATGTGAAATGGTGATAAAGAAGTGGAAAGACAGGACATTCGGTGGGATTTAAGTAACCTACCCAGCATTCGCCTGGCGACCCGGGAAAACCCCCGCAAAACCCATTGGTCAGGTAGGTCGGCAACGGGAATCGAACCCGGACCTCCAGAATGCGGGCCAAAGACGAAACCACCTGAGATATCCAGCACTCACTAGACTACCCTTTACGTAGAAAGAATTTCTCAAATTGGGAATTCTCAAAAACGGCTGATTTTTAAATTAAAATTCCACATGTTACAGACATTTTCACGACAAATGGCAAGTATATCTGGATGTTCTGTGAATAGCTCCTGGTGTTCTGCTCGCTCTAGACGACTTTGGCATAGTTGGCAAGTCCTAATGGTTAGTCAGATTCGTTTAATATAAATATTGTAGATCTCGATAACGTACTCAGCTTATGTCAAATGCACTTTTTTGGAATTGATCATTTCAGAAACATTCTTTGTTCGAGTTCTTCGTATGAATATCGAAATAATGAAATTCCCATTTGGGAAGAGGTTATAATTTTCACACTCTCTCCCTCCTGCTCATGCAAAGAAAACAGAATTTCAAAACAATCATATAGCTCTTAAATATGTTAACTCCCACTTTTCCCATTGTATCTCAAGGAGATGTTTATTTAAGAACATCTTTTGCACACAGGTTTATCTCGATTAAGTGTAAGTAAATAGAGGAATAAGCATTTGTAGGAGTAATTTGTTAATGAACAAATAGAGAAAGTAATGCGAATAAAACATCTAATAGCTTTTATGTAACGACTCAAAGTTTAAAATGAAAAGTTCCTGAGAAAATGAGTTTCTTGGAAATAATAATTTAAAGTTGAATAGAAAATGTGATAGCAATTAACCTGAAGGTAAAAAAGAGACGTTAAGCCAATACTACTGATACATTCAATGACACTGATTTGTAATTATTAAGTAACACTTATATAGCAGTACGTGGTTTCTGGGACAAAAGCTCTACACAGATGTACTAATTTATTGTAATTAACATCCCCCAACGTTAAGTTAATTCAGGCGATAAATGAAATTGCTCAAAAGAGGTACCAAAAAGCCCAGGGTAGATAGAGCTTATAGTTACCAGACATTCATCTTTCAAGATAAGGGAAAACCTCCAAAGATAAGTCATAACGGACCATGAATGAAATGATGATCAAATGAGTCCAGGGTACATAGAGCTTATAGTTACTAGACATTAATCTTTCACGATTAGGGAAAACCTCCAAAGTTAGGTCATATCAAACGATGAATGAAATGATGTGCAAATGAGTACAGAACACATAGGGCTTAAAGTTACCAGACATTCATCTTTCAGGATAAGAGAAAATCTCCAACGTTAAGTCATATCGGACGATGAATGAAATGATGTTCAAATGGGCCCAGTGTACATAGAGCTTATAGTTACTAGACATTCATCTTTCAAGATAACGGAAAACCTCCAAAGATAAGTTATATTGAACGATGAATGAAACGATGTTCAAATGAGCCCAGGGTACATAGAGATTATAGTTACCAGACATTAGTCATTCAGAATAAAGGAAAACTAAAGTTGTCATATCCGACGATGAATAAAATGGTGTTCAAATGAATACAGGGTACATAGAGATTAGAGTTACCAGACATTCATCTTTCAGGATAAAGGAAGAACTCCAAATTTAAGACATAGCGGACGATGAACGAAATGACGTTCCAATGAGTACAGGGTAAATAGAACTTATAGTTACCCGACATTCATATTCCAGGATAAGGGGAAAGCTCCATAGTTATGTCAAATCGGATGATAAACGAAATGATGTTCAAATGAGCGCTGGGTACAGGCAGCTTATAGTTACCAGATATTCATCTTTTATGATTGGGGAAACCCTCCAAAGTTAAGTCATATCGGACGATGAATGAAATGATGTTCAAATGAGCCCAGGGCAGATAGAGCTTATAGTTACCAGACATTCATCTTTCAAGATAACGGAAAACCTCCAAAGTTAAGTCATATCGAACGATGAATGAAACGATGTTCAAATGAGCCCAGGGTACATAGAGCTTATAGTTACCAGACATTAGTCATTCAGGATAAAGGAAAACTAAAGTTAAGTCAAATCGGATGATAATTGAAATGATGTTCAAATGAGCCCAGAGTACATGGAGCTTACAGTTACCAGACATTCATCTTTCAGGATAACGGAAAACCTCCAAAGATAAGTTATATTGAACGATGAATGAAACGATGTTCAAATGAGCCCAGGGTACATAGAGCTTACAGTTACCAGACATTCGTCTTTCAGGATAAGGGAAGAACTACAAAGTTAAGCCATATCGGACGATGAATGAAGTGACTTTCCGATGAGTACAGGGTACACAGAAATTATGGTTACCCGACATTCATATTTCAGGATAAGGGGAAGCTCCAAATTTATGTCAAATCGGATGATAAATGAAATGATGTTCAAATGAGCCCTGAGTACAGGCAGCTTACTAGTTATTCACCTTTTATGATTGTGGAAAACCTCCAAAGTTAAGTAATATCGGACAATGAATGAAATGATGTTCAAATGAGCCCAGGGTACATAGAGCTTATAGTTACCAGACATTTATCTTTGAGGATAAGGGAAAACCTTAAAGGGTAAGTCATATCGGACGAGGAATGGAATAAATGATGTTCAAATAAGTCCAGGGTATATAGAGCTTACATTTACCGGACATTCATCTTTCATGATTAGGGAAAACCTCCAAAGTTAAGCCTTATCGGACGATGAATGAAATGATGTTCAAATGAGCCCAGGGTACATAGAGCTTATTGCAATCAGGCTTTTTACTTTCAGGAAAAGGGGAACCCCAAAAGTTAAGTCATATCAGACGATGAATGAAATGATGTTTAAATAAGCCCAGGGTACATAGAGCTTACACTTACCAGACTTATCTTTCACAATTAGGGAAATCCTTCAAAGTTGTCACAGCGGATGATGAATGAAATGATGTTCAAATGTGTCCAGGGTACATAGAGCTTATAGTTACTAGATATTGAATTCATCTTTCAGGTTAAGGGAAATCCTCCAAAGTTGTCTCATCGGATGATGAATGAAATGATGTTCAAATGAGCTCAGGGTACTTGGAACTTAGAGTTATCCAACATTAGTTTTGAAGGATAAGGGAAAACCCCGAAAAAAGCCTTATCCAGGTAACTTACCCTGACCGAGCTTCGAACACCGGACCTCTTGAACGTGAGGCAGACACGCTATTATCTACACTACCGAGGTGTGCTAGGACAAGCAAGGGAAGGGTGGAATCACGCTGAAACTTTCAATGTCGTAGACCGGACTTGAACGTTGCCATTAACGTATTCTATCACCTGAGATCTCTTTGTGATTTGGTGCTGGATGTTGCCATGGTAGTTAAGAGCACACGGAGGTTTCCGTAAAGTCACATTCCTTGAGTAGGCTGTGAGGGAAGAACCTGTTGATACTGTCCTTACACATAGTTCCCAGAGGTACTGCGAAAGACAGTCGCTTTAAAGCGAACAAGGCGTTCCTTTTAACCCTGTATCGTATCGACTTAAAACGTGAGGGTCATTTCAAATAAAGTGCTTCAAACTTTTTCTAATTACGAATGTATGACGCTTTAAATACACGCGCTTAGAGCTTTCAGTATCGCCGCCGAAAGTCTAGCTCATTATATACTACCATACAAATTGCTGAGAGTTCATTATAATTATTTAAAGGGAAGTTTGCCATTGCAGATCGTTTCCACATGTATAGTGCACATGCTTCTATTAGTGGCACTACACCTTTCAGCCTTACTGCTAAAGAAAACGCTGCCAGTCTTAAAAATGTTAATTCTCTAACGCGATGACGTAAGACGGTGAACTCTTGATTAGTGCGAGCATGTACATCGAAGATTGAGGAGACAACAATGTCTTATCGCCATTTACCGTTAGGGATGCACTCTCCTGTAACAAGGACATCATGTTTCAATTCCTCTACTATACTTTGCACTCATGTCACTTCCTCTACTCTGATTTATACAAATTGTTAAATATTCTTACGCTTATTCTTCTCTTCTTCATATTAAGATAAACATTTTCGGAAGTGCATATTGTGACTTTGTGGGTTCGTAGAATTAAAAGTATAATTGAACAAACTCAAAATGTTCTTTATTTCCACCGAATTACTGTTGGAACACTTGTCGATTACATAGAATTACGTAGCGCACACAATGCCAATCCACCAGTTCGTCTGTCACATCCACTCCACACTCGCAATTACGTTCAACTCTTCTGATAGACGTACGCAGTCTTCCAATCCGATCTCTAGCACTGCGCTCTTCACGGCTGCTCGCCAAGAGCTGAAATCTCCTCCAGCCCGACGCGTGGATTATATAAGACCAACTGGCCAATCTTAAAGGTTCCGGGTTAGATGAAATATCTTGGTTGTTCCAGAAGTCAGGGGGAGGGGAAAGAGACAGTACAGTGCCTAGTTGTGGTGGACAACACGGCGCTGGGGCGGGTTTTCTCCGGGATCTCTGGTTGCCCCCGGCATCTCATTCCACCGGTGCTCCATCTTCATCTCATGTATCATCAGTATCACCGCCTGCGGTGCCGTGTGTGGTAAAAGCGGGCCATAAAACACTACACATTTCATTACAGTGCCTAGTGACACTTTCCTAACCATCCGCTATGTTGGCGCTACAAGATAAATGGGTCGGCGTGGGCTGAATACCTCCTGTCCCGTACCCAGATCCAGTTGGTCGTGCCTTCCAATAATTGGGTGACAATATTACTTAAGTGATAGTCAAATGTCTTAGAGCTAGTCGCTATGCAATGCCTTACACCAGTGGCCGCCATCAAGTCTATCGTGCACTCCATAGCCTTCAGAGCTGTGGCGGAATGCCGATCTTGCAATTTAAATGCACAATTGACTGTGCAACAATAATAATCGAATTGTAATATGGAGGATATAATTGTTATATACATTGTTTTAATTATTTCTTTCATTATCTTTCGACTGTGTACTTTTAGTTTAATGAAAAAAAAAAAACAAATGAATAATTATTTGATAGTTTAAGCAAAGTGAAAATAATTGACAATCTATTTACAATACAGCAGTATTAAATAACAGCTCCAAGAAGAGCATTAAGCACAATATATTACTCAGAAGTGGAACTTAGTTTTCTAAATTTTTGTTGTCTCTTTTGGCAGACTTGTTTCTTCAAAATTAGGTATCACTGTTTGTGCAGCAGCTAGTCTGAGTTTCTGAGTTGACATTTCAAGTTCTGCTCCGACAATTGACTTCTGCAGCGGTTTTTGTTGAATTTCATTAGCGAAAAAAGTTGTCCGCATTTATATATATGCATTTATTGACTGCAATTGGGTACCACCCGGTGGCAGAGTTAAGAATACAGATCAAACAACAAATACTAGATTTACAACAATAACACAGTAAACAATACAAACATGATATTATTTTACTTTAGTCACTTAAAACGCATCTAACTACTTCTCTATTTACATATTATATACCATTATAATTCAAAAGCTAAACTATAAACCATCTAGATTTTTTCTAAATTTTATCAGCGACAGGGGACAGCCCTGAAAGACTGCTACAGGCAATTCATTCCATTCTTCAATGGTTCTATTAACAAAAGCAAATTTTCCTACGTCGGTTCTGTATCTACTACCATTAATTTTATACCTATGATCGTTTCGTCCATAATAATCCGGATTATCTATCCTTACACTAACGTCCACCCATGCCTTTACACCAGCATTAGCTTTGAATAATGCTACCAACCTATGTTTTTTACGCCTAATTCTTAATTCCTCCCATTTAGTCTCATCTCCTTTTATAGGCCCAAAATACTTGCTTCGTTTTATGAATTTTATTGCCCTCTTCTGTATTTTTTCTAATGGATCGATTTGGTTAGCTCTATACGGGTCCCAGCATGCTACTGCATATTCTATAACCGGCCGCACTAAGGCCTTGTAGGCAATTTCCCTGGACCTAGCGCTCCCCTTTTTCAATATTCTCATTACGAAATGTAATGCCTTCCACGCATTCCTAGATGTGGAATTTACTTGTTCGTCTTATCCAGCATTACTTGCCAGGTACACTCCCAAGTATTTGCAGCTGTCCACCTGTGGAATTTGCACCCCTCCCATGTGATAGTTAACAATAATTTTGCCCTTAGTTCTACTAAAAACAATGGACTTACTTTTCTTGGCATTAATTGACATTTTGTTAGCCGCAGCCCAATTACAGGTTTCATTTAAATCATCCTCAAGAGCGGTTTCATGCACTGTATTCCGAATTTTATTATAAATGATACAATCGTCTGCAAACAACCTTATCTGGCAGTTAATATTAACAGCAATGTCATTAACAAAAATGAGAAACAGTAAATATATATATATATATATATATATATATATATATATATATGTGTGTGTGTGTGTGTGTGTGTGTGTGTGTGCGTGTGTGTGTGAGTGTGTGTGTGTGTGTGTGTGTGTGTGTGGATCCGAATATACTCAGAAAATGAGCGGCATTTTATGTAATCGAGGCAATGTATTTCTTGGAAAATTTGAATAGAAATCACTCAAACTAATTCTATTTTGGAATTTTATTTTCATTTGACGATTGCATTGCAAATGGACAAGTTCAAGTTGCAATTCAGATGGAACATTATCAACATCTGTAGAGTAAGGCTCACCAATATTTGGATAATTGCCTCTAACTGCACCACGTGCAATTTGCAATGCACAAACGTAGTAGTAGATTTCCCACGTGTCACATTACATTCTCCAACCGACATTATGTTACGAAGACAAATCGCAAGAGACGAGGCAACACTGCTGTCTAATTCTATGTCTCAAACTGAAGTCGTACGGCTCTCGTGGCAGTGCACAGTTCTACGTCATTTACTCTAGCACAAAATCGATCCAGTTGTTGACTGCTGCCGTAGACACTACATTTTATTTGAATGAACACGAGAAGGAAAAATCATAATAACGACTTTCTGTTTGAGAACAGCACAGGTTATAAAGGAATGAAATCAATAAACAGCAACCCAGAAACGGTTAAATCGAAAAACGGGAAACTGTATGCATTAACCAGATCTATATTTTTATGTTGTAAGAAAAGATTTCATAGGCTCTACCCAGAAAATTGAAGATATACATTTCATTTCTCATGATGATATATTACACATATTGTAACTGAATAAAAATCGTTGGAGTTATTTTTCAGAAAGTAAATATTTTGGGAAAATTTCCAGGTAAAGAGCAGTCGGGATGGAAGGTTTAATTTAACATCATGCTTTTGAGGAAATGTGTGTAGTGTTTAACACCCGCTTTTACTACATACCACAACACAGGCGGTGACACTGATGATACATGAAATAAAAATGGAGCACCGGTTGAATCAGAAGGCGGGGGAAACCATAGATCCCGGAGAAAACCCGCTCCAGCTTCGTGTTGTGCACTACAAATCTCACTTTGCGGTGGCCTGGGATCGAACGCGGGCCGCCTTGGTGAGAGCTAAGCGGTCTAACCACTGAGCCATGGCGCGGCCGGTTTTTGAGGATGGTATACCTAGACATTAATTTTAGCATTTAACAGACCTTTCATTTTTCACAGACACATACTCGCACTTTTACATAAAAATGCTCCGTTTTATTCAAGGTCCGCAAAGCATATATTGGGCGAAATATCGACATGAAATTTTTGTTTCAGATGGAATTGAATTATTTCTCTACTTATTGTAAGAACATAGCAGATAAAGTAAAAGAGTCTACGTTTAACGTAAAAGCGACATCTACAAAAACATAAAACTAAGCACGTTTATTTGACGTTGAAATTGCTCATGATCTCTAGACGTTAGTGCCATATGTGACTTACGTTCTTCGAATATATGATTTGTAGAACAGTTAATAGAGAAGGGGTAGACAACTCAGTGCATAAGTGTTGTATGGGACAGAAAGCAATCACTATGTATATCGATTCCAAAAACATCATATCCAAACACAGAGGATGCGGTAGTAATTTAAGACGAGTTTACAAACTTTTATTCATTAACGTACATTCGCACATATATTTAAACAGTTACCTGTAGGAGCAACGTATCACATTCATCATTTGACAATTTATTGGAACACAAAATGGCAGATCTACGCAGTGGGACCAACTGGATTTAAATATTTAGCCAAAATGTGCTGAGAATTAGGTAAGTTCTTTTCGCTTCTGTTACAAATTACGACAGTTTTTAGCCCATACAGTAAATGTTATGGATGTTGCAGTTTTATTTGTCTTAAAACTACCAAAATGAGCTCCAAACACTGTATGAAGCTGTAAAAAGCGTGTCAAGTTTCGAGGTGGAGGTCTGAGGTCCGCGGTGACTTATTCGTATAGGAACCTACACTATCAAGTTAGCGTTGGCTAAATGGCATTATACAGGTTACTTCACCACATAGCCATTGCAAGGCTGCTTCAAATACTTTGTGTTAAGCTGAAAAGTTTTATTACCTTTTCTTTTACCTCTTGGGGCCTATAATCTGATATTATAATATAAATAGAAGTTTACGTAACATTATAGGTGTTTACAAAATACAATAGCCATGTTTACCAATAGCAGATAATTATAAATGTATAGTACGTAGTAGACATTTTATTATAGTCGGTATTTTCCTTGACCAATTCAATGAAGTTTCAAACATTTCACAAATGCAAGGGGAAACATAAGGTTTAAGCCAGGAACGTATTTAAGAGGGGTCCAGGGTGTCCGGACACTCCAATGAATTATCTCTTCGAACTTTTATTAAATAGTTGAATTAAAATTTAGTTTAAAATAAATCAAAAAAGTTTATTCAAGCTTTTCATCGTAACATCTCTATTCACTGTCAGATATATATGTAGTTATTTAAGAGATAAACGAAAAGTTACTGCACAGCAACTCTAGAACCCTTTAAAATACACAAACAATGTCAACTACAATAACGTATTACAGAGTTAATCAATTCCGATATATTATAATTTGTTGATTAGAATTCCCAGATACTTAAAGATGTCTAATTTTTAACTTCTAAGTTCCTATTCCCTTTTTCATTCAAGCAGAACTAAATACTTCAAATGCATAAATTAGTGATTCGCTTTTAAATATCTGATTACTGTTCATATTAATTTATCCCAGGTATAAGAACAACAAATGTGCAAATTGAAAAGCCGTTCTACAGACTTTATCCAAAGAAACAAGACAAAAATAAAGTTTTCTAAGAACAATGTGTGGAAACTTGTAAGGAGAAAGTCATGTGCACATAACATATTACATGTGCTTTTAATTTTTACTAATATGATAAAAACACATCCCTGATTAATTATTTATTAAAAGCAAATAATTCAACATACATTTTTGTAACCCCCCCCCCCCGGAAATTAAGTTTTAAATACCTGCCTGATTTAAGTATAAAACGGAAGTTATTAGACTTAACGTAGTGGACAGCCCCTAAAAATGGAAGCCAACTGCGTAACAAGGTTTACAACAACAGATACGGTACAGTTAAAAGAGTCACAAAGTTTAAAGTGATACTTAGTTAAAGATAGCCCTTAGTTTCTATTTGAAGGGCACCTAAATGCCGAGAGGGGTGAGCTCGGCGCGCAACTTATGCGGTGAGCTAATCCCTGTAGATTCCTAATTATCAGACGGTCATTCTTATGTCTTTGGCTCACAAGAGTACCAATAGCGACAAATAAATTAGTAACTGAAACACATACAATAAAGACTTGTTAGACCACAAACAAAATGCAGTCTGTGTGCGCATACGTGAGGAGAGCCTTCTCCCTTTCTACGCCATCCAAATAAAAATGAAATGTCTAGTGTTTAACGCCCGCTTTTACTACATACGGCACCGCAGGCGATGACACTGATGATACATGAGATGAAGATGGAGCACCGGTGGAATGAGATGGTGGGGAAACCGGAGATCCCGGAGAAAACCCGCCCCAGTGCCGTGTTGTCCACCACAAACCTCACTTTGAGGTTGCCTGGGATCGAACCCCGGCCGCCTTGGTGAGAGCTAAGCGGTCTAATCACTGAGCCAAAGCGCGGTCACACCATCCAAGCATCACGTGACTCCCACCCCTCCCTTCCTGCATGCGACAGAGCGCAAACCACAAGAAACGAGTGTATTTTAATACTGTTTTGATTTTCAAAGTTAACAGAAAATAATTATCTCGGATATAACCTCTCAATCAATCAACAAATTAAGTCATCGTTTCTTTAAACCCTGAGGAATAGCGCCGTGATTCGGCAGAAAACGCAAACAGTGAATGTAACAGTGAATGGCAAAGCGAGTGAAACAGATAACCAGTGCATCCCGCGCGAAGGAGGAGACGCAATCTAAAATGACGATAAAGGGGGAAAGCCACAGTTGTCCAATGTTGGTAAGCCACACCTCCAACTGTAGTTTGTTCGCAGTCTAGTTATAGTATTATATTCATGAAAAACCGTCGTTTAGTTAAGATTTTCGCAGCTTTTTGGTCCTCATTCAGGGCTGTAACTACAATATTAATGCTGGGAGCCATAGTACTAATTAGAAGAGCAGAGCTGCAATAACGGCTTTTGTGGTAAACGGATCAATGTTTTCACATTAGAATATAAATTCGGGTTGCATAGATAAGAATGAATAGGGTCAGATGGCTCAACTGGTATATATTATTTTTATTATAAAATATACGTTGTGAATGAACTAATTATCTGAATTAACCCGGTCAGCGTAAAACTAACTTATTCTCTCTTGACCATGCTGAATTTCCGTATATGACGCATCAACCCGGAGAATCATCGATAACATCAGGTGTAGGCGTGGAAGTAAATTGCATCAATCACTGGCTAGTAGTGACACAGTAAAAATTGATTTGTGTGACACCTAAATTTGTCGTGTTGAGCAATTGAGATGCGGAAACACAATCAGTCTACTACATGCCGTTTGAAATAGTATGTTTCAAAATTCGGCGAAAACATATTTTGAGCTGATGGAACTATATTTTTCGTAAAGTATGTGAAATTAGAGTTGCTGCCCACAAATGGTTCAGCGTACAACAATATATCGAGCTGGAAAAACATTTGGACAAAATGCACTAAATACTGTGACTTTGTGGGTTCGTGAAATGAAAAGTCCAATTTCACCACTCAAAAATGTTCTTTATTTCCACCGACTTACAGTTAAATACTTGCCAATTACACAAAATTGCGTAATGCACACAATTACGATTCACCAGTTCGTCCGTTACCGTTCCGATGCACGTACACAATTACACGAATTCTTCCGTTGCACGGCGCTACTTCACTAGCACGTCAAGCACTAACACTGACTTCTTACACCAAGAACTGTCCTCACTCACACTAAACTTCCGACTAGCTGCAGCCCTTTTTATAGGCATCTCGCCGTCTTCTCGGCTTTTCTTGTTCCCAGGCGAAGATTCCAGTAGATGAAAGATCCCGTAATTTCCAGAACAGGTGGAAGAGAAACAGACCGCACAATCATGCTTTTTCCCCCAGCCATCCCTGTCACCACTATAAGACGGACGAGGGGGAGGCGTGGCTAACACGGACCTCCCCTGTCTTCCGCTCTCAGCTGCTTCCATAGGGTGTTCCAAAGCCCGGGTGACAATACACTGAAAGTATTTCGGTATCAAGCAACAATTCAGGTTCCTGCCATAAATAACTATGTGAATTGTTAAGAAACTCCAAATTACGCGAATTTTATTGGTTGTAAAATGCCAATGAAACAACTTTACATAAAAGCTGCCTACAAAATTTTTATGAAGACACATTAAAACAAATACCTTAAAAATATAAATAGAAAACAAAAGTTTCATATCGATTGATGAGCTAACCTATTCGGTGGGAGAATATAATGTCATCGAGGTATTGATGAGCTGCTGCTGTAAACCGCAGCCCGCACGTGGGCGCAGAGCAGGACGCTTGCCGAGAGAGAGAAAGAAACAGAGAGAGAGAGACAGAAATATTTCTGTTTTTCTCTCCCTGCGTCGTGATTGTTATAGAACGATCGATTACATTCTAGAACAATGACTGGAGGTATAAAATCCCGCAGGGTGTCAGTTGCTAGCAGTTGCTAGGGAGTTGTTAGTTGTGTGTACAGCTATGCAGTAAGTGTGAGTGCGTAGCGGTGATTTCCTTCGTTTGTTTACGTGAAGCTGACAAGATGACCTTGAAAGCTGTTGTTGTGTATGTCACGTCATTTGTATTACTGCAAGGGGTGTGCAAAGCGTCTTTTTACTGAAATAAAGAGCGTTGTAAATTTCTACAAATAATACTTTTAACTCTACGAACCCACAAAGTCACAATATATCTAATGTAGTGACTACCCTAGAAGCTACTTGTGCCGGACAAATTTTTATTCTGAACCCAGAGATTTTGAAAGCGGTTAACCACATTCAGATATGCAAACTATGCGATGAATCCATGTATTTATTTTGGTCTAGTGGAATATAATATGAAAACGTGCTCCTATTCCTTACAAGGTAAAAGCGTGTCAAAATCGATCCAGTCATTTTACAGTAAGATAGTGCACGTTATGTGTTTGGTCCGTGCTTTTCATGGAATCACGAAGCAGATCAGATCAACATTTCCAGAATTAAATACTTATTTTCACAGCAAAGAAAATATTTTTGAAAGCACCGATCCGAACTTCGCACTCTAAAGACAAAGCCTGTAACATAGGTCTACCACCAACATCCATTTTAACACACTGGGTTTAATTGCATGTATTGCATGTGACAATTTTCAGATAGTGAGAGTAATGGCGAACAGCCTTGATAGGATAGATTCTAGGGCAATTGGGATGCTACTGGACCTACTTTCTGACACTGAAATCCGAAGTCAACTGGCTTTCATTAAATAAAATTTTGCATTTTGGAAGGAAGCCACATGCATCTACTGCGCACATGCGCGGTAGGCGCTCTGTATCAAGGAGATGATCCGTTCGCCAGTGTGAGATCGCTGACAGCCACGTGCGCGTTGTTGTGCTTGTTTACAATGTCGGTGTTGATTGAATATCCCGCCGCTTGTGAAATCAGATCTGTGATTCGTTTCCTAAATGCTAGGATTGCGCCGCGCAATACAGAATAAGCGCAGAGGAATTCTGTCAAAAGGTGTTGTGTTTCTTCACGACAACGCAAGACCTCACACTGCGAGGAAAAAATGCTACAGGAATTTCGCTGGGACGTGTTTGACCAACCCCCGTACAGCCCTGATTTCGCTCCTAGGGACCTTCATCTGTTTTGTCATCGCAAACCTTTCCTTGGCGGTGAACAACACAACAGTGGCAAAGAGCTGAAAGAAAATGTTTCCAACTGGTTGAAGATACAGGCGGCAATCTTCTATGAAGAAGGTATACAAAAACTTGTGCCTCGCTGTGACAGATGGCTGCAAAAGTACGGCAGTTATGTGGAAAAGTAGTTTAAGGGTTGTAGAATTTTCTTCAATAAATAATTTTTCTGTATCTATACACAATGTAATTTTATTACCAAACACAACTTACTTTCTGGACGTACCTCGTATTTTTCATATTAATGAAGTGAAAAGTTCTTTAGGCGCGTTCATCACTTTTTGTGGGTAGTGAATTAAACTGAGCCGTCACGCTGGAATATGTGACGCTCATTCGGGTGAAGTTGGCTCGGGTCGGCTCAATCCGAGCTAACCCTTCCCCCAATCTCATTCGTTATTTGTTCAGTCTTATGTTGTCCATACCACTATACACCATAGATTTTCCGTCGCACTCAACAGCTTATCAACAACAGGCCTCCAGGAATGTTTTAACACATTTAAAATACGATGAAAAATTCACAAACCCTACCCTAATTGTCTTAGGGCCGTTCTTACAAAAGTCTGTCAAGTGCCGGTAACCGATCTGTCATTTAACAAGTCCACGAATTCCACTTTAAACAATATCACCGAAGTTCGGCATTTGAATAATTAAAACCAGAATAACGAAAAATAAAACGAGTGTGCTAATTGGAATTAAAAGTGTTAGGAAATCGTCAAAGAGATGTTTCATTTAACAACTGGTTATTTTTATTGACAATTTCTCTTTATTGTGAGTAGTAAAACGTAAAATATAAATCAATTAAATGTAATAACACACAAATAATAAGATTATTACGCATTAAAATGACGTTTTGCGTTTAATTTCATTTACAACTTATACGTTTTGTTTTTCCACAAACTGAAAGACCTATCGAGGGTCAAAAGATTTGATATAATTATTTGATTTTTATAGATAAAATATTTAAATATATGTTATCTAATTTGGAAAACAAAAATTTAGAGACAAAGCACCGGAGAAAACATCGAACAAAAAGATTTGAACTGAATTGAAAATGCGTTAATATCAGTATCAATTGTGACAAAACATTTGAAATGAATATGACATGTGTTAAAATATGTATGCCCGCCTCGGTCGCGTAGAGTTCGAATCTCGGTCAGGGTGAGTTACCTGAATAAGGTTTTTCCGGGGTTTTCCCTTATCCTAAAATACGAATGTATTTGAGCATCATCTCACCCCTTCCATTCATCGTCCGACATGACTTAAAGAGTTAAAGAAAGTAAATAATAAAGGTTATAAAATGTGTACGAACGTGTAATAAAATATGGAGTAATGATTATATGTGCGATTATGTGATAACATGTGTAAAATGTATACATAACCAAACATCTCCGAATATCCAAAAAATATGCAAATAAGCAACCGAATATCATATAATTATGTTATAAGATAGCTATGTCTGAACTTGTAGTTTTATCAGTGGTTAGATAGCTTGGCTCTCACCAAGGTGGACGGGTTCGGTCCCAGGTGACCGCAAAGTGAGATTTGTGGTGGACAACACGGCGCTGGGGCGGGTTCTCTCCGCGATCTCCGGTTTCTCCCGCCATCTCATTCCACCGGTGCTCCATCTTCATGTAATGTATCATAATTGTCATCGTCTGCGGTGAAGTGTTTAGTAAAAGCGGGCGTTAAACACTACACTACTTGTACTTTTATTAAAATAAAAATGCAATGAAATAAGTGTGTCAGCAGGAAACAAAATATGAAAAAGTATTGTGAAATAGCATGTATTTTTAATATAAAAATAAAATAAATTTAAAAAGTATAATATATGATTTGATTTTATTACCTTTATGCATCCTTTATGTATATAACCCGGTTCACACGGTCGCAAGTCAGTCGTCATTCAGTTGTTTAAGAGTTTTTTCATTTGCGAGCACACTTAGCGTAAGGCATGAAATGTTAAGCTCCAACTGGCCTCTTTGTGCAAGAATGAGTGTCTACATTAAATTTTTAAGAATAATTTATAATGAATAGTTTTTAAGTTTGCACTTCTGTCGTGTGGTCTTAAGCACACACATTTTTATTTTATAAAACAAAGTCACCTCATGATACTTGTAAATTAGTTAATTTTTTAGTGACAATAAAGATGCACGTTTTAGGGAAGTTACTTTAAAAATGCGGTTACACAAACCGCATGTTCACAATTTCTATGGGACAGTTACTAATTTATTGTTACGAAACAAATCATTCACTTTTATTAGATCTCTGTTAAACATTTTAGGCGATTTTTAGTATATTTTAATGGCGTTTTACAGGAAATGGTTAGTCAATTTTTAGGCCCTACATATCATATACACCTACTGCAAAGTCACTTCAAACAACGCTGTGTTAAATCTTTAACACGTTTGCAATGTAATTTCATTAGCGTTAATCTGGGAGGGGAGGATTATTTAATGGAATGCGGTGATGCCGTTTATTGCTGCTGTGTTGATATTAATTGCTACCCGCTTGTTTAAATGAATGCAATAAACTGCATGGAAAGTTTCGTTTGTTTTTATACACACGGCCAGAGCGCGGTTTGTACATTATCTGGTTCTGCACTTTAACTATGGGCTATTTCCATTATATATTAGCAAATACGACCACGCACTCTATTATTAAAAGGAATAAAACTTTTGCAGTTGGTACTGTCTCACTTTCTGAACAGTGACCTTCCGATTAATGCCTCCGCATTTTGCTAAATTCCCCATTCATTTGGATATGTAGAGTCGGAGTGAACAATTCAATGCCCTAGCCGGGATTTGAAGCTTGGATCTCCAGGTCTGTGTCCGGTTACTCTTAACCTTTGAACTAATCTCTGTTTCATATAACCTTGCCCCGCTGACATGTATCACTCCGCGTGCAACTAACTTCCCCGTCATCCTAATTGGCTAATGCTTTCGCGCCATAGGCCATAGGCGGTGCCTTCCCGTCACATTGAAAACTGCAGTAAACGTCATCATAATTGCCAGGAAGATGGAAATAATAATTTGAAGGCATGCAAAGATAATGAAGTTTATAATGAAACTGAGCAAGTTGGAAATGAATTAATCAACAATGAAACTGGATCAAGTTTATAATGAAAGGCCTTTGGCCTTTTCCACTGGGATTTTTTTTAAACCAGCACACATACCTTGCAAAAATGCTTGTCTTGCAGTCTTAAAAGTCGTGTCAAGCCATACTTGTCGTGTGTCCTTCATACACACAAGTCTCGTCAATGTAGTATATTTTGCGATTTGGGCAATCTGATTGACATTAAATAACGTCTTCGCCACACAGCAATATCGCCCCTGAGTAATAAGTTTTCCTGTTGTCTCAGTTTCATGTCGCAATGTTCCTACGCATCTAACACACCTGTAAGTTCAAAGCACAGCTATTGGACTTCTCTCAATGACAAAGACGCATTCTTGTCTGTGAATGCATTAAATACATGCAACACAATTCTTTTTTCGCCGCTTTCTACGGGTTTTCACTTGCGATGCTTCAGCGAAAAATTGGCGGTAGACTCTGCCAATTTACATATAATAAGTACACGTGCAATAAACGATCAATAAAATAATTTATCTCGCGCACTCGGTATAGCAGACCGTCTAGTGGCGATATATGACTAATCCAGTTCAGGACAAGGTCAGTGATAAAAGTCATATAAACAAGATTCATCACTACCGCAGCACGTGCTATCGTGCCATGTGCTTGAGAGAAAAGGAACCTCCTCTTTACTTCGTTTAAGAATTAACATGCATTTCAGAAAAATCAACTCTGCTGCGTAATATATTTAATTCAAACGGTTACGAAAATATAAATTTGACAATTCTCTTCCAAGATATAAAGACATATCACCATGTTAAACAACGAACTAATTTTTACCGCACAACAATCTGCACCACAACAGCAGCCCGTGAGATGTGATAAGGTCACGTGACCGTAACGAGATACGGGACAAGCTTGCGTGAAACAAGGATTAGAATAGCCAGCATGCCAGCATGACATTGAATTCTCCAACTGACTCATATTTCCTCCGATAAACCACTATGTTTTCCAGGAGATCTAAATATGGGAGCATCTCCTTATTTGGTAAACTGTTTGCCTTCTTTAACAATGCTCATCACAGTATGAGCACTCACGTGACAAGCCTGTGCCGATAATTCTCGGTTTTGAGCGAAATTAGTCATCATCATTATCATTTCTAGCACTACAGCCCAGAGTGGGCCTCGGCTTCCCTCAGGATCCTCCATCAGACATACCTTCTTCTGCCTACCATCCACCAGTTTCTTATTTCCAGCCTTTTTACATCCTCCAATACTCCATCCATCCTCCCGTAGGGGAGGGGATCCGTCCCCTTCAGCTGCCAAAGTGCGGGCGCTGCGGACCCTTAGCACTCGTGGTACCTCTGACGTTACTAGAGGAACCTCGGGCCGAACAGCCGAGCCCCTCCTTCGGGAGTTGTTCGGATTGGGATGGCTTCGAGGGGGCAGTGTGTTCACGATACCCGTGGGAATCGGGTACGTTTTCGGACGGGGTTGAGGGAAGCCATTAAGTTTCCGGGTACCAGCCTGCTAATCTAGTAGGAGGTGTGCTAGATCACCAGGCGGCCCCACCGAGGTCATATCGGTAGTCTTCACCTTGAGTGTTGACGCGCGTAAGTGGCGTATCCACTTCCATCCCGTCTTGTGTCCCTAGGACCAGATGGGGGGAGGGCTTGTTATGTAACTAGGTCTTGCCCTACGGAAAGCCCCACGGAGGATGCCGAGCGCCCTTTGGGACAGCTCGTATACTCCCTGGTTGAAAGAGGTCCCGGTCTTGTTCCTACGGGTTCAAGGCTAATGGGAGTAGAACCTCTGGACTCAACTCCATCCATCCATCTCAAGCTTGGTCTCACTACTCTCCTTGCACCATACAATTTACACTCCAATACTCTCCTTAATATGTCCTCCCCATTCAGTCTTTGCCCTGCCCATCTTAACCTTGCTGTTTTAATTGATTTTACAATATTGTGGTCTTTATATATTTTATATAATTCATCGTTATATCTGATTCGCCATTCCCCTTTCTCCTTAATTGGGCCATAAATTCTTCTCACTATCTTCCTTTCAAAAATGTCCAGTCTTTCCATATCCTCTTTTGTAGTGACCCATGTTTCACACCCATATATCAGCACCGGTTTTATTAATGTTTTATAAATTCTCATTTTTGTTTTATATGATAAGGCGTTTTATTTAGTGTTTTATTAGATTAAAGTATGCCCCATTGGCACTTCGTATTCTTTGGTTAAATTCCTCTTTCATGCCATTACTTTCATTCACAAGAGACCCTAGGTATGTGAATCTATTCACTCCTTCAAATTTATAGTTAAGAATATGGATATATTTTTCTGGCTCTTTAATTTTCTTCTTGATATTAGTCACCATATACTTTGTTTTCCCTTCATTTATTTTTAGACCCATCTTAGTTGCTGCCTGTTCTAAGTTTATAAATGCCCTTACCATGTCCTTTTCTCTTCTGCTGATTACATCTGCATCGTCTGCATATACCAGTAATTGTGTGGACTTATTAAATATTGTGCCTCTTGTTTGGATGCCAGCATCACTAATAACTTTCTCCAATGCTATATTAAATAATAAGCATGAGAATGAGTCTCCTTGTGATACTCCTTTTGTGATTTCAAATGGTTCTGATAGGTCTGAGAGGATCTTTACTTGGCATACACTATTACTCATTGTGTGAGCGAAATTAGTACTTTCGAAAGTGTCTTTATTTGACTATTGTGTGCAAAAAGAGTACACATGAAGAATAATATTTCTAACCTGCTTATGTAATATCTTACGAGTTGTTTTGCAGTTACTACTAGGCACACTAGTATCAGGTTTGCTAAGCGGTATATTTACAAACTTTGGAAAGCACGTCTACACTCTTAAAAGATCATCACTGCACTGAATGCAAGGTACAAATTGCAACCGCAGCATAGTACGTGTGTGCTTTTCCTTCACTGGTAGTTAATGCTTCTTTTCTTTCTAGTCAGGCGTCTTATCTTTCCATATCTCCGAAACCAGATATGCAATAAACATGGGGGTTGGACAGTCACCCTCAGAAAACATAGTTCATTGACATGGGATAAACAAAATAATTCTGTAATTAGTATCTTTTGAGTGCGCAAAGAAATCCGCACGGTTCGGCCAAGCAAGCCAGTATGCATGCTTAATGCCCAATTTCACCAACAGATGTTAGGACTTAACACGACTTTAGCAATAGTTAAAACAAAAATTGCATTTCACCAAAAGTGTTAGTGTAACACATGTGTTAAATCTCTTGTTGAAATAACCAACCGAATTTCTGATGTTAAATCCTTAGCAATTGTAAATAGTCAAGATGGAGGGCGTGAACGCAGCTGTTGATGTCGATTGCTATATTTAAGACCGTGTAAATGGCATTCGTAATAGTGTACAGCCCACGAGGAGAAATTATTTTGAGTTTTTTTCAGAGGAAAATTTTCTACAGAGGAATAGACTGTCGAAACAAGTTGTTATGAAGGTTACTGCGGAATACAAGAGAGGTTAGAACATGCATCGAAAGGAATATGATTATCTCGCCTAAGCTTCAGGTATTAATAACTTTGTGATTTTATAGTTCACTGAATTATGTGGATAATACACTGTCCATCTCCCGTCTTGAAACGTTCACGTCACTTGCCCATCTTCGCTCCTCGTTTTAAATTTACGTTATACTGAGGTAGAACATGTATCGAAAGAAAAATGACGATCTCGCCTTTGCTTAAAGTATTAATAACTTTGTGATTTTATAATTCACTGTGGATAATACTCTGACCACCTGCCGTCTTGAAACGCTCAAGTCACTTGTCCTTCTTTGCTCCTCGTTTTACATTTACGTAATAATGACAAAGTTGCATCGTGCTTGTAGTAGAGACACATGCATTAGAATTAAATTCGTTTCCAATATTTTTCCACGCGACATCTTTCTCTTTTACATTAACCTCACCCGTCCTCTCATTTTTCACGATATCCTTTACTTCATCACCAATTCAATTAGCAATTCTTTCTCCATCAATGTGAAGTTTGTCTAACGGCTTTATCTATGATTTTGTTCATCTGCCATTTGTGCAGACGGAGATGAAAACAAAAGCGCCTCGCAGTACGTTCAGAAAATAATACCACTCATCCATAGCCTTCTATAGCTCTAATATTTACAAGTTTCTTGGCGTTAACACAGGTTTGTTAACATTTTCAGAAAACAGGTTGGTGAAATGCAAGAAATTTAACATATGTTTTAGCGCCGTGACAATTGTTACGTTACATTTGTTAACGTCAATTTTAACATCTGTTGGTGAAATTGTGCACAACTGTACATCATTGCATTCACCTTATTGGCTAGACCACGATAGACCAGTCACGCCTAACTCCGCCCTATGTTCATTCCTATTTTGTAGCTACCTTAACAGGGTAACATTCAACCAGGTTTCTAATAAACAGCCTGTTTGCTACTTATCACTCAGACCAAGGCATCCCTAAAACCAAATATATATCACAATGCTGAAAAGCTAAAGAACTCATCTTTGCCACTTTTATGTGTAATTACACAGCTCTAACGTTCAGCGATGATTGCATTAGCTTGACCGTTGCTTCCCTCCAATAAACAGTAAGTAAATCCAGATAATTCCATGGCCGTGATAATAAATAGACTCCTAGTCATTTAATTATTTGTAAATGAAGCTATTAATTAAGATTATCATTTTTGTGTCTCCCTTCCTCACCAGTGGTGGTGTTAGATGTCGCTTGGGTTCCCACAGAGTGAGGGAGCCGAAGCATATTGACCTGATAGATGAGATCAGGGTTGGGGGTTCGGTCCAACGCGGACTGGAAACCGGAGGATACCGACCCAGCGCCATTTTGTCCACAAATCCCACTTTGCGGCCGCCTGGGATCGAAACCAGGCTGCCTAGTATTATCATTATTTACTGTCTATATTATGGCATGTGCATTTGTGTAAACTAGATACTGTTAGGCACTTGTCCAAAGTCACACCCAATTATTTAATGGAATTTTCCCACCTTATCCTTCGTGCAGAATAGGCAAATGTGGGGAAGATGGTAGGAAAGTGGCGCTTTGTAAATAGAATGACTCGGCTTTCCTCCGAGTTGATGGATATTCGCCAGAGCGTGCACCAATCTTGGAGGAGGCGGAGGTGTCTAGGAATTGGGAAGATTGAATATTCTCAGAGAAACCCAAATAACAAGCGAACCAATTCAAAGATGACATAAGTAATTAAAAACATAGGAAACTGTGAAAGACAATGATTCACTGCTCAGTACAGGAAGGTATTCATACTGCACGCATTTCAGATAAAATGGGACTTTATTTTTCTTCATCCGATTTGCCAAGTAAGCTTAGAGTTATACTGTATCCGTTTTTAAATAAAATAATTATTTTATACAAAAAGCATACAGAGTTTTAGATTACTATAAAGAAATAATGGTGTCCCGAAGAAAAATTTTGTAAAAAAACCTTGTTTAAATTTCTACCTAAATTTTATTGCGTCACTAAATGCAGTTTTGGGCAATTGTTTAAAAGAGCGTTTACTAAATATCATTGTCCTTCACTTTTAAACTTAAAAGGATAGTGATATTTAATAGTTTTTAAATAATATACCAGCTTATTGGACCATTCTCATTTCGAACTTTTTTAATGAAATTAATAAGTTAAAAACCTTAACATATATAGGGCTAGTGTGAAGAAATGATTAATTTCCATCAATTAATTTAAATGATAAGAGTTAAATAATGAAGCCCGGGGCTCAAGTACTTACGATAGTAAGTCACCACAAACGGTGTATCTCGGATACGATAGTCCCTAGCGGTCTACTGGGAAATATACGAGTCAATTGGAAAATTTAATGTCAGGACGCCACGTTGGCCATGGTACCTCAATTGGTTAGACCGACTGGATGTAAACCAGGAGGTCCGTGGTTGAAATCCTGGCCTTGGCATTGAATTTTTCATGTTGACTCTATTTATCAAAAACCTTAGTGTATATACGGCTAGTGTGAAGAAATGTTTAATTTCCATCAATTAACCGAAATCAATAAACTTTATATACATTGATACAGGAATTATTGACTTCTAAATTTAATAATTTAATAAATAAATAAGAGAGGGATAAATAAATAATTCTGTGTGTTAAATGTAAGAATGTTTGGCCAGTCCTTAGGAAATTAAAGAGTTGAAGAAGTCAATCGGAAAGCCGACGTGGCTAAAATAAATAAAAGAGTTCTAGTGAAATTGTTCATCAAGAGTGCATTAGCTAAAGTTCGGGGTAATCAAATCTCAGAAGGTTACAGTCACTAAATAACGTAGACAGAAAATTGTGAAAATTAAAAAGCAAGAGGATTATTCAGCAAATCACCGAGTGGACCATTGCGTTTTACAGACAAATGAGAAGCTTTGAAAGTTGTAATTAAGGTTAAGAACTTGGTAGGATGGTAAAGTACTCGGGACTTAAATTGATAAAATATAAAATTTGCTTCCTTTACCTTGACTTCTTAGAGTCTAACAGATGTGTTTACTATGACCGATTACAGGCAGTTTGTTGCACCTGAAGGCCTTACTAGGTTGTCTTATAAGTAATACCGTTTTTTTTTTTTATTTCGGTGTTTTGAAAAATTTATTGAATTTCTTTGGTTTGGCAATACTATTTACAGGATAACATGGCTAATGTTGCGTACATTGCCAGCATTTATCAGCCTTAAATTGTTAATAAACAATGACAAAATGGAGATAACAAAGTTTGAAATTATAGTCCTTTATTGGAAGCACGATAATAATGTCGCTGCCGCAGTTTGAAGAACATGTTATGTGGAAGGAGAAGGTGTGGTTAGTGAGCGTGTGACACAATGGTAGTTCCGTTTCAACAATGGAGACAAAAACACTACAGTCCGGGCAATCTTTCTCCGGCTTTGACAGTTCTCGAGAGGGGGAAGCGTGTTGTTGCCAGTTCTTTAGCGGAAATTTCAAGCAGAGGAACATGTGTATTTTAAATATTTAACGTATTTGCAGATCGTAACTTCGTAAATGTACGTGGACAACGTGTATATACATGATCCCAGAATAGTTCCATGTGGAGACAATATACCATTTAATGGAAAAGAAATAACAAAAAGCTACTTCACACGAGTGGGAAATTCCTTTCTCATATAATATTGATATATATGTCGCCTTATAGCATCCTTTTGAAAAGCATCAAGTGAAGGTTTAAGGCTCTCTTGTTGCCTTTGCTTTCCCGGGGTACGCGGAACTGCAGACGGTGAACTTAAATCGGGCTGGAACTTTTCCTTGGTCACATTCTTCCTACCTTCAAGGAGTCACAAACTCTGTCCAGCACCTTGGTAACAGGTAGCAGAGGTCCACCATTATTCCCACTTCTTCTCGAAGTACTCACGTAGCCTGAATATAAATTCACGGCTTTGGCTCTTATAAGAGCCGATTTTTTCTTGAATTCTGACAATACCGGTAGCCACATTACCGTAATAGCGATAATAATAAGACTTACAGACGCTACAAATCGGAATTCACGCTCCCACAAAAAATTAGACAAACCACCAGCGCGGGATCCAAAAGCAACTAAAAGCCACGTGGTCCACACAAAATTGCAGCGGCCACACGGTGCTGGTTTTTGCAAGCCACGCCTAGCAGCGACAACGCTGATTGCGCTAGCAGACAGTTTTAACTTCCTGACCACGACACCGGATGTACAGATTCCCAGTACCACCAACAGAAGCAGTTGGTGTGCGTGAAAGTTGTGAACGAAATATTCGAATAGGGTGATGTTGTAAAGAATGTCTTGCATGATAATGAAATTAAAAGTTGGATTCAAAATATATTGAAGCTAATATATTCCTATACTCTCATTATAAAGATAACTCTGACGATATATTTTCAATTACTGATTATTATATGTTGGTAATATTAACTTTCCCCCGCAACCTCCTGCAGCCACTAAACGTCAGAGCCGGAGATACAGCGGCCGGACTGTAAGGGCCTTATTCATAGTAAGACTTGGTCCGGACCGACTTGCTACTTCCGGTGGACTAACGGTTGATCATCGATTTTCTTATTCATAAACCGCGATTAGCGATACTCCGGGGACCAAACACGTTGGTTCGGCTCCGAAGGCTAAATTAAAGGCGGACTATCTTTGCAACATGGATGACAGTGAAGTGATGAATGTAACTTTAGCGCGTAGAATTCGTGAAGTAAGACGCAGGAGAAAAACTTATCTACTAAGGATAGAAATTATTGGAAAGTATAACGACCTGAGCTTCAAAATCAGATACAGGTTTAGTAAACCGAACACCAGAAAGCTTATAGAAATGATTCGTCCTAACCAGTACGTCAGGGACTAAAACCGAGGCCTGAGTATCTCAATTATCACTCAAATCCTAACAGTTTATCTAGTGAATCTCATTGAATACATAAATAGCTACTGCAATACAGCAGGGCATTTTTACGTCTTAAAGTGCTGAAATTAATTGGTTACTGTACTTAAAATGAAATTCCGTATTAAGTTAACCTAGTACAAAAGGCCAGAAATGCACATTAAGTAAATAAAATAATGACTGTACTTATTTTGTGAACATTCGACTTTATATGTGCCTTCTGTCTACCACATTGCTCCTTTAGATGAAAAACACTTATTTCTTTTCCTGCAAAAACTGCAGAAAACTATGTATTTCCCTCCAGGCCTCCTCATTTCTCGTACCGTGTAACAGTTCCCCTTGGTCATAAACATAAATTCGCTTGATATATGTTCTATCAAAAAAAATATTAGGTTACCATAGATATTATATACTGATTATTTTGCATCGAAAGGAAATACATAGCTATTACAGAGAAACAGAAATATGAGGTCCCTCGAGGTTGAGAACACATAGTCGGTCGGCTTTCTTTTATAACAGGTCCACCTCTAGGAATAATGCCTTTCTTCATAACAGGTCCACTCCTAGCAAAACAATGCCTCCGAACCATGTGGAAGGTCGGTCTGCTACTCTGCTCTTTCTTTCATGCCAATACGTACCTTATCGATACAAGAGATTCGTAGATTATCCGAATTTCCAAAACCTTCGCAGCGTAAGTTCTTTGGAATTAAATAAGTGGACCATGTGGGAAACTCTCTATCAACGTTCGGTCTTGCGCACATACAAAATTCGTACGATGGTTAAAACTTAACATTGAAACCATCCCACTACAGTTTAGAACTTACACAAGTGATTCACACAAAAATTCAAAATGTAACGATAGAGGGAGAAATCCAGGAGATAGTGGATCCGTGATTTGGATAGTTGAGACACTCTCTGTCGGTCGGGCGTAGTGGAACCACGTCGTGCATACCAGTGCGGTAGGAATACACTGAGCACATAACACGTGTAAAGACCTCTATCGTTAGCGCCAAAAACAACACTCGAGTCTACAAACAGCGAATTTACAGGTGGCGAGTAAGGTATCTAATTACTTTAGCGAATAATTTGATCATGGAACAGTCGCGGTGGTTTCTTCGCTGATCATACCACATCCATTCAGGAAGTATCCCACACCCTGGAACAAAGAACAGAGTCCATGCCGAGCGAACCCCAAGGAAAACCCCGACCTGTCCAGGAAACCTCCCCCATACGTAACCTTTACCCGTCATCTTCCCTATTTTATGAGGTGTTGAGTGCTGGGAGGACTCAACCAGGTTCCTAACGGGCAAGGACAACCTCAACTGACATTTGTTGTATAATGTCCATCATTTGCCGAACTAAATAAAAGTCACATTTTTCTCTTCCTCAGAACAAATGACTGCACGCTATTTCATTAACTCCAAGTTCGCAGAACAGCAAACTTCTTATTGAATATTATCGACCAACAAAATGATTAAGAAACAGCTGTGAAACTACCATAGAAATGTATAAAGTTTTAGGTACACTGTGGTTTGTTTAGCACTCTATGGGACTCGCACATGAGAAAAAGAACCTTTCTACCTCTGTAACATTTGCTACGTGCTGATCCACGGTTTTACTTGATCCGTGGGTTTTTATGGTCTATGAATACCAAGAAGTTAGCCCACCGTTGATACACACTAAGTTAGTCGGAAGATAGTCTAGACCAAAGTGGTAACTATGAATACGGCCCTAACGGTTTACCTCGTTCTGGAAGACCTATAGTATAGATTATAGAGGATAGATGCCAATTTTAACGATAAAATTTAAAAAAAAAAATGTACTCGTAGGCTTTCAGGGGAACCTGGTGCATGAAAACATATCATTCATCGCCACATTAAGGCCCTTGGAAAAGATCTGTACCTCATGAAACGACACCTCACCAGGCTGAACGTAGAGTGGACATCTGTCAGGAGAATTGTCACTTGTTATGAAAAATGGTTAAATTATCGAAACCCTGATGCTTCGAAAGCGACTTGACTCCCGCCAACCTGCCAAAATCATCATTAGAAAGATCAGTTCAGTCCCAAAGTAATGTTCTGTATCTGCGGAATTTTGAAGGTGTGATTCACTGGAAGTCTGTACCAAATGGGCAGACGATAGATGCGGATCTTTATTCTCAACAACTGCAACGAGTTCATGAAATTTTCAGACGGAGATACCCAGAATTAGTTAACCGATATAGAGTGCTATTGCAACAGGACAATGCAACATCCCTTACTGCAAGAACAACTATGCAAAAAATTCAGGAATTGCGAGGAATCGAACTGCTGCCACGCCCAGCATACAGCCCTGATCTCGTATCATCAGATTATCGTACTTTTCTATCCATAGCCCATTTGCTTCGTGGAGGAAATTTTGATATCGTTCAAGCAGTGCAAATGAGTGTCACCGAATTCTTCGCATCAAAAACCAGGAGACTCGTACCATTGTGGGATGATATACCTCGCTCAAGACCATAAAATATAACATTCTATAGTTTCAAAATTGCTTAAATGCTTGTCAGAACACATTTGAAATCATTGTCTTTCCTAAAAAATGACAGCACCTGTACGTCAGAAGTTAGCACAATAATACGTCAACAGTCACAGTTTCCGGAACAAAGAATAATGCGTACTTTCTCTTTTAGCCAGAAACTTATCTAAATAGCTTATTTATTAGCCTGCACCAAATTTATCAGTCAGCTTAACTCAGCACCCACTCGCACGTACCCTGAGAAAAGAAACCTGAGGTTTACCCCTGAAACAGCTGGCAGCAGTATCAACGAATTTCAGAATGGAGACGGCATGAAAAAGTGCCGGTAAAATTACAGAAAGAATTACGACTAAAGTTGTGAATGTGCTCTCGTATGAAATCAAGTATTCATTAAAACTGTGTGTGCAAGAACAATTTATGTATTGAAGAATTATTGTTGTAGAAAAAATGCTAAACAGGATATAGTACGTGTTCAAATCCTCACTCACTGACAAATGCAATATATTTTTAAGATAACAGAATATGCAGCATGAAGGTGTCACCTGCCATGTATCGTTCCCAAGTGTATTTGCCTCAAGAACTTAGATTTCGATAATTCTGTCCTTTATCTATGTTGGTAATGAACTAGATTATTACTAGGGAGTCGTCGCAGCTTACAGAGTCCAGAAGACATATTGTCGCGAGGCGTTTGTTATTTGGCGAGAGAGAGAGAGAACCGGGGAGTGAAAGAGAAAGATAGCACCCAAGATACGCCCACACGTGAGTGAGTGTTTGACGTTTGCCGTGGAAGAGACGGGGGCGGAGAGAGGGGGAGACGGAGAGACGTCTGGATAGTTCTCCCCTTTTCTCGCTACGCCACGAAACATCGTGTGGTTTCGGCAACTTTCGAGAAACGATGGTTCGGTTATAAAAGACGAGAGACAACAAGTCGCGCGTTAGTTTCAACCCAATACAGAAACACCTCCGTCTCACACAAGAGTGGTGCGGGCGTTAAAGGATGTCCCTCAATCCGGACAAAAGCCACGCCATTCTTTTTACTAGGCGCCACACACCTGCTGTTGCTCCAAGTTCCACTTTAGAGGCCGCAGGATAAATTGGACCAATTCCATCAAGTATCTGGGCGTCCAACTTGATAGGGACCTAACTTTCTGCGGACACATCAGGGACCTCTCGGCACGGGTACTAAAGCTGGGTTCAGTCTCGATGCCAGTCCGATTAAAGTTACTCCTCTTTCGAGCTCTGATAATTCAAGTCATGTTGTACGCTTGTGAGATCTGGAGCATGACTGCAGATAGTTGGCTCGCATATCTTCAGCGTGCACAGAATAGAGGACTCCGATCCATTTATTCTGTAGGTCGTTCTTTCCCCGTGAGGTTGCTTCACGAAGTTTCTATTCTCCCATACGTAGAGGACGAAATTAGGCGTTGGGCTACAAAATTTTACGCTCTACTTCCAACACACAGAAGCGCCCTGGTTCGATCTCTAGGTGATTGCGACGCTACGAGACGCCGATTCAGGCTTTTCCAGGTACCCCGTATGGCACGCGGGCACCCGAGGTAACACTGGAGTTAATCCGAACAGCAGCAAAAGCTGAACTCCACAAACTTCAAATGAGCAGTTTGGCTACAAAATTTACCGCATTATTAATCCAGTAAACACCAGGGTGTAAGGAAAAAAAAATGGTTTGGCATCCTGTACAAAATCAGAAGGGCAGGAAAAAGCTACCTTGCAAAAATACCCTATTAAAATAATCCCACCCCATCCTGCATCACCAAAATCTCAACCTGCGGTTACACCCAGAACCTGGGTGGGTACGCAACAAAAACATGCGATGCGATGGCGAGTTAATGAGTCAGTCGTTCAGTGAAGTTGCGAGTGAGTGAATGCAGCTCTCGATGAAAGTGTGGCAGACTGCTTCGAAGATTGCGTTCGTGTGTGTTACGCCGTTTTGCTGATATCAGCGTTATACAAGTGTCTTTTACTTGAAATAAAGAGCACTTTGAATTTATGCAAAGCAAGCTTTTAATTTTACGAACCCACATAGTCACAATATCCTGTTTTCAGGACCAGCTACTCTCTACTTGGGCCAATCACACATAAAGGTCAAATGTGCTGCTTTGTTTAAACATTTGAGAAAATATATATTGCGCATAAAGATAAAAAATTGTAAGAACAGAAGTCCATTAATTGTTTAATTCTTTTTGGGGTACTTATTCTATAGATGAACCCTGAACCCCAACGGAGAACTGAATGAAAACAGCAAATCATAGAATATGTTCAAAATGGCCTCGATTAACTCCAATACATCCGTCAACCGAGCATCTCATGGACTCCCTACTGCACTGAGTTAGGCCTGGAGAATTTCATACTGTATTGACAGCCTTTCACAATACGAGCATGAAGAGCCAGTACATCGGGAACTGGAGTTGCACAAACAAGAGGTTTTAAATATACCCACAAATAACAATCTAGTAGGTTTGCGTCAGGCAAGTATGCAGGCCACGGAATTGGTCCATCCCTTCTATCCATCTACCAGCCTGCTGTTCAGAAATCGACGCAGAGAAAGCTTAAAATGAGGAGCACCTACATCGTGCATGAACTGTGTACCGGTGAGCGTACTGTAACAAGTGTACTGTAGCATAATAACCGTGAAACACTTCATCTCCACCCAGTTTAACCAGATGAAAAAGCGAACGTGGTCTGAAAAGTTTCTGATAGCAACATGGGGATGGCAGTTCTCTTAAATAAAAGCTAGTGAATTTCGCTGTTCATCTGTTGGCAGCTACTCACCAAAGTTTCAGTCATTTTCGACGCTCAGTTGTTATGTAACAGTCGTTTAAGTGAGCTGATGTGAGTGTTTTTATGAAAATGGACAAAAATCGATCATCGACCCCTCATTAAATACTTGTGTTTGAAAGGCAAATCGCCTATGCAAATCAAAAATGACTTGGATTCTGTTTATGGGGACTCTGGACCATCATTTACCAGAGTGAAAGTTTGGGAATCTGAATTTATACGTGGTCGCAAGAGCTTGGGAAACGATGAACGTTCAGGACGTCCAAAAACTGCAACGTTCACCAAATGGTGCTAGAGGACCACCAAATAATGTGCGAGAGATGCCAGAGGCTATGAACATGTCAAAAGTAGGCATTTGTGCCATATAAAATCAACATTTAGACATGAGAAAGCTGTCCGCGCGTTGAGTGCCGCGTCTGCTCATGTTAGACCAAAAGCGTGTTCGAATGAACATTTCCAACGCTCTATTGGCGCAGTTTAGGCGCAATAAATCCAAGTTTTGGTGTGATTAATTACTGTAGATGAAATGGGGTACACCATTATACAGCCGAACAAAATACAGTAACAAAAATACGACTTCTTTTGGGATTGTCATGGAGATATTTTAATCGATTATCTTCCAATAGCAAAAGCAATTACAGGAGCTACTACGCATCTTAACTTTGCCAAGCTGAAGGCAGATCTCGCAGAACAATGTCCACATTTGCAGAGAAAGAAAATCCTGTTTCACCAAGACAACGCACCGTCTCACATCTCAGTGTTTTCAATGGCAAAAGTCCACGAATTACGGTTTGAACTGCTTGACCATCCGCCTTACTCACCAGATCTACCCCCAGGTGACTTTTTTGTGTTCCCTCGACTGAAAATTGCGCTCGGAGGACAGAGATTTTCGTCAAATGAAGAGGCAATCACCTTCGTGAACAATTATGTTGCAGAGAAAAACGCTGGGTACTATGTGGGCGGGTTACAGAGATGGGAGCGTCGCAGGGAGGAGTGGAAACTATGTTGAGAAAAAAAAATAATCTGAAAAAAATGTCCTGTATCTTTATTAGGTCTTACACTTCTCAGACAACTTTTGTTCTGTACTATTAAACCACAGTTCCGTTGTGGGGTTATAACCACAGGACAGCTAATATTACACATCTCACCGTGCAAGTAGAGCTGTAGAAAAGTAGCTATACCATGGAATAAACAATTTCCGGATCTGTGTTCATATGATCTATACACAAGAAGTATTTTCTCAAAGTTTTTGACATATCTTTTCGTTACATCCTCTTATATTCTTGGAGGAATTATTCTTAAGAAGCTTAACAATCGAGATAGAATTTTTATGATGCGTTTTATTACTTACTTCCTTGTACGTACAGTGTTAATAGACTTAAGTGATGGCCAAATCCCTTAAGAGCCGATCTCTCTGTGCTGGTTTTGACATTATGTTCCGCATGTATGACCGAGCGGGATGGCTCAGGCGTTTCGCCTGTGGCCCGTATTCGGGAGGCCCAGGTTCGATTCCGACCTGCTCACGGGGAGCAGGTAGTCGGCGTGAAGGTACTATGGAAACTTCACAGAGTTATTTTGTAAATTTTGTATTAGTAACTTTACTAGTGGTAGGGGGAATTGAGATTAATCCAGGACCTGTAGCGGACGAACGATGTAGAGGCTGTATTAAAGTTCTGAGGACCGGACTTATGTGCAGTAATTTCTCGAAGTGGTTCCACATTGGCTGCCAGAAAGGGAAGAGGGACATGAACATCGAGGAAACCGGGGTATGTAAGGAATGCAGGGGAGCCGAGACCATCACCGCAAATCAGAGGAATCTGGAGCAGCTTCAAAAAGAAGCACGGGAACTACGCATTAAGCTACAACAGGCGGAAGATATCATTTGGAGGCTCGAAGATGAAAACCGTCAACTGAGGTAGCATGGGGAAGAAATAGTAAAAGAAGAGGAGAAATCTTGCCTAATAGTCCGGGACTCTATTGTGAGACATGCTGGAATTCCAACGGCGGAGATAGCTTGAGATAGCAAGAGAAAGCTAGAGAAAGCAACAGGAGATGGAAGGCAACTATCGGACAATCGTATTACATGTCGGGAGCAATGACTTGCGGAGAAGTGTTAACTATGTTTTGGGTGACATGTACGACTTAGTTAACAGGACAAAACAGCTTTTTCCTTCAGCAAAAATAGTCGTCAGTGGAGTACTAAGACGATGCGACTCCAGCTGGAGAACCGTGATGCAGGTAAATGAAACTTTTTCATAGGTAGCGGACCGACTGGGTTCTCAGTTTCTTGACCCGAAATCCTGGATTGAAGACTGGGACTACGGACGGGATGGGGGACACTTGAACCGAAGAGGATCGTCAAAGCTGGCAGCTTTGTTCGCGAGGGTGACGAAGTGGGCTAACGACAACGAGCAGCAAGGGCAGCAATGACACCAACTTCAGGAAAACGTACATTTGCAGGTATGGGCTGATTCCTTAAGACTGCTACAGGTAAATTGCCGTAGTATTATGAAAAAAATTGTTGAGTTTTGGAATTTAGTAGAAATATGCAATCCAGGTCATTATAGGTACGGAATCATGGCTGAATGTTGACATTAATGATTCAAAAGTATTCAGGACAGATTACAGGGTGTTTAGGAGGGACAGGAATGGAAGGGGAGGGGGAATCTTTATTTGCGCTAGATCAGAGCTAAACAGCAAAGCATTATAGGTAGGAGAAGAGGTTGAGATTATGGCAATTGAAATTATTGATCAAGCAAACAAAGGGAATAATTTAACAATAATAGCTTGCTATAGACCACCTGGAGAAATTGGTTATGCTACACTTCTTAAACTAGTGGAGAAAATCTCTTCCGAAGGGGAAAAAATGTTATATTAGCAGGTGATCTAAATCTGCCAAGTGTTAACTGGGACGGACAGTTAATAGGAGGTGAAGCTCAGAAGCTCATTAACTTTCTGTTTTGGGAGCAGAGGTTATTTCAAGTCCTGAAAACTGTTACTCGACAATCAGCATTACTGGACGTATTTTTATGCAAACCTGAGTTATTGTTTTCTGCATGTGATGTCCTGCCAGGTATAAGTGACCATCAGTGTGTGCAAATAGACCTAAAATGGAAAGGGCAGACAAACCGGTTTGAAACGGAACAAGTAATTAGCTGGGATTTCCATAGGGCGAACGGGGAGGCTATCCAAAAATTTCTCCGGGAAAAATATGGGTTATTTGTAACGTCTGCCACTAGTGTAAATGAAGCACGGGTTAATTTCAAAACACTTATCCTGGAAAGAATTAGAGAACACGTACCGTTTTAAGTTATTAAACATAACGCGGGTCCAGAATTGTATACAAAATATATTAGGAAAATTAAAAGAAAGACTAGGTACGCTTATAGTAACAGGAAGATATCAGAATGGCTTCTTAACAAATTTAAAGAATTAGCTAAACAATTGCAAGACGAAAAGTTGCAAGTTCAGGAACGACTCTTAGATAGGATTTTTAGCGGGACAAATAATTGTTGGACATCATTTTACAATTATGTAAAAATACGCAGGGGAAATAAAGAGATCATACCAGATTTTAACGTTAATGGGATAGATGTATTAAGCGATAGCGACAAAGCTAATATATTAAATTCTCATTTTGTATCTGTTTTTCTTAAATCCGACGATAGTTCCGAACAGGAAATTGGGAAGAATGGAGAAACGATTTTTCAAATAATGGCGCCCAAATTATGCAAAAGGATTAATATGCTGCAAAACCGAAAATCAAGGGGACCAGAAAATATACCTACGGAAGTATTAAAGCTTGGGGATGAAGCCATGATTCCCTATCTTATGCTCTTGTTCAACAATTAAATAAACAACTGTGCCTTACTGTAAGACTGGAAAACAGCTATTATAGTTCCGATCTATAAAGGGGGTAATAAAACAGAAATAAATAATTATCGGCCAGTTAGTCTAACTTCAATAGTATGTAAATTAATGGAGCATTTAAATGCAGAATATATACGAAAGGAGTTAGAAAATAAAAAGTGTTTCAATGAAGCGCAACATGGATTTAGACCTGGGTATTCGTGCGAATGTCAAATTACTTCATTATTTCAAGATTTGGCAGATGAGGTAGATGCATTGGGAAGAACTGATGCGATGGTAATTGACTTTTCTATAGCTTTAGATGTAGTGCCACATAGTTTACTTATTTTTAAGCTAGCTAATACAGGAATTGACAAACGCGTAGTATTATGGGTTAAACATTTTTTGAAAGGGAGAACGCAAAAAGTTAAAGTAGGTAAAGTGCTGTCCGATAGTGGAACTGTAAGTTCGGGTGTGCCGCAAGGCTCAGTACTAGGACCTTTACTGATTCTCGTTTTTGTTAATGACATTGCTGTTAATATTAACTGCCAGATAAGGTTGTTTGCAGACGATTGTATCATTTATAATAAAATTCGGAATACAGTGCACGAAACCGCTCTTCGGTATGATTTAAATGAAATATGTAATTAGGCTGCGGCTAACAAAATGTCAATTAATGCCAAGAAAAGTAAGTCCTTTGTTTTTAATAGAACTAAGGGCAAAATTATTGTTAACTATCACATGGGAGGGGTTCAAATTCCACAGGCGGACAGCTGCAAATACTTTGGTGTGTACCTGGCAAGTAATGCTGGATGGGACGAACAAGTAAATTCCACATCTAGGAATGCGTGGAAGGCATTACATTTCGTAATGAGCATATTGAAAATGGGGAGCGCTAGGTCCAGGGAAATTGCCTACCAGGCCTTAATGCTGCCGGTTATGGAATATGCAGTAGCATGCTGGGACCCGGATAGAGCTAACCAAATCGATCAAGTAGAAAAGATACAGAAGGGAGCAATAAAATTCATAAAAAGAGGCAAGTATTTTGGGCCTATAAAAGGAGATGAGACTAAATGGGAGGCATTAAAAATTAGGCGTAAAAACATAGGTTGGTAGCATTATTCAAAGCTAATGCTGGTGAAAAGGCGTTGGTGGACGTTAGTGTAGGGATAGATAATCCCGATTATTATGGACGAAACGATCATAGGTATAAAATTAAGCGTAGAAGATACAGAACCGACGTAGGAAAATTTTCTTTTGTTAATAGAACCATTGAGGAATGGAATGAATTGCCTGTAGCAATCTTTCAGGGCTGTCCTCTGTCGCTGAAGATTTTTTTAAAAAAAAATCTAGATGGTTTATAGTTTAACGTTTAAATTATAATGGTATATAATAAGTAAATATAGAAGTAATTAGATATGTTTTAAGTGACTAAAGTTAAAATGATATCATGTTTGTATTGTTTATTGTGTTATTGTTGTAAATCTAGTATTTGTAATTTGATCTGTATTCTTAACTCTGACACCGGGTAGTACCCAATTGCAGTGAATAAATACATACATACATACCCCAAATTTTATGTCCCTCCATTTCATCTCCATTATCATTTCATATCGTCTCTCATCCGGTAGTTTCTTTCTGGGTAGAAGTGTCGGAGGTGCATGGCAGGATGATATGCTCTGAGGTAAGCAGCTCCTCCCCAGGTCAGTCGGTTGCCGGCCTCAGCTCCTCTGCTGGGACCATTTCGGGACCACCAGTCAGAAACCTTTGGGGCTTGGATCGCCTGCCTGGGACCATTAGGTCCCGGCTGCTATGCTCGCTGCCGTCCCGCTGCAGGAGAGCGGGTTTCATTGTCCTGGCCTGTCGGGGGAACTCTCTATCTAAGTAAACTGTAGGGACCCTGCTCTCTGTACTGTCGTGTCTTCTTGGAACGGCCGCCCTCATCCACTTGGGGGCATAGGAACAATGGGCGCAGCATGGTGGCCTACGTACCGAATCTCCTCTTGTGTGACCATGAGAGAATGAGAGAGAATAAAAAGGGACTTCCCATTTCCTAAAAATATATGCATTAAAATATTCAAAACAATAATAACGAGTATCTTGGAAACTGTTAACTCCACATAAAAATATATGGGACATAAATTGTGTGTTATAACGAGGCCCACATTTTGATACATTAAAAGTTTGTCTACCTCTTACAGTTATACAGAATTCATCTAGAACATTCACTGAAAATGAGAATGTAAGTTTTAATTGTTAGGAAAATATTGTAAACTTACATTGTTAGCGACATATCTGAGAAAATCTTCAAAGAATTGTTATATCATGCATGATCTGTGTTGGGAGTATATTCTTAGAAGTCTTGAGTGCGAATCCTTGGAGATCCTGAACCCAACTGCCAAGTTTGGTATTTATTTTATTATGGTATTTATTTATAGTTATACTGTTTACAGACACAAATACACATATACTCACAAGCACAGACTTCTTCTAGTTCTTATTTTAGTATTCAGTAAGTTTCAAAACGTGTATTTTAAGCGAAATTCCGCCATTGAATTTTTGTGTGGAATGCAATACCTTCTGTACTTAGTATGTACAGTACTAACATTTCTAAGTTTAATCTACTCCTCTGTAGCGTCACTTTAATCTGAAACTCTCCAAAGGTTAATTTCGGTGGTTTTGGGAGAATTTCATTATTGGGTCTATGTGAGCTATGGAAGGGAGGAATGATATGAAATAAAAGGGATGTCCAGAAAGTAAGTTCTGTTTCAGTTTATCGCCGCTACAGCGCTGCAATCGCAGTTCCGCACATACGCGGTTGACACTCTGTAACGTGCAACACTGGGAGATCGCTGTCAGCTACGTACGCTTTGTTGTGCTTGTTTCCAATGTCGGTGTTGATTGAAAATTCCGCCGCTTGTGAAATCAGATCTGTGATTCGTTTTCTGAATGCTAGGAAAGTGAAACCAATTGAAATTGATCGGCAAATTTGCGATACCAGAAGGTGTTGCTGAAAGAAAATGTTGCCAACAGGTTCAAGGCACAGGCGGCAAACTTCTATGAAGAAGGTATAGAAAAACTTGTGCCTCGCTATGACAAATGCCTGAAAAATTTCGGCAATTATGTGGAAAAGTAGTTCAAGAGTTATAGAATTTTGTGCAATAAATAATTTTTCTGTATCTGTAGAAAATTTAAATGTATTACCAAACAGAACTTACTCTCTGGATATATCTCGTAGAGAAGGTGATCCGGATATTCTTGGGAACCCTAACGTATCGAGCTCTGTTAATGAAGCACTGCCATCTCAGATCTCTCCGATTCACAATAAGAGGTAAAATCAGGATAAGGAAAAAAAAAAAAGATTTTTCAGCACCGAGAATCCTCAACACCACGTCCGCCTGTAATGTTGATAGAGTTAGTGATGTAATAAAAACGAGCCTGTAGGGAATGGGCACATGAAATGATACAAGGGGAGTACTTGGGCTCAAACAAACATATGTATATAAAAGTTTGCTCACAGGACCATTATGTACCTGCCACTTTGTTGGTGGGTGTAGTTTTTCTGCAAAACTTTGCAATGATGCTCTAGATCCACTGTAGATGTGATTGTAGACGCCATTAGCAATGCAGATTTCCTAACTATAAATGTAAATGGGAACTTTCAATAAAATTCTCACAGTAATATGACTAGATTTCTGGCTAAGTCCAATGTCCAAGTTTGTAAATGCCAATAATGAACGGCAGAACTACACTTTCACGCTTCACCAAATTTTGTAATTTCCCGATTCTTGACGATGAACGGCTTCCTCTGAAAACTTTATTTCCTTCTCGTTTCTTTGCCACGTCATCTGCCTTTAATATTGCGTTTTGCTTTTAGTTTACGGTATCTTTTCAGAAGCTTGTCGTATGTGTTGAAACCTCTTACGTGATAATCATCCTATCTTTAGTGTTTTGTCATAAATCGCCGTGATGATACTTGCCACTTTAACCTTCTTATCACGAGAGGGTTGGATTCACTCTCAGTGCTTCCATCGCCTCTTTCTGCACTTGCCGCATCACTACGGTTTGCAATTAGTTATTCGTCTTTTTTGTTGTTGTAATTTACTGTCCCGCAGCGCAAAGAAGCCCCCTGAAGGAAATGAGCCCCCTTACATAGTGGGACAAGGACAGCGAATGTGTGGGACCGGTAACGCATGCTACACAAGGAGCAGAACCGTTAAAAACATGCGCCCTATTCACTCTGAAAGCTAAAACCGAGAATATTAATTCACAAAAGTAGAAGCCGACAGAATGTTTTTGAATGGTCTCTAACTGTACTGGCATGGGGTGTCATAAACCTGTCGGGGGAGGGTGTGGAATCTTTTCCAACCCCCCTGCGTCTCATCCCCGGAGATTTTCTCTCCTGTGGTATATTATATGTCCTGCAACGTTAAGTCATATCGGACGTTGAACGGAATGGATGAAATGATGCTCAAACAAGCCCAGGCCCATTGAGATTACAGTTACCCAGCATTCGTCTTTCAGGATAAGGAACAACCTTGAAGAAACCTTATCCAGCTAACTCACCCTGACCGAGATTAGAATTCGGTACCTCTTGAACGTGAGTCAGACACGCTACCATCTATGCTACCGAGAACTCGTCATTATTTTCACCCAATTATCGGAAGGCACGACCAACTGGCAGCTGGGTGGCTAACAGGAGGCATTCAGACAACGCCTACCCATTTATCTTGTGGCCCTCACTGAGGGGATGCTTCGAAAAGTTTCAAGAGCCACTGTACCGTCTCTTTCCGCTCCCCCTGACGTCTGGAACAATCGGGATGGTTGTCGCGACCCACAAAGCTTCGACATACAGCGATCTGCCTATATAAGCGTCGTGCTGGACGACTCAGGCATTTCTCAGTTCAGTTCTTGGCGAGCAGCCATGAAGAGAGCAGTTCTAGTGAACGGACTGTAAGGCTGCGTACGTGTATCAGAGGAGTTCTTAGTCAGCTCTAGAGAGAGTGGTACGTAATTGTCAGTTTTGCGTAATAATGAGTGTGGAGTGGACCTGTGACAGACGAACTGGTGGTTTTTAATTGTGTGCGCTACGTAATTCTGTGTAATGGGCAAGTGTACCAACTGTAATTAGATGGGAATAAATAATATTTTGAGTTTGTTCAACTGGACTTTTAATTTCATTAACCCATAAAGTCACATTATCATTACTAGCGGTATAATTACGTGTTAGTGCTACAGCAGTATCTGTTTCTAACTTATGCTCATATTTCTGAACTGTAATAGATGTCATGTCTTGTGGGACCAAGGGTATCTACGTAGGGCAGCAGTAACAAAATGAGGCTGATCTCCATTTACCAGGGAGTTACCGAGCTGTCCCCGAAGGACGCCCGGTACCTCCAAGGCTCTTTCCATGAGGCAAGACCTGGAAGCTAACAAGACCCCATCTGGTCCGAAAACACAAGACGGCTGGAAGTGTATACGCCACTTACGCGTGCCAACACCAAAGGGGAAGACTACCGATTTGACCTCGGTGGGGCCGCCTGGTGATCAAGCAGACCTTCTGCTAGCTATGCAGGCTAGTATGCGGTAATACATGGCTTCCCTCAACCCCGTCCGAAGACGTATCCGATCTCCCACGGGTGTCGGTAACCACTGCCCCATCGAGTCCAAACTAATCCAAACAACTCCCCTTTGGCAGGGGCTCAGCAGTTCGGCCCAAGGTTCCTCAGGTAACGTCAGAGGTACCACGAGTGCTAAGGGTCCGCAGCGCCCCTACCACGGCAGCTGATAGGGACGGATCCTCTCCCCTACGGGAAGTATAACAGATACCAGAAAACATGTGAATTATTCATCTTCTACACCAATATCATCTTCACGAAAAAGAGTTCTTCGTAACTTTATCTCAACCAATCGCACTACATTAGCAGGATTGACTACCAATCGCCGTAACATCTGACGCTTCACTACATAAATGAATTTACAAATTCAACTCTAGAAGCACACTGCACTATTCCTACTGGTCTCGACTGGCGTACCGGCAGGTCAGTGTGCAAAGAAGTATGACACACGCAGAGGCCCCTAACGGACGACTGCAGAGATTTGCACATCAGCGTGTATCACTAAAGGAATAAGGGACCTTTACATTATCTCCCACACGATTTTGGTGTATATGTTTATTCGATCTCAAGTACTTTCCTTTTTAGAAAGTTAAATTTGGGAAGGAAATGTTCCAGGCCTTAAGAAGGATAAGGAAGGAATGAAGGAAGGCGATAACTCCTAGGGACCGGGAGAAGACACCAAAGGGCCTTAGTCAGGATGGCTGGTCATTTGAGCACAGCAGTTCCTCAATGTGAGCCTCTGCGAAGGCCGTTTCCGAGGGATGAAAACTGCTTCACTACATGCTTTTTACCAAAATTCGTACGCCTTTACTTAGAAAATAAAACTACAGTGAATATTAACATAGAGAAAATAAGTGTTCTATGAAACAAGTGACGACAAAATGTGGGGTGAAATTGATGTTCGCGTTGTAATATGTGCACATTTTGGTTTGTTTATGTACAGGGTAGCGCACGGAATGTCTTAGCATTTAATTACTGTGTCACAATGGTAATGCGTATTGTACAATTCAAGGTAAAAGTGAGCCAATGCATGTTGACGTCTGTGTAAGATGCCACACAATCCAAAAGCTGCATTTTTACCACATAAACAATGTTTTGAAGCTGTGAAAAAAGATTCTGCTTGCAGATTTGCATTTCTTTCCAAACAAAATAATCGTAATGTATAAACCTACAGAGACAGAGAGATATATGACATTGTACTTTACAACACATGGCTTACAGAGGAGGTCTACCGTGATATGAAACGTTGCAAGCGCATTGGTTCATGCAGGACGGTGGTCGTCCACAAAATGCGGACACACTTCTGGATTTCCTACACGAAACATTCGATTTTTACCGGTTATTTCGTATCGTTTTTGGAGATATAGCTTGAAGATTCAGTTATACAATTTATTTTATCTGGGAAAAGTTACGCAAATGAGACCAGAAAACTAAATACATTATGGAGTTTTGCTAGGCACCAATGGAGATATTTTGAATTTGTCACTAAGACCATATTTCTAGGCTATAATAAGTGGTTCTACGCGATTTCAATACCATCAAACGTTTAGAACAAATTGCAGACATTTCGTACGCCAACCTGTACACGATAATCTTCGATTACCAGATCCTCCCCTGATGTGTTCAACTGTCAAAAACAACATAGACCTATTTAGCATTTTACATTAAATAAGCGTGTATCACTTACAAATAGTAATCTACGTAGCAGGCAACAACGATAAGCTTGTATATCCAGCGACTTGAAGCCATATAATTAAGCAGAATACCAACATGAGAACCAGCTGCCAATTTTGGGATTCACTGCTTACTATTCTCCAAATTAAGCTGAATATAGAATTCGGTAGCTCTCAGTGAGGGGGAAAAAGAAATCGTGAGGAGATTCCAAACACTATGTCTACACTGTTAACCTTCTAAATTTATTTTCACAATTCTCAAAACCTGCATAATACGTATAAAAATTGACACTTAACTCATCTTTGAAAAGTAAATTAATTGAACTTCTACAGTTTGAAACAGAAATATCCCTAGATAAATACCCTAAAACAGTAACTACCTTTTTAAAATAAACTTTTATTCATATAAATTACTCTGAATTAGTCATGTAACAATGAAATTTAGCGCAAATATAAGGAAGGAATTAGCATTTACATATTCTTAAGTTAACATAATATCACAAAGCCCTTTATTGTACGTAGTATATTTGCTATTTCCTCCTAAGGCCCGATTCATACATATTATTTCCGTATCCATGGAAATAAATTGTTCCGTTTATACATTTTCTTTTAATAGGAAAAAACTTTCACAGCAGACCACTTAGAAGAAAATGCTATTCTGGCTGCTATAATCTGACACCCACTTAATATGGACCAAGGAGAGAGTTTGTTTTATTTATTTGCGATATTATGTTAGATATACACTTAGTAAATGAGTACTGTGTGTTATATTGTTGTACGATATACAGGGTGAACATAAAGTCTCCATCCATGTTTGAGAAAACGGTTGATTTTGAATTTCTTTTACAGAAGATCTGAATGCTGCTGTCAACTGAAGATCAAATCGCCGTTGTTTCTGCACGCTTGAGGGGCTTTACATATCATAAGGTGCAAGTGGATTTTGAACGAATATTCCATAAACCCGGTCCTACAAGGGCTAATATCAGACTACTGATGCAGAAATTTCAAAGATCAGGCAGTGTGCAAGATGTGAAGTGTTCGGGTAGACCCCGGGTAGCCAATGAAACTGTGCAGCAGGTAAGCGATGTTGAGACCAGAAGTCCGAAAGCATCAACCAAGAGGTTAAATCGAGAGTTGACTGTACCACAATCGACTGTGTGGAAGATTCTGTATTTCACTTTAAAAAAACGGTCATACCACCTTCAAATTCGACATGCACTGGATCGGAAAGACTACCTTTGTTGCGAAGCAATCTGTTGCGACTTGTTGAGGGCAGTTGAAGAAGCCAATTTGTTGCACGATATGTTGTTTAGAGATGAGGCATAGTCAATAGACAGTTATGTTATGCCGGAGGTTCTAATCCCATTAGTCCTGGACCCCTAGAACCAAGGACCCGGGCCTCCTTCGACCAGGTACTTACCGAGGTGTCCCCAAAGGGCGCCCGGCGCATCCGTGGGGCTTTCCATAGTGCAAGACCTAGAGACTAACAAGCCCCCATCTGGTCCTCTGGACTAAAGACCGTATTGAAGTGTGTATGACCCTTAGGCGCGCCAACACCAAAATGGGAAGGCTACCGATATGAGCTCTGTAGGGCCACCTGGTGATCTAGCACACCTACTGGCTATGCTGGCTAGTACGCGGGGATATTAATGGCTTCCCTCAACCCCGCCCGGAAACGTACCCGATCTCCCACGGGTATCGGGAACCACTGTTCCCTCGAGTCCAACGCAATCCGAACAAGTACCCATCCGGGAGGGGCTCGAATGTTCGGCCCGAGGTTCCTCTAGTAACGTCAGAGTTATCACGTGTGCTAGGGGTCCGCACCGCCTGCACCACATGGCCAGTAGACACAACTGCAGAGTGTGGGCGGATGAACAACCAAATGCTATCATGGAGTAGGTACGAAGCGCCCCAAAAGTTAATGGGTGGTTGGGGCTGACAAAATCGAAGAAGTATGGGCCATTCTTCTTTGGAGAACAAACAGTGACAGGTATTTTGTACCTTGATATGCTACAACTGTTCCTTCAAACACAATTACAGAAGCATGGCATTTTGTAAACTGTGGTTTTCCAACAGGATAGAGCTTCTCCTCATTTCGTACTGATTGTTCGGGAGTACCTGGATTTCACTTTCCCACGTCGATGAATTGGCAGGGTTCACAGCGCATATGGATGCCACATTCCCCAGATCTGACACCTTTGATTTTTTTGTGTTTTGTTTTTGCATGGAGATACGTGAAATCACAAGTCTACAGAGTTAAAGTCACCTCCATTGCCATTCTTAAGCAGCGTCTCAGGCAGACAATGTGCAACATCACACCTGCAATGCTGAACAAAGAGTTTGAGGCAGCAGTGCTTCGCTGGAAAACCTGTATGGTAGTGCAAGGTGGTCATATCGAATGAGACTAAGGAAAAACGTTCATGGATTATGCATTACTATGTAGTTTACACTACCTGTATGTGTTTGAATCAAATACTACGTATTCTCGAAAATGGATCGAAACTTGATGATCATCATGTATATATACATATATATGGTTACATTTTAGAAGTATATATATATATATATATATATATATATATTGCTATGGGAACAGAGGATTCGTAAATAAATAATGTCGTATTACATTGTAGGCTTAGAGCAACTTTATATATCTTTACCTTTTATGAACTAAGTAATAGATGACATTGTCCAATGTCGTGGAAATTGAAGGTGCGTATAGAAAGTGAATTTGTCAAGTAAAGTCAAAACATAGCTTGAGTTTGCACGTACTTCGTTGTACAAATGGTTCAGAGATATATTAATGGGACGAGTGTATTGGGTATTTCTAAGGCCACTTCAGAAGCTTTGTGATTGTTTGTATCGTGATGGTTTACATATCGCACCATTGTTTTTATTCATTTCCTTTAGCATTGATATTTCCTTTGTTTTGTTTTCATGGCAACCACATTGCACTGGGAATATCAACTTCCGATCCTTAGCAACAATGTTGGTAATTAAAAATTAATTACATCGTGTGAAGCATACGTTGTGAATAATTGCACTTACGAAACATTCATATGAAGTTCATATATTGTAGTTATGGTGCCTTTTTACATTATCGTAGTGTGCTTTAAACACAACTTAATGGGGAAGGTCATCATGGAGTGTGAATAACTGAAATACCAGAAGTGCCTCACAAATGAGCCCAGGCCCATAAAGCCTAAAGAAATCCTTCACAGAAAATGCTAAATACCTCAATATCCAATGAGTTTAGTCAAAATGTGCATTACTCTTCTATCTAATGCAGAACCAGGAACTGACTGAATGTCTTTCAATGTATTTTAAGGCTTCTTTAATAACTGAAACTGAAACTAATAACAATTTTCTGAAATATTCAGGAAAAATACTCTGGATAGACGTAAATTTTAAAAATTTAAATACTTAGCGAAGTGACAATTTTTACCTAGACATCTTTAGAGAAATAATAAATTACCATATAAATATAACTTATGAAAAAATTGCAAATACGTGTTAAAGATTACTAAGCTGTATTCACGGAAATAAGCTGAGGAAAAAGGGTCTTGGTTTTCTTTGTTAAACTTCCAAGAGAATGTGCATGATAATTTTAAGCAGAGTGAATGAAAGCTCTATCTAAGCAATATTTACAAATAGGAAATATTCTGGCCTTAGTTCACGTGGATTGGCATTTCATTCTAAAGGCATTATTAGATAGCCTAAAATGTTTGGACAGTTGTCATGATTCAAATAAAACTTGTCATTTGTTGAAGATTTTGAGGAAATGTCAGTTGAGCAGACACGTGAGAAGTAGGGATACGTTAGTTTCCATAATTTGGTTGGCTGGGGAATCAGCTTGATGTGCTTAATATTGTTATAATTGCACTTTGTTTAAAATTATAACATTGCTAAAAAGCCAGGCAGTTAAATAGATATTAAGTTACGGCCTTTGAACTATTCATCAAGAAAGGGCGTACGAAAGTAATGTGTATTCAATCTCATCAGGAATAGACTACTTACTGGTCAGGTTAAATTTTGACCACAGTCAATAATGAATATGCTTTTGGTAAGTGAACTAAATTATATAAATTAGAAACAAAAATTCTGCGGCAGTTTTAAAGCTCTTATCTCTTAAGCTACTGAAGGAGATCTGCAAACAGGTCCATAAAATGGAACATTATTAGAAAAATTGTCTTGAAGAAATCCAACGCTTGTTATAATATAGTGTAAAACTGACTGGATACTCGTAATGATGTTTTGAAATGGAGAAAAAAGAATTCTTGCCCGATTATTGCAACAACACTCAAAACTGCACCAACTTTAAAGGAATTATGACGGAAAAATGGAAAGAGCTTGATCTTAGCCCTCGAGAAAATGAAATTAGAGAGGACGGCGCCTCACCAACTGTCACGATCTGATGAAGAAATGAGAGTGTTGGGATTGAAAGTTTCTGGCGTCACAAAGATGCAGGACCCGGAAATTTTCACGATCCAAGTTGTGACTAGGAGGGCGTATTCTAGGGATTGGATGGCAGAGTTAAGAAAACTGGCATGCCGCGTCGTTTATTAAATAGTGTAGAGTACTTTTAAATCAGCTACAAAGTTTAAGATAAGAATCAAACTCTGGAAGTATTAGTTACAAGTGAAAATCTCAGTTTGAATAACAATTGAGAGTACATGATGGAGATATCAACTTCGGTTGTTCTGATTCGGTCCATATTTTCTTCCACTTCCATGTGCTATGGGTCACCTTTTATTGACATTCGACAGAGAAAAACATTATAGAAGCGTCCTACGCATCATTACTTGAAAGCTAGCGGCAGAACCTGAGGAAAACCGGCCACATTTGCAGAAAAAGAAAATCCTGTTTGACCAAGACAACGCACCGTTTCACACCTCAGCGGCTGCAATGGTGAAAATCCACGAATTACGGTTTGATCTGCTTGACCATTCATCTTACTTTCCAGATCTAACTCCAAGCGAGTTCTTTTTGTTCCTTCATCTAAAACTTGCGTTCGGGGCACAGAGATTCTCGCCAAATGAAGAAGCAGTCACCTTCGTGAACAATTATTTTACAGAGAAAAACGTCAAGTACTATTTGGACGGGTTACAGAGATGGGAGTATCGCTGGGAGAAATGTGTATAGTTACAAGGAGACTAAGTCGAAAAAAAATCTGAATAAATATTGTCACGCGAGCGTTGGAACACCCTATAGAAGCAGCTGGGAGCGGACAGAGAGGGAGGTCCATGTTAGCCACGCCCTCCCCTCGTTTGTCTTATAGTGATGACAGGCGATGGCCGGGAGAAAAACATCATTGTGCCGTTTGTTTCTGTTCCACCTGTGTTCTCGAAATTACGGGATCTTTCATCTACTGGGGAACCTTCGAGATCGGCAAGCGTACCCTATATAAGCTACACGTCGTGCACGAGGAGTGAGTGAGGACACAGTCGCAGTTCTTGGTGTAAGAGTTAGTCAGTGACGTGTTAATGAACGAGAAGATTGTGCAACGGAAGACTGTACGTAACTGTGTATGTGTATCGGAGTTTACGTAATCGCGAGGACAAGTGAAATTGTAACGGACGAACTGGTGAATTGCAATTGTGTGCAGCACGTAATTCTGTGTAATTGGCAAGTGCTTAAACTGTAACTCGGTGGAAATAAAGAACATTGTTGAGTGGTGAAATTGGACTTTTCATTTCACGAACCCACAAAGTCACACTGGTGTCAGGAAGCGGGAAGATAACATCACTGAACATTACAACCATGGACGCGGAATTGGAAAAATTTTTGGAGAAGATGATGGAAATGAAGGCCGAAATAACAGAGAAGATGGAAGAAATAAAGAGCGAATTGACCACGGAAATGAGGGCAGCGAACGACAGTCTGGCCACGAAAATGAAGGTGGCGAACGAGGACCTCGCCGCCAAGATTGAGGAACGGTTGGCCGGCGTGAGGAATGACGTCACGAATCTGGGCAAGCGGATGGGTCAAGTAGACGACCGCCTTAATGATTTAGAGGAAAAGGCCGACAACATCGCCAAACCCCTCACCCGCCTGACAGAGGAACACCGACCTTATGTGTGGACAGAGGACGCCGAAAACGCTTTCCAGCACCTAAAGGAGACCCTGTGCAGTGCTCCAATTTTGGGTTTCCCACAACCAGGTGGCGCCTTCATTGTGGACACCGACGCTAGCGACCATTGCATTGGAGGTGTCCTATCGCAGATCCAGGACGGCCATGAGCGGGTGATAGCCTACTACAGCAAGACGCTATCCAAGGCAGAGAAGAAGTACTGCGTCACCCGACGGGAGTTACTGGCGGTAGTAAAGACATTGGAGCACTTCCACAAGTACCTGTACGGTCAGCCATTTAACCTGAGAACTGACCATTCCGCCCTAACCTGGCTATTGAGCTTTAAGAACCTGGAAGGCCAGACAGCACGTTGGGTCCAGAGGCTGCAGGAGTACGACTTCACCTCGGAACATCGTAGAGGGAAGAGCCACGATAACGCAGACGCCATGTCCCGAGGACCCTGTCCAGAAGAGTGCGGCCAGTGCACAAGAGTGGAAGAGAAGGAGCGTGCCGCAGCAGTCCGAGTAGTTGTGGCAGTGCTTGCTGAAGGCTGGGATAGCGCAGGCCTGAGGAGGGAGCAGCTGGCGGACGCAGACTTGGGGCCACTCTTGAGGGAAGTGGAGGCAGGGACGAGACCAACCTGGGAGGACATCGCACCGAGGAGCGCAACCTACAGGTCGTACTGGGCCCAATGGGACTCGTTGAAGACCAGAGAGGGCGTGCTGTTCCGGGTATGGGAGTCACCCGATGGGAAGGCGCAGAGAGAACAGTTGGTACTTCCCTGGAGTAAGGTCCCGGAAGTCTTGGAGGAAGTGCACACCGGTACTTCGGGAGGACACCTGGGAGCGAACCGAACGATTGACAAACTACGGCAGCGCTACTTCTGGCTGAGACTCCGAGCAGATGCTGGTGGTGCACCTGGACCGCCTGGCACACTACGATGGTGCTGTTCGAGACGAACAGCATTGAGGAGGGAGCAGTGTCACGCGAGCGTTGGAACACGCTATAGAAGCAGCTGGGAGCGGACAGCAAGGGAGGTCCGTGTTAGCCACGCCCTCCCCTCGTTTGTCTTATAGTGGTGACAGGCGATGGCCGGGAGAAAAACATCATTGTGCCGTTTGTTTCTGTTCCACCTGTGTTCTCGAAATTACGGGATCTTTCATCTACTGGGGAACCTTCGAGATCGGCAAGCGTACCCTATATAAGCTACACGTCGTGCACGAGGAGTGAGTGAGGAGACAGTCGCAGTTCTTGGTGTAAGAGTTAGTCAGTGACGTGTTAATGAACGAGAAGATTATGCAACGGAAGACTGAACGTAACTGTGTATGTGTATCGGAGTTTACGTAATCGCGAGGACAAGTGAAATTGTAACGGACGAACTGGTGAATTGTAATTGTGTGCAGCACGTAATTCTGTGTAATTGGCAAGTGTTTAAACTGTAAGTCCGTGGAAATAAAGAACATTGTTGAGTGGTGAAATTGGACTTTTCATTTCACGAACCCCCAAAGTCACAATATCTTATTAGTTCGGAAACTTTAAAGGCACCCTCGTATGCATCACAAGAAATGTTTGGTACAACTGAATATCGTTTTAAAAAGGGAACAATCCCATATACCACCAATTCTAGCTGTGTTCAATTAAAATACTTGAGGAATGATAAAGAATTAAATGTCATATTCTTGAATCTCCCCTCTGTAGCATAGGGAATTTTGAAATAGTGCATCCAGCAGTCGCTTTTGTGGTATTTAGAAAGGTACCGAAAATTGTGAAGTAAAACAATTTGTAAGTACTCAACCATAAATAAATTAATAAAAGTAAAGGTACTTTCTTTATTAACAATGGAATAATGTACAGAGAATTCCAACATTGCAGCAGTGCGTTTTATGGCCAGTGAGTTTCATTATACAATAACTCGCTTTGTGACAGTTTTACAAAGCCAGCCAGACAATCATACACTAACTACAACATACATTTTGTGGATCATATGGCCTTCATTTTAACAAAGCTTTGCTACACACACTTGAAAAAATTATTTTGGTAGCTTTTGCAAATCATCATCAAGTTTCAGACAAATGCTTTATGAAATCAAACACCTGCCCCTACAAACATAATATACCGTTTAAAAACATATTAATGCCTGTCTGTGAATATATCTCATGTAACATTAAATGGAAACGTACTTTCCGGGACCCGTTTACTTAACCCCAAATTCCATTCTCTGATCTGATCACTTCAGTGTTCCTACGACTGACCACATGACACTCGTTATTTACCCCGCCCCCATAAATACATTCTTTTCCAGCATCCCATGTGTCTCTCCGTTTGGTTTAAAGTAAATGCATTAAAATTTACGTAAAATATGAAGCTGTTAACAGTGAAGCAAACAAATATATAAAAATATAAATATTTGTAACCTAAAACTTCACTTATCTTATAAGAATTTATGATATTTTTCTTATAAATTGTCCTGGATAGCGATTTTATGTAAAACTTTTACACATCCTCAGACAGAAACAAAGCTGTCGCCATGGTTACGAATGCTAGATGCTAATATGTTCCTGTTAGTACGATAAAAATGTGAAAATCAAACAAATTTAAAAACAGAATCGACTGCTGGTATTTCAAACTTCATTACGCAATGTTTTTTTAAATAAATATCTGTTCCCAAACCTTTAAATCTATCGGAGCATTTAATTGTTTTAATAATTTAACTTCTGGATTTATTTCATTGTTAAATGACCAAAATTGATCAGCTACGGGCGATTTATCAGTGCGTTTATACATAAAGTTACGAAAATGCTCTTTCGTTCTTTCTAAATTTTGTTTAAATCAAAATGTTTTCACTTTTAATGGTGAATTTTTTCAAGAAATTTCTGGCTTAGTAATGGGTAATCCCCTTTCACCTTTTCTTGCTGATCTTTCTATGAGTTTTTTTCGAAATACAAGTCACTAAAGCATCCCCTTTAATTTTCACAGTTTAGATATTTTGATGATACTTTTGCAATTGTTCCTGATAAACTCATAAACGATGATTTAAAATTACTAAATTTGCAAGAAAAAGCTATAAAATTTACATTAGAAGCCGAAATTAATTAATTTATTCCTTTTTAGATGTATAGAATATAAGAAATAATAATAAAATTACACTTTGGTATTTATAGGAAGTCCACTCATATTGATAATTACATAAAAAATAAAATTTTTAACCCTTTTTCTGAAAAAATTTGCTGTTTTCAATGGTTAGGTTTATAGATTAATAAAGATTAATTAAACAAAGAATTTAAACATATTATTAGTACTGCTTTAATTAACGGCTTTAATAAAGACTTCATAAATAAAAAATTGAAAAATTCAAATATCAAAAAACTGTTAATGAAATTTCTACCGTTAGGAAAATGAAACACGATTATAATTTTAGAACATTTACTTACCATCCTTGGGTTAGTAAACATTTTCAAAGTTATTTTAGGGGTTTGGTATAAGTTTAGTTCATCAAAATAAACATAGTATCAAAATTTATTGCATTCCTCAAAAAAATAAAATTCTTTATAATAAAAACTTGGTATTTATCAGTTTGCTTTGATTGTGATGAAGTTTATATTGGAAACACTAAACGTAATGTAGAAACCAGAAGGAAAGGACATTTTCGTAACACTAAGTATAAACAATCTGATAAATCGGCCGTAGAGGATCATTTTTGGCCATTTAACCATGAAATAAATTCTGAAGTTAAATTATTATAACAATGAAATGGCCTGATAAATTTAATAGTTTGGGAAAAGATAACATAGCGAAAAGAATTTTGAAATACCGGCAGTCAATTTATTTTTAAATTTATTTTATTTTCAGATTTTGGAAGTACTAACAAGAACATATCAACATCTAGCACTCAAAACGATGGCGACAGCTTTGTTGTGTCCGGCTGAAGATGTGTAAAAGTTTTACATGATATCGCGATCCCGGACAATTTATAAGAAAAGTGTCATAACTTATTATAAGATAAGTGAATTTTTAGGTTACGAATTTTTATATTTGTATACATTAAAATTTACTCTTGTCAGGTGCAAACTCTCCTTTGTTTGACCCTTTCCTTTAAAACAAATAATAAATAAACTATATTCCAAAACAGAAGAAAAATGTGAAATTAAGGGCACAAAATCCATGAATATAAAACGTGAAAAAACTGGCCAACAGTGCAAAAGTTATCATATTAATGCTGCAAGTTGTTGCGAATTTCTCCCTCTACAGCTTTATCTAGGACCCTTCCTTTTCTCAGCGTACTGTTGGTCAGAAAGGAGGCTGAAAATGGCGGTTGAATAATGGGGCACGGACAGTACACTATTCAATGAAGTTACAACAAAACTCCTGTGAAATTTAAAACCAAATTAGGGTAACATGACAAAACGGTTTCAAATTAAGTATAACTTGTGTTATTTATTTTATTCCCTACGCTTCTTCCAAGTTTATAATTTTTGTGTTATTTGTCCAGAACCTGGAAGTAGAGTAGTAGGTAAGTAACAAGACAACATACCCAGCAATTGGTGAGGGAGGATGTACTCACTCCTATGCGCCTTATCCGAGGGGTACCGCCACAGCACCACTCTTCTCTTGGAACCTGGCCTCGTACATGTCGACAAAAGTTGCTCTTATACTTCTTACACAAAACAACCAATTTCTAGCTTTTAGAGACTCAGGAATCTCTATAACAGGGAATCTCTATTGTAGATGGTAAGGAAATTAAGAATGCAATTTTCTCCCAAATACTACCTGAATATACCTTGATCAAAGGTAGTTTTTATTTCAAGTTTATTATTTGTAATATATTTCTCATCTTTCCTTTTACATTATCAAATGGAAATACAAAATCAAGATTACAATTATAAAGTCCATAGTGGAAAATGCCATATATTCCTAAATCCTGAAAATCTTACCATGTTGCTTGTCATTGAATAATAATTCGGTCCCCATATACCTAACCCTAGGGTTTTGTGTATTCGAGGCCCTATACTCCTTTTTACACTTTTGCCATTTCGCCTATCCTACTGACACCCGAACGTCGGAACTCCCTATAGAACGGCCCGGCAGTAGGGCCAGACGGGAAGCATTCAGACCACGTCTACTCATTTGTCTCGTGTCACTAACTGAAGGGATAATTAGGAAATCGGCGCGAGCTCTCTACCGTCTCTTTCCCCCCTCGCCAGACGTCTCGAAACCTCAGGATAATTGTGCGCACTGCGAAATTTCCAGAAACCGCGATCTTCCCTATATAAGGCCTGTAGTTGGCGGGTCAGTTCACCTCCTGGCGAGCAGCTGTGAGGAGCGCCGAGTGAGCAAACAGACTGGAAGACGGTGTACGTATATCAGAGGAGTTGTACGTGGTTGTCAACGTGCAGTGAACCTGTGACAGACGAACTGAAGAATTGTAATTGTGTGCGCTACATAATTCTGTGTAATCGGCAAGTGTTCCAACTGTAATTCGGTGAAACTAAAGAACATTTTGAGTTTGTGCAATTGGACTTTTAATTTCACGAACCCACAAAGTTACAAGACTCTATATTTTTCTCTTAATTGTTCTTAGTTATGTCTCTCTAACTTTCCCTAAATAATTCCCTGTATTTATCTTGTTCTTTTCCCCTTTTACTGACAAAATATTTCTAATTACTACTTCACCCCCCCAAATTGTTCCATTTACATAGCCAGGCCTGCTGTCTCCATACCATTGTTTGAGTACAATATAATATACAATGAAATTACAAAGAATTGGCTCATGAAAAGTGTGTCGATAAAAATAATTCTCTTTGTTACCTTTGTAACAGGTACATTTTGGAGTAACCAGTGAAGCTCACTTTAATTTGGGACAAAGAAATTGAAAATAATCACAATGGAATTTTTATATTGATTTGTTAAAATTAATTTACTTCACTTTGATATTCTGAGCAATGTTAGGAGTATCCATAATAATTATTGGACACGCCTCGGTAGCGTGGTGGTAGCATGTCTGCTCATGTTCAAGAGGTCCCGAGTTCGAATATCGGTCAGGTTGAGTGACCTGGATAAGGTTTTTCCAGGATTTTCCCTTATCCTGAAAGACGAATGTCGGGTAACTCTAAGCTCTATGGACCCCGGGTTCATTTGAGCATCATTTCACACATTCAATTCATCCTCCGATATGACTTAACGTTGGAGGACGTAAATTAAAAAAAAATGATTATTGAAGTGCCAAATCTACCTCTATACTGCATTTTAGTCAGTAAAATTTAATGTTAAAGCACATGAGTGGGTTATAAATGTATTATGTAGCGGTCCAATTTACACACCTTGTTAGACCAAATTACACACCTCTGGTCCAAAATACACTCTTTAGAAAAATACTATAATTGCGGTTTGCAAATGATGTTGCTGCGACTAAAGTCTGTACATTCCCACAATGGTAGAACTTCCTCTTATTAACGCATTAAAGCAATTTGTGAACCCTATCGAAGTTATACTGTACAGATATTAGCGCTTAAAGTTAAGTGGTCCAAATTAGACCGTCTTCCCCTACACAACTGGGAGATTACATTACACTATTTACATCTCAGAGAAAATGTTGGAAGTGTCCTTCACCAGCATCTATAGATGTTTGCACTCGTCTCATCATATTCCATGAAGTTTTAGTGAGGGTATCCTCGCCAATGTTACTTATTTCGGTTCGAATGGATTCGTTGAGAATTTCAACTGTCTGTGGCCTATTCTTGAATACTAGTTTTAGATACACCTACAAGAAAATCTCCGGTGAGGTTAGGTCAGGGGATCTGGGAGACCACAGACCTTTTGCGATTATTCAGTTATCAATGAGACTGGTTACAAGTTCAATGCTGTCATTAGACGTATGGCACGTTGCTCCATCTTGCTGGAAACATTCTTTCAGTTCGAGATCATCTCCGCAAAACTTCAGAGAATATGGTGAGATGAGTGCAAACATCTATAGATGCTGGTGAAGTACACTTCCAACATTTCCTCTGAGATATAATTAGTGTAATGTAATATGTCAGTTGTGTATTATATTCTCCCAAAGTTGCACATGTGTCCTGTTATCGCACTAAACATGAAAATACAAATTTTAAGCAATAAAATTTCTAAGTAACTTTATTATAATCTAACAAGGATAATAAAAATATAATTAATCAGATATATTAAGAATAACGCAGACTTTTTAAAGAAAATACTGTGTCTTAAAAATTGCTTCGTGTTAGAGATTTGTCTAAGTCCATAGTTGTAGATGTTGAAACCTGAATACCTTAAAACCATGCTTATGCACTTCATATGCATTAGTAATGTATCGTTAACATTTGAAGGAGTTTAAATGGACATTGTAGAAAATAGCATTTACAGTAATGTACCTCTTCACCTCTACACATCACCTACACACAACTTAGAATGTGAAATAGAGGTTTAAGTTAGAAGCACGGGCTGTTTTATAATGTTCTTAATCCCTTCAAAGCTGGAAGATTGTTATTTGTATCTATATAAAGGAAGATAACATGTGGGTCATCTTTGTTGAAATAGTGATCCAAGGAAATAGCAGAACGTTACCTAATTGAAACTCAGAATTGTGAGCTACTCCATGTTACTGCAGTTCTCTTAGTATGTATGTAGGTCGCCTTCCACTTAGAACAATCACTATATCCGTAAACGCCAACAATAGTCACGAAATTCTACTAACAAAGCGCCACACTCCCACAGATAGTCCCACCTTCACATAAGAGGCCGAAGGATTGAATGAAGGAATTCCGTCGCCTACCTCAGAGTGGAATTGGACAAGAATCTAATCATTCGCGAAAGCAATATGGATGCAATACCTCACTGTAAAGTCTGTCTAGTGAACGCGAGTGCAGTTGACCGCTCAAAGGAAACTACTCTCCCGGACACTAATGACCATCACAACATCTCCACACTTCAGAAATGGAACACTGTCGTTGAGGACCAATAGCAATCCTGATTTTCGCGGAGTGACAGTCGCATGTCTACTCCACGTGGAGTCTCAGTTGCCAAAGTTCCAACTTCCAGTTGATCTGTTTCATTACGTGCAGAAATTCGTTGTCGATGTGGAGACCGTGGGATGGAAATGCAGTGATAAATGCAAATCAAGTAGTACTTTACTTTCAGTCAAGTGAGCATAATCAAAGTGATGACAATAGTGTGAATAACTGGGCCAAGTTATATTACTCGAAAAGCCTCACAAAACAAAGCAATAACGGGAACTGTTTCTAAGGAAATTCGAGTGCTTGTTTTGAACACATAAATATGTGCTAACAATTAATCTTGGGAAGAGGTCGTGCAATGAATCTGATTAATTCTGGGTATTCACAGAAACACAGTAAGAAATATTGTGACGAAAAGAACACCAAAGACGCCGATCAAGTGTGAAAACCAAAGCAAAGGTTTCTCTAAAGTAGATAATTTCACATGCCATTTAATTCGTCGAGAAATTTATAGATTCTATGCAAAAGGGGGAGTGCCCACCTTAGACTAATTGGTTACACATTTGCCAGAAATTTGTGATTTTCCTTATGGAAAATCCTAAAGGAGCTGGGTTTCAAATACCGCACTTTGAATAAGATAAGGGTTATTATGGAATCCAGTAGCGTTGTAGCTTGGCGATATATATATTTGTCAAAACTGAGGACGTTTTGGAGTAATGGACATAAGATAATTTATTTAGACGAAACCTCGTACGATACCCATGACGTATCGAGAAACGTGGCAACCTTGCAGAAAGGACTTGGGGGAAGGAGGGTGGGTGTTGTAAAACGATTATAAGGGTTCATCAAAGGCAGCGGCCGACGTGCACACCAGTTGACTAAACAGACTTTACCCCATGTAAGACCGGGATACCGGTGTGCCTTTATTGAGGTCTCATGCTCTAAGCCTGACTACGGAATGGCCGCAGACATCTCGCTTCTATGGCTACAACGGGTGCCCTTTCGTCCATCTTTATGTCGTTCGCTCATTTCCAGTCAGACCACTTTACAAAGCCTTATCAGCTTCAAACGTGGAACATAAAATTAGGCACCGGCCTGTAAAATTATATGAGAGATAGCCTCAACATTAGAGTCCCCTAGGGGATTACCATCTCAGAACACGCTGTTTCAAGCGATATGGAGATTTGCACACACCAGATAACACTGTAGCACTTACATTAGCAGCTTCATTCTAATCCAGGTAAGAACTCATTGGTTTACAACCAATGCAATTCAAGTTTTATAAAACCACTCTTACCAAGATGCAGAACGACTACTGTGTCTTAACACAGACTCTTCTAGGAGCTCCATGCTTCTTTATTTTACATTAGTTCATTTCAAAACTGGAAATTATTCGCTGTTTCTGTACTCTTGATGTTTCTTGTGGTTCTCTCGGTGAGGAAGCGAAATTTAATTGGCGAAATGTTATTCTGGAATGGAAATGGAGGTTATGATCCTCCATATGTTCCTCTAATAGCAGAAACCTATTTGTAAAATTAATTATTGAAAACTGTGTCGTTTTATACGAATGGGATTTGTTTCCATTCCGTTGCTTTTGCCCTTATTCCTTCTCTCTTCTGCACTATAATCCATCTCTGAGCTTTTTCATTCTTATTTTATGAATGAATTATTTACTGTGCCTATTCCAAAATTGTACAATTTACAACTTTTGGCTATATTTATTTGTATTTACCTTGTTTGTACCTTGGCTTACATGACACCTTGGTCTTTTGTTTTGCCAGGTAGCTCTTAACCTCCATATTCATATTCATATTTATTGCAACTTAATTCAGTGTTTGAACACAACTAAGTCATGTCATTTTTAATACATACTCTCTCTTAAAAGTAAACGATTAGAAATGTCAAAAAAAATTGTCATTCATCTTCTCTCTCTCTCTCTCTCTCTCTCTCTCTCTCTCTCTCTCTCTCTCTCTCTCTCTCTCTCTCTCTCTCTCTCTCTCTCTCTCTCTCTCTCTCTCTCTCTCTCTCTCTCTCTCTCTCTCTCTCTCTCTCTCTCTCTCTCTCTCTCTCACACACACATACACACACACGCACACACGCATATATATAAACATAATTATTCAAAATAATCGAAGTTGTAATCAAAATATTCATCTATATTGGTACAGGCTCTGCTTAGCAAGAATTTAGTCGGTTTAGATTTAAACTTAGCAGCTGACACAGTAGATTTAGGCTTTCCGGAAGCTTATTAAGTAGCTTTGGACCAAAGTATTGGGACATATGTTCAGAAGTTTTTACCCTCTGACCTCTAACTATATAGTTATTCTTTCACCTTGTTTCATATGTGTGGACATCGGAATTTGTGGAGGTTATATTCCTGTTATGTACAAAAAGTATTGTTCGCAGAATAAATAAGCAGGAATGAATAAGTAGGATTAATTTTTTAAAATACGTTCTCCATGAACTCGTACGTGTTATTTTTGCCAGGTATCTGATATCTCTTATCTGTAGAAGGAAAATTCTGTTAAAGTTTAGTTTGGAGAGGTGTCCCCACATCTCGATGCCATAAGAGATGTTGAAAAATATACTAACTTACTAGTATCTACTGAGAGAACATTGGCTAAATATCGCAACACAAAAAGTCCTGAGCTTTATTTACTTTTTAGTTTTTCAATGTGGCTGTTTCAAGTTAACTTGTCATCAAGGATTAAACCTAAAATAGTTACAATTTTACACAATGGACTAGACTATTGCCTATATTAAGCTGAGGTTCGAAAGGACGTCTCTAAAATCAAATAGAACTAATTCGCTTTCTTTTGCATTAGTACACAGCCTGTTATCATTAAAATACTGTGCCTCGATATTGCCCCCTTGTTACTTTGTATATACTTATTATTGCCCTTAATTTTTATGTTCCTTTAAGCTGCTGTTTTTGTTACTGACGTCGTACTAACATTTGACTTTCTTTTCTCAAACTAAATGCGTCAGTATTTTGTGCGTCTGGATCATTGGTCAGAATTTCACTTATCGTCAGTTATAAAGTAACTCTTTTCTCAGCGCTACGTGTAGGACAGCTGCAGATTTTTTACGTGATTACATTTATTGCACTCACCACAAATGATCCTTCGAGATTTGAACAAGTGTAGCTTGTGTTTAATAAAACTTAGAAACATTAAATTTGTACTAGTGGAAACATAATCTTAAAATTGTTTTGAAATATCACAGTCGACAACCATGGTGCATGATGAACACAACATTGCACATTGTCGAAACTTACAATACGGCTGATATAGATAAGCGAGAGTTATGTGTTTTCGATTACAATTGTAATCAATCTAATGTTCTTCAGCGACACTTCTTAATGACGTTTGTTAATGGTACCCATAAGAAGGTGCAATGAAATCTCAACACAAGGCTACCCAACAGATAGGCTGTTTATGACGACATAGGACCTTTACTTTAGACTACAGATCTCATACCCCTTCACTTTTTGTATGGTGTTATGTTAGAGATCCTGAGTACAAACCTCCCCTTCCCAAATGGAGTGCACATCACTTCAGTTGACCATATTATGTGGGACTACATAATTGATGTGTCCCAAATAAGCACACATGGAACATCTATAAGTTACTGTAACAAAACTTTTTGAGCCCCTCTTTCCATTGGCGCTAGTTTCGTCTCCGTAAGTGTTATTAAATGCTGGTTAACCGAGTTCGAAACGCGAAGGGTCATTTGTGGTAATTCTGCATTTCTCTATATGTTTATTCAACCATTTAGATTATTTATATTTTCACTGAACAACCCCAATAAGTCTCCAGAAACTGCGTTACAGCGGTTTCTTTCACAGTTTCCGACGTCCACACAAAGATACCATGTTGTAAAACCTTCCCATTAAGCTTATAATACGTTCTTTGCAAAGGAAGAACTACATCGATTTTCTTTTCCTCCCTGCAGAACTGGAAAAAGATTTTGAATCATTGTAAATAATTCTTTTCCCAATAGTAGAAAAAAGTGAAACCACAATAAAAGGGATCCTTAACGAAATCGAAAAAGCTAGTGCTTCACATACACAAGTTACTACTCCAGGAATACAACGTAATCGGAAAAAGAAAATTTCAAATGGATCATTTCAATTAGTGAATCTTTCGTGGAACTTTTGTAGAGTACATATTATGAAGTTCGCAAGAAATTGGAACAGTAGAAAAGTTATTTTATGCAGTAGGTGAGATAATTAATTTTGACGGTGGATAGAAGGTATTCTAGCGAGTAGATAGTCAACCTGAAAAATTCAATGCCATGGCCGGGATTTGAACCACGGACCTCCTGGTTTCCGTCCAATCGCTCTTACCCATTGAGCTATCTTGGCCAACGTGCTGTCCTGACATTAAGTTCTCCAATCGGCTCGCTAATGGCAAGGCGGCAACAATAGGGGTAAGAATATGTAAACATAAACTGTATATGTCATTTAGATGGTTAGATACAATGTATGAAGCTCTCGTCGAATCCATAACAATGTACGCAGCGGAGGTATGGGGCACATCCGAGATAGGAGCACAATTAGACCAAATTTATGGGTTGTTTTGCAAATAACTACTAGGGCTGACAAAATCGGCACCAAGAGAAGTGGCATTACTGGAGTTGGGAAATACAAAAAGGAGGGCATTAATAATAGAAATAATACTTAAATTCTGGTAGGTATAAGTGTATTAAAGGGCATAAAGGGGAAAATATTGAATCTGTGCCTGAAGCAACAGAAAAGAATTGAGAACACAAATAGTTGTTGGTCGGAATTGGATAGCATGATATCGAAGATAGACATGAGAGATTTAATGGAGAGCAGAGGAGATAAATAATAGCGGTTTTTGGAATGAAGTGAAAACCAGAGTAAAACACATAGATAGGCAAGAGATACGGGATAGTATAGAAGAAATAACATCTTTGAAATTTTATAAGCCATTAAAGACAGAATGGCGTAGCGTAAAATATATAATTGTGACATAACTGGAAGAGAAGGCATAGCATGGATGAGAGTAGGAATATTATACTATTTTCGCTTGTTCCATTTATACCCGGCCTATAACTACTGTAGTCATATCGGCGGCCGTTCTCCTTTGGAACATACTGAAGGTGTTAACTCGTTATCTTTGGATTTATTTATCATTACATCACGCACACATTCACACTCTCATTCATACTTCCAGACTCTGGGGAGGATGGGGAATTATCTTGTTCGGAGAAACATCCCCACCCCCACCGCCGGGAATCGAACCCGTGACCCCTAGCACGGTAGGCAGGTGCTCTACCGACTGAGCTACGGGGCCAGCCGAATATTATACTTAAAAGGGTTGAGAAGTAATGTGGTAGGGATATGTGATTTTTGTGGAGTTCAATAGAGCACTGTTCATTACCTAATAGAATGTAAGGAGTTAACAAATTGCAGGAGAAAAATATGGGATAGGAAATGGGACAGTATGAACAAAGAGGTAGTGGCGTTACGCATGTTAACGAGGACGGGTGAAAAGGAAAATAGATGTATAGGAGAATTCTTATATAGGTTAAGAGAAAAGTGAAATAGCGTAAAAGAAGCGAAGACCAGGAAGAAATGACACTAAGCCGCTCAGGAAAACCTAAGGCTTGTGACTAGGGGACCTGAGTCAGCGAGTAATACTTAGGTCAGCAATTTCATTTATTTGTACAGGATGTATGATATTGATTGTTCAATGTTAAATTTATTGTAATGAAAGTGTAATGGAAAATGTACAAATAAATATAAAATATCAAATAAGATATCAGTTGACTCATATATACGAGACATGTTTTTTAAGTCAGTACCGTTTTGGAATTAAAGAAGACGTGCATAGATATCACAATAAATTTATTTTTACATGAAAGCCCGTGCTTTAATCTACTTTTCTACATAATTTCCGTGAGTATTGAGGCGCTTGTCATAACGTGGCACCAGTTTTTGAATACCCTCCTCATAAAATTCTGCCGCCTGACTTGTTAACCATTGTATCACAACTGTTTTGACTTCGTTATCGTCTTGAAGACGCTGATCGCCCAGATGTTTCTTCAAGATCAGGGCTGTATGGAGGATGATCTAGAGTGTCCCATTGAAAAGATTTGATGAGATCCTTGGTCCTATTAGCCACATGTGGACGGGCATTGTCATGCAGCAAACGGATACCCTTACTCAACTTGCCACGTCATTTGTTCTGGATTTCACGGCGCAGATTGTTCAATGTCTCACAATAAGACGCTGCATTGATTGTCTCATTACGAGGCAGAAACTCCACTTGCAATACTCATTTTCTGTCCCAAAATACTGTGCATATTATTTTCCAGGCAGAAATTGTTTGCTTAAACTTCACTTTTGTGGGTGATGATTAATGTCGCCATTCCATGGATTATTGTTTCCTTTCTGGTGTGACGTAGGCCACCCATGTTTCGTCACCAGTAACAAATTGGTCTAAAAATCTTCACCTCCATTGTGGTAACGCTCAAGGAAATTCAATGCAGTGCCTAAACGTTGGGTTTTGTGCAAATCCGTCAACATTTTCAGAGCCAAACGTGAACACAATTTCCGGTACTTCAAGTTCTCGGTCACAATGCGATACAAAACACTACGAGAATATTGAGGAAAATAGACACACAATAATGACATTGTAAATCGTCAGTTTTCACTCACCTTTTCATCCACTTTCTGCACCAAATCTTCAATAGCGACCGAAGGACGTCACTCCGTTCTTCATCATGCACATTTGTGCGGCCATCTTTAAATGCTCTCACCCATTTCCTTGCCATTCTATCACCCATTATGTTTTGTCCGTAAACTTCTCAGATCTCACGATTAATATCGATCGGTTTTACGCCTGTAGCACTAAGAAATTATATAAGAGCCCGTATTTCACAATCGGCGGGAGTCACGATTTTTGGATGCATCTTAAACACTCAGTAACCAACGTATACAATGAAGAATCAGACTGCAATGGCGTGAGTGCGTAGACAAGAGACGTAGTTAACCAGCACGCATGCGCGGAACGCAGACCGTAGCGCTGCGGCGGAATCGCAAAGCGGTAGTGACTTAAAAAACATGCCGCGTATATACAATAATTTTCCCGGTAGACCACTAGGGGCTCTGGTATAAGAGCTACATGTTTGTGGCGACTTACTATTGTAAGTACTCGAATCCTAGGCTTTATCATTAAACTGATACCGACATTAAGGATTGCAATGAGTACAGAATCTTAATGTATTTCAAAGGAATGTTGGATCTTTGTTACCACACGTGCAGGCATTGGGTTGAATAGTTTTAACAAAAGAAACGTAAGAAGGAAGTATCATAGCAGGGTTCTAAATAGGTAACACGACTCCGTTTGAAAAGGTATTGTTCGGACCCTTAATAATGGCATGACCGAGATTAATAATATCAGTGGACAAAATACTCACAAAAGGGAGTTTTGGTGTGAATAAAGGGCTTCAAGAAATGGAAGTCACACACAAGCAGCTGTGTGGGAGAGACAGACCGTGGCTGTAGGCCATTAAGACGGTCATCTGCTTCTGTCTTGGGGAAAGGCAGACGAGCAGCGATGAGAAAAGATATCCGTTGGTTCATACGTAAATAACTAATTAACTGTTATCAAGTAATAAGCATTCTACATACGGTAACTCTAAACAGTGATATATCGGTAACCCTTGGTCAGCAACTTCGAGTTTGATGTGATGATAAAAAGAATCAGTCATTAAACCATTTTAAAATTTGCATTCCCGTGTCATTAGAACCATCCTTACTCATACATATCCACGCCAACACTGCTGAACCCTAACTTGCATCAAAACTCTCATTATTTAAGTTAATTGATGGAAATTAATAGTTTCATGTCGACCCTATCTATCCAAAACTTTAGCCTATATACGGCTAGTGTAAAGAAATGATTGATTGCCATCAATTAAGTTAAACTCTAGCGAATATTGAAAGAAATATGATTTAGGTTTAAAAGCTGTAACAATATGTGGCACGTTTAAGTGGAACACCTGAATGTAGATTGCCGCCTTATCACTGCGATTTAAATCTTACTGAACTGATGTGGAATATCATGAAGCAAAATTAGCATAAAAATGTGTGTACTAGTATTTTAAAGGCACTTAAAGGACTAACAAGGGGACGTTCAAACGAAAACACTGAAGAGCATTGAAAAAATGCGTGTATCAAAATTAAGTCTGTAGAATAAGACTTCTGGCATCGAGATACCTTGATGGAAGAAGAAATAGAAAGAGTACTACTCAATGCGGGTTCGGATAGCAGTAATGAAGAGGAATCAATTACCATAGTCGGTTTTACGAGGTGCGTTCAAGTTAGGCACCTATTTTTTACAGGACTGGGACCAGATAGGTTCTTCTGGTAGCTTTTTTTATTTTTAATGTATATTTATATTGAGGAATTAATCCTTAAAGAATTAATCCTTTTAAATGCATTACTCCGGTATATGGGACATTTAAAAGGATTAATTCTTTAAGGATTAATTCCTCAATATAAATTTACATTAAAAAAAATAATCTACGATAAAAATCCTGGTAATTAAGTACTTACAATAGTAAGTCGCCACAAGTAGTTGTCTCAAACATGAGAACCTTAAGTGGTCCACCGGGAAATATAATGAGTCAATTGGAGAATTTAGTGTCAGGAAGGCACGTTGACCATGGTAGCTCAAGGGTCAGAGCGACTGGACGGAAACCAGTAGATCCGTGGTTCAAATCCCGGCCATGGCATTGAATTTTTCATTTGGCTCTAATTAATCTTCTGGTAGTTTTAATACACGTGGACTCTTTGTGAATGAGTGACAGATGGCAGCACTGTTCAGTGCACAGAACTCTTGTGGCAGCGACGAGAGTTAGGACTGTGTTTGATACATAAAATGGCGACGTTTTCATTGCAAGGACAGCGTGTAATCATCCGTTTTCTCCATTTTCGTGGTGGTTTTTCTTTTTCTTTTTTTAATTTACGTCCTCCAACGTTAAGTCATATCGGACGATGAATGAAACGGATGAAATGATGCTCAAATGATTCCAGGGTACATGAAGCTTAGAGTTACCCGACATTCTTCTTCCAGGATAAGATATAATAGATAGACATTTATTTAATGCTTGTCAGTTTTACATTATTTTAACACACATTTCTTTAAATTTAAGTCTCTTACACTATAGTTAATCTCCTCAGCGCTAGACCTAGATTTTGCACCCTGGACTTCCTGCTAATTATGTAGCACCAGCCCTTCTCTAATCCACATCCCTCTCCCTCTTCCTCCTTACCACCTTCTCCTTCTCTTCTCCTACTCGTTGTTTTCCTTAGCCATTTGTCCTTTATCTTGGCCAAAATGTCCCCCATTTCTTTACATTTCTCTTTCCCTTTAACATCCAGCATTCTAAAAACTATAAAACTCTTTTCAAGACCATTCCAACCTAGAATTCCATATTTCCTCTCTCCAAGCTTATACCTCTTTGCATTCTATTAGGCTATGCAAGTCATTATCTTCTCCTTCACACATAACACATGATTTATCATCCTTTGCCCTTAGCCTTTTGAAGAACATAGCCCCTGTTCTTACCCAAGTCCACCCTTCTCTTTCCCTTTTATTACATATGTCCACATACTTTTCTCTTCCCCACTCTTTTTCTTTGCAGATTTATATAATCTCATTGACTTCTTTCCTTCTCTGCTCCCCCAAATTCCTTGCCTTTGCATGTCTTCTACCCTACACCTTACTACACTTCAAAATCCCTTTACATCTCTCTCCTCTAGTGACCATAAATCTCCCATTCCTACTCTCCTTAGCTCCTCTCCTAAATTCATCCACCAGCTGTCCTTGCTTACGTTTACCTTTTGCTGCTTTATACATAATTTCAATACTTCATCTTCACTCGTCAAACATCTGTACCAATATTCCACCACTCTTTCTAGCATTATACTCCTTCTTCCTGGGCTTCCTATTTCTAACAGAGCTACCTCCCTTGGTGCTGTCCTTATTAGACCCAGTAGTTCATTCAGGATAAGGCAAAACCCCGAAAAAAACCTTATCCAGGTAACTCACCCAGACCGAGATTCGAACTCGAGACCTCTTGAACGTGAGGCAGACACGTTTATTGTGGCGAGACACCTATTGAAATTCATCGCTAGTTGTGTTAGGCATGTGGTGATGGTACTATGGATGTGTCTAATATGCGTTCCTGGGAGCGACAGTTCAATGAAGGCAGAACATCCTGTGGCAACAAACCAATACAGTCACGGCCTCGCACCAGCCGGTCTGACGACACGATTCATCGAAAGGAGAACGTTTTTGGCGATCGCTGATTGAGCATTTTCAGATTTTCATGCAGCTTTGTGTGCACAGATCCCACGAAAATGCCAATTTTGGAGACGATGTCTGCAACGGTTTTGGTTTGTTTTCACAAGATGTTCTGCCTTCATTGAACTGTCGCACCCAGGAACGCACATTATACACATGCATGGTACCAATACCACATGTCTCACTCAACGTTTGATTAATTTTAATAGGTTTCACACCATGAAAATGGAGAAAACGAATGATTACACGCTGTTCTTGCAATGGAAACGTCGCCATTTTAAGTATCAAAAGCAAACATTACTATCGTCGCTGTCACTAAAGTACTATGCACTGTACAGTGCTGCCATCTGTCACTCATTCACAAATACTTCACGTTTATTTAAAAAAAAATAATTTCCTTTCTGGTCACAGTCCAAAAAAATATGTCTTATAACTTGAACGCACGTCGTATGGGTTCCAGAGATGCCAACGGCAGTTCCACAGATATAGTTAACAGCTAAAATCCATTCTTTAGACGATATCGTCATAGATGGAAGCTCTACAGATACAGCAAGTGAAGCGGATACTCAGTAATCGGAATGTTCATATCAGAATGAAATAAGTCAATTTTGTTCTTCTCCTTAGCGTAGCGTATTTGCTACCTTCAATTTTGTATATGTTTTGTGACATACTTACCTCTCCTCCCCTCTGATAACCAGTCGTGCACTGTAAACAGGTAACACTGCCTCCACTGCCAAGTATCTTCCTAAATATCCCAGGTAGTAGAAATACTAGTACACAGTATCCAGGAACGGAAACCACGAAGTTAAAATACACGTGAGCGTTCAAACAAATTATTAGGTACAGACATTACTGGTACTCAGGAACGGAGGAGAACAACTTGGTCAAGCTTCTTCATCTTTTATGTTCCCTTTCCCGGGACGACGTGGTGCATCTATATTTTATAATACATAGACTCTTCTCTACAAAAGCCATTCGAGACGATTGTGACCTAAAGCAGCTGCTAAAGTTCTCTCCATTTGCAAAGTGGAAAATAAAATTTTAGCAATTTAGGCAAATGTGAGTCCTGACTACCTGAGATCGAAAATAGAATAATTATTTATATATCAAGTACAGAAAGTTGCCCATTTTTGAACGCACAAGATCTTTTCAGAAGGAACCGCCGCACGAGTTCAGAAAATTCACAACCCTAAATAGAAGCTATCTGCAAAAGTTGCATACCCTCCTCAAAATTATGTGGTTGTGAACACAGTTTTTCATCTTTGTGTGTAGGAGATGTGATACAAATGGAAACTCTGTGTGATTCTCAGTTATTGTAATACACAAGGACTGTTCAATAAAGAATAGTCACATTTTTTTGAAAACGTACCTTAACTCGTCCTCATAGTTTTGATTGACTTCTCAAAATAGTCTCCCCTGAATGCGATGCACTTGTTCCAGGGTTTCAGTCTTCAAGGACATGCTGGAAACCATTTTTCAGAGATCTTTCAATGTCGCCTCCGTAGCCTTCACCACTGCTTCTGATGTTGCATAATGCCTCCCACGAAGGCGTTTCTTCAAGTTAGGGAATAGAAAAAACTCACATAGGTCTAAATCCGGACTATAGGGAGCGTGAGAGATGCACTTTACGTCGATTTTTGCAATATATTCAGCAGCAACTTTGGAAATATGCGGCCGCGTGTTATCATGGTGCAGCATCCAGCCTGCTTCTCGGAATTGTGTTCTTTTGCGCCTGATATGGACTTGCAGTGTTTTCAGGACATCGCTGATGTGTGTGCAGGTACAACATGATGATAAACAATTCCATGAATATCAAAGAATGAGATGACCATAGCTTTCCCAGCAGAAGCAACCAGTTTTGCTTTTGGGGGGGTTGGTGATGGAGGAGATTTCCACATTGACCTTAGCTGTTTGCTCTCAGGATCAAAATGATGTAGCCAAGTTTCATCAGCACTGATTACGTTTGAAATAAACTCCGGATCTTCCTCTAACATAAACTTTAACAAAATGGAGACCTGTATGCGAATGTCCTTTTGTTCGGGAATCAACAATCTTGGAACCCATCGCGCACAAACACGTCTCATGTGTAATGTTTCTGTCACCAACGTGTGGGTGGCACCCAATAAATGTTTAGTATTTCAGAAAGTGATCTTAAGGTAATTCGTCGATCCTCTTTCACAATTGCAGTAGAAGTGTTGATGTTTTCTTCCGTCAGAGCAGTAACTGGAGCACCGGGTCCACCTTCCTTTGAATTGTTTGTCTGCCCTCTTTAAACATTTTAAACCACTTCGAGTTGTGCTGTAGGGGAGAACAGACTCTCCATAGGCCTCCTGTAACATTATGTAGGCCTCAATTGAAGATTTTTTTCACACAAAAACAGAATTTCAAAGCCGCACATTGTTCCTCGCGTGTTACCTCCATTGCAGAGGTAGATGATACTGAACATGTCTGAACTTCCCTGGTTCTCACAGGCGGGAACAAGGAGTACCAACAATGAAACTGCTACAGCGTGTTTGTTTCACATTAAGCTAACAAAATATAATAAGTTCGAATTTAAGTGCGAAGAATTATGACCGTATGAAAGTTATGATCAATCTTTATTGGGAATCCCCCGTACGAATTTATTCAATTAAAACGTAAATAATAAGACCTCGGAAAATGAAATGCAGGAATCAGCGGATTTGACACTACAGCTTTCTCCCGAAGCATTGAAAGGTCAATCTGGAAAAGAATACAACGAATTTGAAAGTTGTGGCAACGCTGAAAGCAGCGAAGGAACTTAAGTATGACATTTGTGTTTGATTCCAATACCAATGATTTTCAAGCTGAGGTTTATGCAATTTAAACCTCTGTCAGGGGGAACCTGAAGAGGTGCTACAAAGGAAGGAACTTTTGGATTTTCTCAAACGGCGAGGCTGTGCTGAAAGAAATGGCACGATATCAGATAACCTCTGAGTTATTCTTTTACTGCCTAATAAGCCATATGAAGTTAGCAATACATAATCTTGGATGAATGTCTGGACATAAGGGAATTTTAGGCAATCAACAAGTAGAGGTCTTGAAATGAAAAGGATCTGCTGAAATGGACCTGAACTGGTTTTTGGTATACCATTAAACTTTTCTAAGAACCATTTTTGAGTGGATTAATCATTGGCACCAACCACCATGGGTACAGAGCAGAGGAAGACAGTTTCGAGAGTTCTGACATATTTCAGTCGGGAGCGAGGCTTTGATTGCGTGTGACGTTAGACAAGAGTTACCTATATACCAAGTAGTACCAAGTTACCTATATAAATGGCACTGTGAGTTTTACAAGAAGGTCCCCAAACCAGATTTCTGAGGTTGTATTCACTTGTCGCGTGGACATTGTGTATGTTTGGCTTGACATATATGTGAGAACAGTATTTTTTTCTGTTATAAAATTAGCGAAGTCCAAACCCCGTAGTACCTTGTCGGATCACAATCATACTTAGATTACACATTTCTCAGACATTACGTCCTGACATTGATAAACTAGTTTAAGAAGAACCAAACAGGAAGTGTGGGAAAATGTCTACGTAATTCTGTTCTGAATCGGTGTTCTCTATTTTGAAGAGAAAATTACTTTATACTTTATTTTACTTACTTTATAAGTGCCTGACCTTCAGATAAATTACGAGTTGAAGTTTTATATATTTTGTAATATAACAGAACCAAAACGTAATTGTTTATAAACTGTGACCAATTGTGTAATTAAATCAGTCAGCATATATTAAAACATACAAGATGTAAGTTGTACATATTAATAATAACCGATACGTTTCCTGTCTTTCCTACGCCATCGGAACCCCAACACATCCTTCCTCTTGGGCAGCAGAAATCAGTGCGGTGATGTCACACGCTAATCTGCCTTTCGTTCGGGGGCATATTTGGCGGTTAGAGCTGATGTAGTTGACGTCACAACGCCAGTACCTGTATTCCCCTGATACAGAGGATTGTAAGCACAGTAAGATGTACTTTATCCCCATAGGCAAACTAAATAACATCAACATCAAAAGAGCAAATGTTGTTAAATACCTTGGTATGTATATTGATGAGAAGCAACACTTTGATACCCATATTAAATCTGTAGCAATGAAAGCTAATGAAGTATTAATGAAACTATCTACAATAGCTACGAGAATATTTAAGCTTTCTCCTAGTACGATTCATAGATATATGAGTTTTCATGGTAAGTATAACTGCGTATGGAGCGTCGATATGGGCACATAGAGTAAAATTAAGGAAGAATATAGATACTCTGCGGAAATGCCAAAGCAGGATTTACTTCGTTGTACAGGAGCAGTATCAACGACTGCTACAATGGCCTTATTAGTGAAGGTGGGAATATGGCCATTGGATTTGTTGATTAAACAAAGGGCAGCCTACTTTTGGATGAAGCGGAGAGAATTCACTAAGACTAAAAATTTATTGGGAACTTCATGCAGGAAGAGGAGAGGAATTAGGTACGTATTAATTGAAAGATGGAAACATGAATGGGATTACATTGATGTAGGAAGAAGGACACACGAAATCTTTCTTAGTATAAATGAGAGGTTAAAATTAAAGGAAATCCAAACAGGACAAAGTGGAATACAATATATTTAAGGACATGGACCGTACAAGGCATACTTTAAAAGATGGGAAAGGCAGGTGAAACCATGTGCACAACCTGCATGGAAGGAGATACTCCGGAACATGCTTTCATTGAATGTGAAGAGAGGAAATAATTAGCAGGAAAATGTATATGGAATATAATTAGGAAGAGGGAAGATTTTTAAATACTAGAACTGGCAGCAGAGAAGGTCTCAACAATAGTAATGGATGAATATAATCAACAAAGACAGCAGCGAAGATGAGTAAGACACAATATTCAACATCGATATCGTCAACCACCTTCCACACCGAGAAGATCTGAACGATTTCGAGGACAGTATAGGAATAACTAGCTTCAACAACCAAAGGAAGTAGAGGAACTTCACCTAGTTAATAGAAGAGGACAATCTTGGATTCAACACAAGTATTTGAAGCGAAAGAAGACATCAACACAAGAAAAAAAGGATGGATGGTTTATTAGGGATAGGAAGGTAGAAGTAGTTTAGATTGTGAAAATTGTAAGCTACTCCTGTAGCAATTAGATTAGATAGGTTAGATTAGATAGGTTAGTGTAGGTTAGCTTTTCTGCAAAATGTTTGTAAATATCAATACAATTATTATGTTTGGGTAAATATAAAATTGTAATACTGTGTCTTGGTGTACAATCTAGTAGAGCCCAGAACATAAATGCAGAATAAAAAAAAAATATCCCTAGAGAGGAATTAGCACGTAACAAACTGTCCCTTATACACTAACTTTCAATATGAAACACTGAGTACCAAACGATATGAACTTTTAGGTTGATAAAACTCAATGATGATACTCCTAAAAGAATAAAAAGTGTTCCAAATTAAAAAGATAGGAATATTTAACTAGAACAATAGCAATTATATAACTAGCCTTTTGGGTTTAGCATTAAGGGCAACTACGACCACACTCCGTCATAACAATAATGAAGCCAATTCGAGCCAAAGTGAAGCCAATAGAACAAAAGAAACATGCATTGATTTAAAACACTTCATTTGACTTATCGAAATTTTATGATATGCTGAGTAAAAGGTTTGTAACTTAGTTTATTTTGTTTGTAAATAACGCGCAAAGAACCTACTTTTTGCACGAAATGCTAAAACGAGGAATTTTCTTAACCCAAAATACCTAAGATATTAAAATATTTTTACGTAACATACTGGGCAGATATATTAATACAGAAATGGCGCTTGGTATACTACTCTCATTAGAGGAATGGCAAATTTATTGGGATCTATGTCTGGAAAGTTTTGATATTGTGTAACCTGCAGTAATGTAGATGCAGCGATCAAAGAAAATTCAGAAAATAACATATAAGGCAAGCATTAAATACTTTTAATGTTTGAGAATTAAAATAAAGAATACCAGGTAGACCTATTGACCGGTCCTTGCGTAAGCATACATACCTGTATAGCCTAAACATTTGCAGAACTCAACGGGAAAATTCCAGTAAAACGCAATGCAGTGCTGTGAGAGGACTACACAGGCTACTTCAATGATGGAAACTGCCTTTTGTTTGGAGTAGAATCAGGTCCGCTACCGTCGTACGTTTAAGTGGAATTTCCCCAGTGCGCTGTGCAACTGTTTCAACTCACAAAGGGAGATCTGCTTACGTGAAAGACAGGGGAGTTGGGCCACTTTGTAAATATTTATACCTTTATGTTTGATTTTTTTATTTTCTTTTAAAGATTTTTCTTTTAAAGGTTTTGTTATGTAGTAAGTAGCTCCCGGATGTTGTTGACTTAGAACTTCTCAAAAAAGAGCTATAAAATGCCCTTAATTACAAAAAATGCACATAAAATGAAAAAAATGACCTAACAAGAATTAACAATTTCTTTCATAATAATACATTAATAGCTGCCACAGACAAATAATGAATATACGGTTCAAATAATCACATTTTAAAATTAACATTCTTAGTAAATAATACACTTATTGCTACTAAATAATAAATTCTAAATTCATCAGGTCATTTTCTTCTTCTTCTTCTTCTTCTTCTTCTTCTTCTTCTTCTTCTTCTTCTTCTTCTTTTACTTTCCCTGCTGCCGTCAGGCGTCGCGATCCTTCAGCCACTTTCTGTATTCAACCCTATCCTGCGCCAACCTGTATATTCCTCTCAATGTCGTTCCATGTCCGACTGCCACTCTTTCCATATATTGTCTCCATTCCATCCTAGGTCTTCCTATTCTTCTTTTCCGCTCCGCTCTTGCTTCAAATATTGAGGTCATTTTCAATTTTATAAAATAAGAAAAAATAAGTTACTGTACCCATTAGCCAAAACATACCTTACTTAGCGTTGGTCATGTTCAAGTTCTCAAAAGTAAAGGAACGCCGGTTGTGAGCTAAAACTGTTTTATATTTTGAGAAACTTCTCTCCAATTCCACAGATGTTATTTGAAAACCAATATGTCACTGCCTATTAAATATGTCAGTTCTGAAGTTTTCTCCTAACATTATATCGGCTTACACGATATGAAATTTTAATCACAGATTATTTTAAAACCACCCAAAAAGCCCAAGGTCAGGGGTCAGGGTCAGGACTGCCACGGGAATCGAATCCGGGCCTCCCGAATGTGGGCTACAGATTAAAATGCCCAATGGATTCGCGAAAAAGAAGTAAAACGACCGGAAAATGCATCTAAATATTGTTATAAAAATTTGGAAAAAATGCATTTTGATGACCTATCAAACCATATAGATCCAACCATATTGTTCCAGAATGCACTTAATTACAAATAAGCATCGTGTGTGACTACTCAGAAAAAAGATGACTTTTCATCAAAATCCGTACCCTACTGATCACACGTGCACTGCTAGTCCAGTATATGTACACTCTGTTCAGGTATAATCATGCCGTCTGGACAGTAACGTCTCATACATCGGCAGGCGCGAGATATCATATATAACGTGATTGAATATTCTGACAAGGAGAAAGAAGAGGGCATTAAAATCGTCGTTATTTTTATTAATATTTTCAGTCAGATTTATCATTAATGAACTTATAAAAGATTGTATTTCATAATAATGCCTAAAATTATGTACACATAACTTTGTATACCTTCACATTTTTATGTATTTATGTTGTTTATGACCTAATTGTATTTGCACAGACTGATAACGCTTCAAAAATTTAGACCATACACTTCCTGAAATTATATCATAAGGAAACCTTTTCATTAATGTCAGCTGTTTTAACTAGAAGACTAAAAGAACTGATACTTATTGCTAAAAGGGATGGATTACTGAAACAAGGAGCTCGAGGTTGATAATACGGAAAATGAGAGTTAGCCATCTTTAAGTGTCGGAACTTTGCTGACGATATGCTTGCTAGTTGAGTAAATCACATTTTTAAAAATTATTCCCCTTGTACATACTGATTACATTAGAAAATTAGCTGTATTACTGTAATTGTGGTAGTCATTTAATAACAAAAGTGTAGTGGGTTTTCTCTGTCTTTTTACCCCTATGGAAATTACAGAAGATAGGGCTGTTGAGCCTCATTTTCATTCTTTGTAAAACTTTAGAACAACTAATTGCGTGGCTACATATATGATGTATTTATAATCATTAAAGTTATTTTTTATGATTATGCACCCCTGTCGCATATAATAATTGACTAACCTCTCACGGCGGACACAGCTTCAAAGTGCTCTATTTATGTTTCGTAGCTTAATATATGCCAACTTAATGAATTTTCACTCTTCTAATCGACCAGATAAGAGAGGATCACAGTGCTGGTCACTTGAAGGTCAAGGCCCCTCAACGCTTTGTCGAGTAATACACGATCGCGATATACTCAGCACTATTGTAGACATGGCCTCCTGAAAATAGCATTGCCAAAAAAGAAGCCCAATAAATTTCCCAAAACACCAAAATAAAAAAAAGAAACCGTCGTTACTTATGAAACCACGTAATACAAATGTCGACTGCATACCGTAGATGTCTGAATAGTAATTCATAGATCAGTAGTAATGTTTGTAATATTGATCAAAAGGGAGGTCATGGCCACTACATGGGTTGGTGCCACTTTTTACACTGTGGCCTGGTGTCGCATTTCGCGCCAAGTATCTGTTGACCCTCATCAGTAGGTTTCAGTATAAGCTCCTAAGAGCGACCCTGTAGTATCGGACCTCCCCGCTAAATTGCCATGCCAGCCGTTCTTATATACTAAACGAAATATCCACTTTGTGTCCGTGAGAGTTAATACATTCTATGTTCATTTCCTATAAATTAACGCCTACATAGTTTTAAGAGAATTTTACATTTTATAATAACACTAAGAATTTTAAAACGTTTTATAGTATTTTCACATTCTAGAACTGTTTGTATAGGGAGTTCAAAGCCAAGTACTTTACAAATACAAACAATTAGGGATTGAAAGTATATTAACAGAATTAACTGAGATTGAGCCATAGAGGAAAACAGCACCCTAACAAATTTATATAATGAAATAAAAAAGCTTAACTGAAAGGAAAAGACCTGATCATCGGTCTTTAACATGACATTTTCTACCCAGTTTTTTGTTTCGTGAGGTAAGTAGAGGAGGTGCTGTATTAAATTTCGATATTTCAGCAGAAATAAACGTTTTAATGGACATTAATTGTTCTTTAACACCAGCCATGTGTAGGCCAAAGTTTGCAAAGGTAGAGTCTGACTGAAATAATACTTCCAGAATTTAAAACAGAAATATTTTAGAAAAAAAAACAAAGGTGTGAGTATGACCTAAAATGCTCTACAAATGAGCTATAAAATGTCCTTAAAATATTCAAAATGCACATAAAATATAAAAAAATTACCTAAGCAAATTAAAAATTTATAACTGCCACAGACAAATAATGAATATATGGTTCAAATAACCACATTTTAAAATTAACTTTCTTAGTAAATAATGCAATTATTGCTACTAAATAATAAATTCTAAATTCATCAGGTGATTTTCAATTTTATAAAATATGAAATAATAAGTTATTCTACCCATTAGCCAAAACTTAGCGTTGCAGTTGCACCACGATGGTCATCTTCAAGTTACCAAAAGTAATGGAACGGTTAAAACCGTTTTATACTTTGAGAAACTTCTCTCCACTTCCACGTGTGTATTGAAAACCACCATGTCACTGCCTGTTAAACCCTGTTAAAAGTATCGGTTCTGAAGGATTTTCCTGACAAGATATTGGAAGTCTGACAAATTGGTATTCTTTACTTTTGTCCAACACTGATTTTAGTGTCTGTCTAATTTTGTCACAAATCTCACCATTTACATTTTGTATCCTCTCTGCCGCAATCATCACTAACTCAATCGACTTATCCAATGTCATGCTACGTTCAAGGCGAGTTATGGTATCCGTCAAAAATGCAAATTTTTATTTAATGAAAGCTAATTTACCTTGGATTTGAGTATCAGAAAACAGATCCTGTGCGCTCTCAATTGCCTTAGAATTTACCCTAACGAAACCATTCACGACTTCTCTCACTATTTGAAAATTGTCACTGTGGTATATACATGCAGTTAAACATGTATCCCAACGTGTTAAAATTGGTGCCGGGGGCAAAGCTATATTAGGGTCTTTTTCTTTGAAATACATAGTTCGGGTTGGCGCTTTCAGAAATATTTGCTTTACTCTGGAAATTAGTGTTGATCTGACCTGTTCCGCAGTTCGATGAAAAGCATGAGCAAACACATAACATGCACCATCTCAATGTAAAATGATTGAATCGATTTTGCCGCCTTTAATATGTAGGGCGCCGCGTCTGTTATGAAGAGAAGCACGTTGTCACTCTGTACTCCACTAGGCCACAATAAACACATGGGTTTAGCGAACAGTTTGCATATCTGAGAGTCTTTAATGGCTTCCATAACCTCTGAGGTCAGAAGAAACACTTGTCCGGTACTAGTAGTTTCTAGCGTACTTATCAGTACATTGGCTACATATCGCCCCTCTAAATCGCCTGTGTTAACAATTGATACATACATTTTTTCCCATTGAAATATTCACGTATTCGGTTAACGTGTCTTCATAACATTTTTGTACGTAACTTTTACGCAAAATTGATTAATCTAGAATTGAATGACCTGTGTGATGTTAAAGAAAATCTGGTAATTTGGAATTACTTAATTTTTCTAGCGGAATATTTTTCTAACAAACACTTCACGCAATACTTTATGAAAGTAAGATGACTTGCTACTTGACGGTGAAGTCTTTTCTTTCAACAGTAACTGAGACAGTTTTCTTTCTTCACATTTTAAAGAGCTCGCAAATGTTTTTGGAGCCCAACAATTTGTACGGTGAACTGTTTGTCTGCAGCGAATTTAATTTCGCATGCTTTACAGAACAACACAGTTCCATCAGTAGAGAATAAGTTTGCGCCAAACCCTGAAACTTACTGTTCAAAACGGGACGCAGTTGACTGATTTTGTTTCGGCATTTCAATTCCACAAAACAAAAAATTTACACACCTCTCAAACTACACTCCTTACTGCGACACTTCTAGCTCATTAAGTCCTGACTGATGCAATCCACGTGTACTGCATGATGTAATAGGCGATTCCCCGAATTGATGCGTCAAAAATTCACCAGCACTGTTAGATTGCTGACCTGTGTTAATTACATGTTTACCACACTTACAAAGATACTATATAATAAAAATTATGATATCAGTGAACATTCAAGCGCAGATTATTTTAAAACTCTCCAAATAGCCCATAGGTCAGGGCCAGGTCCACCACGGGTAACGAAACCAGTCCTCCCTAATGCGGGCTACAGCGGAAAATGCCCTATAAATTCGTGAAAAAGAGAGAAAATGACCGGAAAAAGCATCTAAACGTTGAAAAAAGACCTTATTATATAAATGTGAGAAAAGTGCATTTTGATGACCTATAAAACTATATATATTTAACGTATTTTTCCAGAATACACTTAATTTCCAATAAGCATCGTCTGTGACTACTCAGAAAAAAGATGACTTTTCATCAAAATCCGGGCTCTATTAATAATTTAATAAAGGATTTTAACTCCTTCATCATGATTTCAAGACATAAACTTATTAAGTATATATCTTATTTATTGATAAAGGGTATCATATAAAATGCTTCTTACCACAAAAGGTCTTATTCCCAGAAATTTGATTTTGGTTTCTGCATTACGTACTCACAGCAAATAGATTAGATATTGTAGTTCACCCTAAAGTTCTATGTCGAAAGCACCAGAAATATTTGTTTTGAGACTCCCTGTAAAAATAAATTGCTACATTCCAAATTATCCTTTAATACATCGAAAGTTGATGCAAAATTTTTAATTTCCTGAAAAATTCCTAAAGCAACTTTCACTACATTTCCGAATTTTAAAGATATCATTTATGAAAAATGATGTCGACATCTTGAATTTGTATATTGTACTTGTAAAAGTAAAATATAACCAAATATCAGATGTTCTGCAAAAAAATGTAGATCTTGTTAAAGCACACATAAATTACATAAATAAAAACATATCGTGAGCTTTGTTGAGATAATGTATCTATATTTTTCCATTGACTTGCATTCACAATAAAAGAAACTCACCGAAGTTTGATTCGGAGTCAACATCGTGGATAACAATCTTTATGTCTTCACCAGCAGTGAGAGAAGCTTGGCGCCTTACAGTGTCAACATTACACAAGTTCTCCATTCCGCGGCTAGATGGCACCACTGATCGCGAGCCCTGTGCCTGTCGGGCATCCAGATCTGCCAGGTCCGGACTGCAACATGTCAAACAATATATTCCGAGTTAAGCAACACAACTATTTCAAAATATGCACATACAGTAATAATAAGCACTGAAGTTGGAACATGCATTTATGGGTTTACCACTTAAATACATATTTTGACCATATGTGAACCCTCAGGGTACGTGAGGACCTTCTCTCAATTCTATATCATCTCCGTAAAGCTTCAGAGAATACGGTGAGGCCAGTACAAACATGTATAGATGCTGGAGGATGGCAATTAGTCCAGGGAAGTGCTCTGCTCTTCTACTGGCTAAGGTCCGACGCTGGCGACCGACGGGAACACAGGCTGAGGCAGAGGCAAATCCCTTGGATTACCTCGGCTAAATACCTGGGTGTCCTGCTTGATTGCGGGCTATACTTCACTCCCTATGTCAGGGCCAAGGCGGGTCTAGGCTATTTCGCACTCAGGCAGTTGTACCTCATCTTCAAATCCAAGATGTCCGCTCACCTCAAACTACGCCTGTACCGAGCGATTATTCCACCCATGATTCTGTACGGCTGCGAGGTCTGGGGATTGGCGGCTCCGACCAGCATCCGCAGACTACAGATCGTGCAGAATCGGGCGTTAAGGATGATCTACGGTACTGGGCGTAGATTCCCTACTCATATCCTACACGAATACTCCCAAATCCCTTACATAGTGGACATGGTAAGAGAGAGATCTCAAACCCTCCACCAAAAACTGTCTACCCATTCCACGTAGCTGGTCACACTTTGGGTCGGTATGACCTCAGAGCTCCTCGCAGGAGGAGGAGATAAAAACTCCCCAAGGACGCCATGGGCTATTAGCCTGGAGGGGTTCTCTCCATCCCACCATAAACCCCAGAACCTGAAATGGGTCTAGATAATACTCTCACACAGTTTCCTACCCCCTCTGATCGTGCTGTTTGCACTCTGACCTCCTTCAAGCGGGGAGTTCGGGTAAAGGTGGCCTTGGGAATACATTCTCCAGGCGGTAGCCTGAGCGGCTTAACCCAATTGATCAGAGAAACCCATGCCCTGACACAAACGCTTGCGACAAACGACAAATTCTATACTGCTCAGATAAAGCCGCACTAAGCGGCTAGGTGCCGGGCGAAACCAGTCCGTCCAGGTGAAACTGGACGACTTGACTCTTCTGCTGGTCTGCTGGTCGGCTGGTCTGCCGGAGGAAACTTCCAGCATTTTCTCTGAGATGTAAATAGTGTGGCGTAATCTCCCAATTGTGTTTTATATTCTGCCAAAGTTCACGCGTGTCCTATTATTGTTTCAAACGTTATGGCCTATAGAAATGGTTCAGGTTTATATGGATCGCTCTGTATTTATGTGTTGTCAAATTTTAAGCCTCTTATTCGCATCTGAACCGTTATACTTAATGTGTGTGTTGCCAAATTCTGTTCTATTTCTACTTTTCAGAACAAAGCCTCAGTGCATTTTTTGAAAAGACTTGAACTCTTGGTACTGTTTGACGTAATGTATTTCTTATTTATAGCTTTTCCTTCAAACGAAAGTTGAATAATGAGTTTTTGCTACCTGACAGTTTATACATTATGCGTTGATTTTCACATATATTTATAAAATATTAATCTCACGTGTCTATAATTACCGTATCAATAACAAAGTCTCACCATGGACATGAATTTGTCTGCATTTAAATGTAATATAAAGTGAATATCCCTGTCCTTGTTTCAGACTTTAGTATTTATAATTTTTAGACTTGGAAACAGTATGTTTGTTTATCTTTTTTGTTTATCTTTTGTTTACTGTATGTGTATAGTAAAATGTATGTCCATAGTAATCTGAATAAAAATTGGACATTAAGAATACATTGGATTGTAGAACTAGCTTTTCTTTCTAAGAAAAGTCCAATATTTTTGTGTGCTTAAATTAGCAGCAGGGCACGGGTGATTAAAAGTACACCCTAAATTTTTCAAAGTGATTACGTATGATAAATAATTATAACTGCCTTAGTCTGAGGGAAGGACTGGCAAGGTCCTTAAAGTAATAAAAATATTGTCACCTAATTATCGGAAGGCCCGACCAGCTAGCGTTTGGGAGGGCGACAGGAGGTATTCAGCCCACGCCTACCCATTTATCTTGTAGCACTAACGAGGGGGATGGTTGGAAAAACATCACTAGCCATCTGATTCCCCCTCCCTGACATCTGGAACAGTCGGGATGATTCAGTGTACCGCGAGACTTCCAGAAACAGAGATACCACTATATAAGTCCTGCAGTGGCCGAGTCTAAGTCAGTTCTTGGTGAGCAGCCGAGGGACCGCCGTGCTAGTGAACGGACTGGAAGACTGTGTACGTGCATCGGAGAAGTTGTACGTAATTGCGAGTGCAGTATGGATCTGTGACAGATGAACTGGTGAATTGTAATTGTGTGCGCTACGTAATTCTATGTAATCGGCAAGTGTTCAAACTGTAACACGGTGGAAATAAAGAACATTTTGAGTTTGTGCAATTGAACTTTTAATTTCACGAACCCACAAGGTCGCAATATCGAATTTTTATAAACAATTCGTTTAGAAACTCAATAAAGTCTTCCCTAAACCATTCTACAGACAGCGTCTTAAGTTCTGAAAATGCCACATAATCTATAAGTAGCCTTTGGTGATAGAACGAATTGAATGTTGGTCTCAGTGGTCATGGGATAACATGATTCGTGAGGTCGTGATTTCACACCCGGCGGAGGGTGATGGCATTTTTCAAGTGTAAATATTCATAACATGACTTCTTCCGCAAAGGGAGTGAAGGGAATTTGCTCTTCACGCTTGTGAGCAAATATGCTGCAGTGTAAATTAAACTAGGACTGCGTCTCTCAAATTTCTGTATTTTAACCAATAAGATTTTGTAGAGGGGCAGCTCGAGACCTTTGCATTTTGCAACAAATAATGTAATTTGTAGTTCAGTTTGTACCCTGGAGGTTTATGTGGCAATGACGCTATATTTCACTAACATGGAGGGATTCAGCCAGCAATTAATTACTGCAAGGGGACCACCATCTCATCAAGCACTTAGACCTGAATGACGTGCACCGATTCAAATGTCAGGATATAGCACCAACTCTCCCACATGCAAATCTACACTGTTGCATTAGATCGCATTTAATCTAGAACAAATTGTTTTAAAAAATGCTCCAAGCGCGAGTGTGTGTGTGTGTGTGTGTGTGTGTGTGTGTGTGAGTGTGTGTGTGTGTGTGTGTGTGTGTGTGTGTGTGTGTGTGTGTGTGTGTGTGTGTGTGTGTGTGTGTGTGTGTGTGTGAACAGTATAACCCAAACACGAAAAGTTGTACAATACCAGTTTGGCGAACCGCTGACCCCACCCAATCTTTACATCCAACATTTTCACTTTTCCAAAATTGGTTATAACGGTTCTGCTTATACCGAGGCTGTCCTTAGTCAATATGACAATGTAAATTAAAGCACATCTACGTGTGTGGCATCATCGGCTGTTCAGCCTTATATTTCTCTGCCGCTGAAAAATATACTTCGCATATCAGCTTTAAAGACCTTAAATCTAATGCTAAATACAGCGGGTATATAAATGAATATCGCAGTTTTAACTCTTTATAACATTTATTACATTAAACTTACAGTTATAAATGATATGTCAAATGAAAGAGCAACTCAGTTTTGTTTCTGGCATCCGTGCGCATGTGCGTGCAATTTTTCTTCCGCAATCCGCTAGACAGCGGTTGTAGCAAAGATAGCGACTAGTAAACAAAAAGCGTTTTGTGTTTTGCAGTTTGCAAAGACTGAATCTGTAGTAACTGTGCAACCTGCGTTCCGCATTCAGTTCAGTTGTGATCCTCCTAGTGATAACATTCGTAGATGGTATCATCAGTTTGATGATACCGGCTGCCTTTGTAAAGGGAAGAGCACGGGACGACCAAGAGTAAGTGAAGAGACTGTTGAGCGAGGGAGAGAGTTGTTCACTCGTAGCCCAAAGAAATCAATCCGAAAGGCTAGTCGTGAATTACAGGTTCCTGTGTCGATTGTTTGGAAAGTTGTAAGAAAACGCTTACTGCTACATCCTTACCGTTTAGCTATTACACGCTCTAAAGCCGCGGATTACATGCCAAATTCGCAAACGATATGTAGTTTCATGACGATGATTATTTTATGGATCGTGTTGTTTTCAGTGCAGTATCGAACTCTCACCTTAGTGGACATGCTAACACTCAATGTGAGTATCTGGGACTCAGAAAATCCTCACGAGATTGTACTAATGCAACGAGATTCCCCTAAACTGAATGTTTGTTGTGCCGTGTTCCGGCTAAAAGTTTGTGGGCCTTTCTTTTTTGGTGAACCTACTGTAACTGACACTTCTTACCTTGATAAACTAGAGCAATGGCTCTTTCCTCAGTTGGAAGAAAATGAGCAGAGAACTTCATTTACCAGCAATGTGGTGCATAACGAAGTAGGGGATTGGTTGAACGTCACTGTAACCGAGCGCTGGATAGGCCACAAGATCCCCAATGACAGGGCTTGCTAAGCATGGCCACCACGTTCTCCTGACCTAACGCCATACGATTTTTACCTTTGGGGCTTCATCAAGGATCCTGTGTACGTGCCTCCGCCACCAGCTGACCTTCCTGAACTAAGAAACCGGATTGAAGCAGCGGTTGCTACAATTACTGAATATACACTTATCAACGTTTGGGAAGAACTCGGATATAGACTTGATGTGTGCCAAGTGACAAAGGGTACTCACATTGAACATTTCTAAGGCTCTTAGTAAAATTGATTGAGTTGCTTTTTCATTTGACGTATCATTTATAACTAAATGATGAATGTAATAAATATTATAAATAGTTAAAGCCGCGATATTCATTTATATACATCCTGTATATAAACAAGTGCACATTATTACGCATAGAACAATCAAACACTAATTAATTAGTATTTTATTTGATATAGTAAGCGTAATTTGTATGTATTAATGTGAGTGCACGTTGCGCTTCGGCAGTTTAAAAGAGAAGGGAGTGAATGATCAGTTGCACAATATGGCTGCCTCCATGTAATAAGGAACAATCACAGAGGGAAATAGTTAAAAATTGGTGAAAAACTGCATTATTTTAACGTGTTTCGCAAATTATGTGAAACATACCCGACTTTAGCAATGGAGTACTTGATTTATCAGCAGAATAAACCGGAGTTTCAGCGCCAAGTACTTATCAATGCCGCTTGAAGTTTAGTTATGAAAACGGGCCTTTCTATCCCAGTAAAAGTCGAAAAAGAAGCCAGTTGTGGAAGGTGAATGTGATGGATTTTTAAAAAGTACTGCTCCTGCAAGATGTATAGACTCTTTGAAAGAAACGAGGCACTTATAATTTCAAAGGTGCTTCAAACAGTAAACCATAATCCCGAATTGCCTAGGTGTACAAAAACGGGCTTCAACACCATTCTTCACGACATAGGTTTTGAATTTGTGAACAGAAACTGGAAAAGTATAATTACTGTGCGTGAATATATATTGTGGAGCAGCAAGTATGAAAGCAGAATTCGGAAGTGTTAGTTGTTTAACACTAGAAGGACCGGTGAGTATGGTCTACCGAGAAGGACCGACCCAACATTTTCAGGATCGCAGTTTTATTTACCCTTTTTAAAATAATAAACAAATTTATATGCATACCAGTTTATTTAATGTTACTTATACAGTTTACCAATATATAATATACTTCTGTCTGAAGAATTAAAATGAATATTTTAAGCCTAAAAGTTAATCCAAATATATACCAGAACCAAATGTAAAATGGACTGCTTCTCTTAGCAAACACATATGTTTCAAAATAAAATTTTGAATACCACAGTATATCGTAGAAAAAACACTTTTAAACCTGAATTCGCTCATTCAAAGCCACCTACAGCATCGTAGCACCTATCACACGTGCCCGCCTCGCTGGCGTAGATGGCAGCATGTCTACCTCACGTTCAAGAGGTCCCGAGTTCGAATCCCGGTCAGGGTGAGTTACCTGGATAAGGTTTTTTCCGCGTTTTTTACCTTATCCTAATAGACAAATGTTGGGTAACTCTAAGAGAATCTTTGAGCATCATTTAATTCTATTCATTCATCGTCCGATATGAGTTAAGGCTGGAGGACATAAGTTGTAAAAAAAAAAGTGTATTCAGCGTTGCCTAAACATGGTCCATAAACATACCTTATAAATTTGTTACATAAATGCTTGCTCCTATTCTTCCCTCTGCATCCGCCAATTTGGTAAGTCTTACAAATGTTGATCTGATGAGAAAGTGTGTTTTGAAGTGCATTTTGTACCCTTATGGATTTATATACTGAAGGCAGCTCTTCTGCTAAGTTGTATATGAACTGACTTCTGCTTACTTTTTCACCTATTACTTCCTTATAGGGTACCCACTAATACATTAATAGCTGCCAAGACCAACACATTGAAAAAACATGCATATGCTACCTTGTGCATCCATATTTCACTGTGTACCGTCGAACCATTTGATAAATGACGTCAACGCCGTACTTGATGTTATTGTAGTACGCCACTGATTCTGGTAACTTTTTAGGATCTTTTATTTATTTATAGTAACTTTTTCATGCATTCAACACATAAGAAGCACATTTTGGCTCTTTTTCCCCTTAAGCATGTCAGCGTTACGTCACCTGACTTATAAATTACAGTCCTGTGTAAGTGTGCTGTAACACATTTACCTGATTGAGGGTGTTCCCTTCTACATTTCTTTGCTGTGCCCAAAATGCTTGTACCTGTACGCTTCAAACTTTCTGCAAGGCATTTGTTTGTGGAAAAACTGTCACATGTAATATTTCTTCCTGCAAAAACAAAGGACGGTATAAGACGCATTACAACATGCTCCGCAAGAGGAACATCTGTGGGGCGCTGATCGTCTTTGCCCAGGTGAGGAAAACCATTTACCAGATACTTTGAATTAGCATCAACTGCAAGCTAAAACTTTATTCCAAATTTGTCATGTTTATTGCTCATATATTGAATGAAAGATAATCTAGCCTTGCAAGTAAACAGTTGCTCATCCACAGTGATATTTTAACTTGGAATGTAACACTACAAGGAATTGGCAATAAAAGGATTCCAGACAGGATTAGCAGCTGCAAAGTAAGCTGTCTTAGTCTTTGAGAACGTGTGTCCTTGTCATCTAATCGCATAAACCACAAAATTTCAGCGAATTTGTTTCTGCTCATTGTGTTCCTGAAAAATGGTGGTCCCTAAGTATTCGACCATAACAACTTCAACGGAAAGTTTTTTGCTCTAACACCTCGTAAATACATAAGCGGTAGCACGAATTTCGCCACTTGGGCAATAAAGCTTTCTTTCTGATCTACAAAGGGTCTGCAGAGTGTCATAAACCAATCAGCAAGGAAAACAACAGATGTGAACAGATCCGAAGGCTATTGTTCACACTTCCATACCCGTCAAAATGACAAATGGCGGTCCTGCTTGAAGTAGTTGTTTGTACCAGTTTTCAGAAGGATTCAAATTGCTTAATTCTTTGGGGACGTGTTTTTCATAAGTATTTATTAAAAGTCGTAGAACTTGGGAAGTGTAGAAAAAGACACAAGCAGGAAATAAGTCTTCTAAACCAGCGCATCCGTCAAAATGACGGGAGCGGTCCTTCTAGTGTTAAGGAATTATTACTCGGCCGTTCTATCTGCGGCTCTGACATTTCTCGAGAGGGGGAAGCAGGCTGTTGCCAGTTCTTGAGCGGGAATTTCAAGCAGAGGAACAATGCGTATTTTAAATATTTCATGTATTTGCATATTTCACGAACCAGCAGCCATATTATTATAATAGCGATAATAATAGGACATACGAACACTAAACATCGGAGTTCACGCGCGAAAATTATACCAAAGAAAGTTCACCAGCGCAAGCCGCTATTAGGCCACGTGGCTCAAACAAATTTAAGCTGGCAACACGGTGTTGGGTTCGGCAGCCACGCCTACCAGCGACAACGCTGATTGGCGCTAGCAGACAGTTTTAGCTTCCTGACTACGACACCGGATGTACAGACTCCCAGTACTACCAACAGAAGCAGTTGGTGTGCGTGAAAGGTGTGAACCAAATATTTGAATAGAGTGATGTTGTAAAGAATATCTTGCATGATAATGAAATTACTTGTTGTATTTCAATGTTTTGAAGCTAATAGATTCCTATACCCTCATTATAAAGATAATTCTGACGATATGTTTTCAATTACTCATTATTATATGTTGGTACTAGTAACCTTCCCCCTCCACCTCCTGCAGCCACTAAATGACAGAGCCGGACATACAGCGGCCGGACAGTAGTGTTAAGGAATTCGAATAGTGTTAAGGAATTTAGATTGCAATTAGGTAGGTGATATATACAGTAGAACTTGCAAGTCCTTGCCAAAGTGGCCCCACGCAGTTATTTAGCACTGTTATTCCGCAGAAAGACCTGTGCCTTGATTTTCAATTTATACATTTTTTTATAATTTTTTTATTGATCGATCAGCAGTACAGTGCTTTACAGATCAGAGTGAAAAGAAGGTAACAGTACAATAAGAACAATAACACTCTGGGGCAGACTAGCAGGCCGCCGCCTAACTACATTAAGTTAGAACTCCAATAATACTCTCTGAGATGTAAGAAGATGTAAGACAGACATCAAGCACTAGAATCACTCGAGTCAGAGGTATCACTTAGAAGCAGGTCCTGTGGTAGTCTCCTCTTCAAGCGCGAGGGCTGGCGCGTGCTCAATTTATAAATGAGGCGGGGTTATGTGAAGAAATCAAATATTTAAGTACTAATTGTTCTAAGTATTCAGTCAGCTTTTAACTTACAAGAGGAAATACATATTACACAGTACATACATTCTTGTATGTAATGTTAACGTAAAAGTGCTATCAGATAAGCTAATCAGACATCTAAAACAGCAAAGCAAAAAATTGCCACTTCTTTTGACCACTTATGAAGCTGCATATTGTTCCTCGTGTGCTACTCCCATTGCAGCGGTAGGCGACACTGAACATGTCTGAACTTGCCTGGTTCTCACAGTCGGCAACCACGAGTACCAACAATGAAACTACTACTGCGTGTTTGTTTCATATTAAGCTAACAGAATATAATAAGATTGAATTTTAGTGCAAATAATTATGACCCTAAAAATATTATGATCATTTTTCATTCAACAGCCCTTCTACACATATATACATAAAAAGACAACGTTTATTTAAGCGTTTTGCAACTTCTTGGTTCTCATTTAGGTATGTAAGTATTAATGCTGGGTGCGTAGAGTACCGAATAGAAGAGCAGGGTTGCAATAACGGCTTGTAGGCTAAATGTGTTAATGTTTTCACTTTAGACTATAAACCGAGGGCTGCATAGATAAGAATAAATAGGAGCAGCTGACTCACCTGGTATATTCCATGGTAAGCACTGAGACATTATATTCCATGTTGCAACCGATACTATAATAAGATAACGATCATTTGTAATAAGGGATGGATCGGAGGGCATGACAAATAAGGTTTGTTTCTGTCGAAACCCGACCAATTGGTCAGTAACCTTGGCCAAAGCCTAAATTATTTACTGTCCATCGGAAAGTTGGGGTTACATTTCTGTGCTCTCAGACACGTAGGCACATAAACTTATGAATTAATAAATGGAAAATTAAATACCAATAACGTTATAAAGCTAGAAGGGGCAGGAGAATCTCAATTTAGGATTCTCGAGGTCAGGTAGTCGCCGTAAAGGCGTGCCTCTACTTGCAAAAAACTGAAGTAATGCACGCATGGGTGAAACTTCACTGGCGCTGTCATATTGTCAAACGTCCTTGATATAATGAGCTGGAATCGAATTCAAAACCCATCTTAATAAGTCCCATGCTGCTAAACCAAATTAAACCATTGCCTTTAAACCACTGTACTGTTGCCGCTTTAAGACGTCAGTTCACCACCAAATGTGTTTCCAGTATTTTCTATATTACTACACCACGCACGCTTCAAACTATTTCCTCTTCCCCTTTTGATCAAGTTTATGATTAGGATAATACTTAAAATTGATATCTAAACAAAATCACACAAAAATGGGGGCAGAAGTGCAAATACTCATTTAAAATGTGGCCTTAACTGTGTCGCAAGTGAACCTGATACACTAATGACCGATTTCACCACCAGATGTTAAGACTTAACACGACTTTAGTAATAGTTATAACACAAATTGCATTTCACCAACAAGTGTTAGCTTCACATTCGAGTTAAATCTCTTGTCAAACTAACATGCCCTATTTCGGTTGTTAAGTCCTTAACAATTGTAGATAGTCAAGATGGCGGCCGTGAACGCAGCTGTTGATGTCGATTTGCTATATTTAAGACTGTCTAAATGACATTCGTAATAGAGTACGGCCTGTGAGGAGCAATGATCTTGAGGAGCTATCTGAAGAGAATCCTCTACTGAGGTATAGACTGTCGAAACAACTTGCTATGAAGGTTCCTGCAGAAGTACAAGAGAGGTTAGAACGTGCATCGAAAGGAATATGGCAATCTCGCCTTTGCTTCAAGTATTAATAACCATGCGATTTTATAATTCACTGAATGATGTTGATTATGCACTATCTCGCGTCTTGAAACTTTGAAGCCACTCGTCACTTGTCCTTCTTCGCTCCTCGTTTTAAATATACGTAATACTGAGTTAGAACATGCATCGAAAGGAATATGGCGATCTCGCCTTTGCTTCAGGTTTTAATAACTTTGCCACTTTGCTCCTCGTTTTAAATTTACGCAAGACTGAGTTAGAACATGCATCGAAAGGAATATGCCGATAATGCCTTAGCTTTAAATATTAATAACTTTGCTGTTTTATAATTCACTGAATTATGTGTATAATATACTTTCCACCTCCCGTCTTGAAACGTTAAGGACACTCCCCACCTGTCGTTCGCACCTCGTTTTAAATTTACGTAATACTGAGTTAGAGCATCAAAAGGAATATGCCGACCTCGCCTTTGCTTCAAGTATTAATAACATTGCGATATAATAATTATAATTATTATAATAATTATAATCCACTGTTTTATGTGGATAATACACAGTCCACCTCCTGTCTTGAAACGTTCAAGTCCCTCCTCACTTATCCTTCTTCGCTCCTCGTTTTAAATTTACGTAATACTAAGACTTTTTTTGTAATTTACGTCCTTGCGTCCTCCAACGTTAAGTCATATCTGACGATGAATAGAATGGGTGAAATGCTACTCAAATGAGCCCGGGGTCCATAGAGCTTAGAGATATCCGACAGTCGTCTTTCTGGATAAGGGAAAACCCCGGAAAAACCTTATCCAAGTAACTCACCCTTACCGAGATACAAATACTGATTTAGAGCATCGAAAGGAATATGCCGATCTCGCCTTTCCTTCAAGTATTAATAACTTTGCCATTTTATATTTCACTGAATTATGTGGATAATACACTGCCGACCTCTCATCTTGGAACGTTCAAGTGACTCGTCACTTGTCCTTCTGGCCTCCTTGTTTTAAATTTGCCGGTAGTTGCTTCTAGTAGTGACATATGTATTGGAAAGAAATTCGTTTCCAATTTTTTCCTATGTGACATCTTCCTCTTTTAAATTCACCGCATCCGTCCTCTTATTTTCCACGATATCCTTATACTTCGTCACCAGTTCAATTAAAAAGTCTTTCTCCATCTATTAGAAATTTGTCCGACGGCTTTTTTTAACGATTTTGTTTACCCGACACTTTTTCAGCTCTGTTCGGACTAACTTGTAAAGAAAAGCGCATCGCAGTACATTAATAAAATAATACGACTCATCTATGGCCTTCTACAGCTGTAATATTTACCAGTCTCTAGGAGTTGATACGTATTTTTTAATATTTTCAAGAAACAGTTTGGTGGGATGCAAAAAAAAAAATAGTTTCTGATAATCGCTCCGTTTGATGACTTACGCCTAGTCATTTCATATACATGTTCAGATCATCAAAATCTGTAAAGCCAACAGAAACAAAGCCAGAAGAAATAATACATCTCGTGGAAATACATTTTTTTCCCTTTATGTTAGTCCTTGTTTACGCAGATCAAACTCAGGTCACGACCTTACAAATAAATATCGAATTTTCATAAATATTTTGTGTTACCAAATGTCTGCAATAGTGGTTCTGAATAAAACAAGAGTAACGGAGCAGTCCGTAAAATATGCAGAAGCACATAAGTCACACAGTATTACATAATGCAAAAAATTTAAGGAATCCTGTGGTATTCATCTGTCGAGTGAAGTTTACATAGCCTATAATAAAAAAAGTGATTTTCTGTAATGTCAGAACATGATTTTGTGACATCTGCAAAAGCAAAATTTGTTTCATAGGCTTATATACAGAAAACTACTACTATATGTTTCAAATGGGAAGAGCTCTCGCTTGTAACGAATCAGATGCGTTTAGCCTTCAGCGTTGCCACCTCTTTACCCATACTCTTTTATGTTTCCCTCTTTCGTTCATTTGCAAGTGCTCTTGGCTCTAGAGGTAAGAGAAACAAACTGAATTTCCCAAAGCTTTATAATAATGCAGTTGCTCAAATCACGATTATAACATGGATATTCGTATATTAAGCACAAGTTTTAAATATATAGTTTAAAAAGTAATTATAGTTTATAAATTACTTATTCTTCTACTCTAACGAAACTGCTAGCAGCGCATCCATAGAGCTATGTCACTTCCGCTAGGAGACAATTCGTCGGTGTCACTATCTTCACAGTCTGTGTTCCTTTTTTCAATTTGTAATTTACGTCCTCCAACGTTGTCTAATCACATGATGAATGAAATGGGTGTACTAAATGCTAAAATAAGCCCAGGGTCCATGGAGCTTGGAGTTACCTGACATTCGTGTTTCAGGATAAGGAAAAACCTCGCAAAAATCTTATCCAGGTAACTCACCCTGACCGAGATTCGAACTTGGGACCTTTTGAACGTGAGGCAGACACGCTACCATCCACGCCACCGAGGCGAGCGTTCATCGTCTGAGTGTTGCAAGTTTATGATGATGCGCTCCAAAATCTCGTCACGTACTATTTCTTTCCAAAATCAGTGACTTGTAGTTTATCTGCATGTCTCATGCAGTTTTCCCAGTCTTGAGCAGCGTTGTCAATATGTTGGTGAATAAGTCATTCAGCGGCAGTCAGTTTAAAAGTATTATTTCTGTTTGCAACATAATTTGAGCCCACATCAACTCAACTGGATTGTTCTGGCAGTGGTACGGGGAAAAGTGGTTTTTAATAACCTCGTGTCTCATTTCAATTGCAAGCAGATCCATCTGATATACTTTCCCTGGCTTTTATACGGAACAACAACTGAATAATGGTACCCTGAACTCTCTAGGGTAAATAGATATTACATACGATTCATAAACAAACATATAGTGCGACAAATCACGTTCTGCCGATGCACCATTGTACAAGCTAGCAGAAAGTGAATTGTTTGTTCCAGCCCGAATTTAACAAACACCTTGGCTTATTCAAGGCAATTCTTTTATCACGTCATGTCAAACGTTTAGGTTTCATTTCTGAGTAATTACAAATATACGTACACGCATACATGCTAACCAATAATGATATTCATTACAATGCTTATGTTGCGATTCACTGTTATAATGTAAAAGTACTTTATTTACTTGTATTAGGAAAACTATTTGAGCTAAAAAATATGGCGTTTTTGCGATTATGTTACATGCGTTACTCTCTACCTTTCTCATGGAACAGTTTTTGCAAAATCTGAAGTTTTAAAATAAGACCTGAAGCTTTCTTGGCGGCGAATACGCTCACTTTCTTCTAGTGCGGCCAGCCAGGTGAAAAGATGATTATATATCAACGTTTCTGAAGTGTGCATCTCTCCCATCATCAGGATATTTACAAAATGTTGTAGTCACAAATGAAACACTGGATATAACAAAACTATAAACAAAGACAAAACACAGTCAAAATTCGCAGTACTGAACAAAAGACTGTTTTCAGTAAATTAAATGACAGGTCAGGAGACGGCGTTGAGTATAGAAAATTAATTGGGTCAAAGAAACGTAACTACTTAACTGGATTATCAAGCTGTATTGATATTTGCTTCTTAATTCGATGGATTTCCATTTTTAAGGCCGGTTTCCACGAGGAGCTGAACTGAAATGCAGCATCACGCTTAAGCGTGGTTCTTTAAGAGGAAATGGAAGCCTCCTTAGTTCTCCGCTCCCAGTAACTGTTGCATTTTGCAAAGATGGTCGTCTCCCGAAAATTGGCTCTATGGTCGTTATCAAAACAATGCTCTGCCAGCCCAAAATTCTCAGGTTGCATTAAGCGAATGCTCCATCATGTTCTATTATTCTAGTAGCGATGGTCCTTCCGGTTTGTCCTATATACGGTGTCACACATTCACAGGGAATGCGGTACACTCCCGGAAATTGGAAGTGCAGTTTGTCTTTCACTGGTTTCAGCAGATGTTTAATCTTTGGAGGTGGCTTTTGGATGGTCCTGATGTTGCATTTGGCGAGAATTCTGCTGATTCTGCCGGACAGATTGCCGGTAAACGGGATGCAGGCTGTAGCGGTAGGCTTATCTGACGCTTGTTGTATTACAGGCTTCCCTTTCCTAGCTATGGTTATCGAGGCTTCAACGTCATAATAGGAGTAGCCGTTTTGACGGAAAGTGAGTCTCAGGTGCTGTAATTCTTGTTTTAAGTAGCTGGGATCAGAGATAGACAAAGCTCTGTGGGTCAGTTTATTGAGAACTCCCAGTAGTTGAGATTTATGATGGAAACTATGAACTTTCAGATAAAGATCGGTGTGTGTAGGCTTGCGACATAAAGCATGCCCCAGTGTACCGTTACTGTTTATTTATTATTATTATTTTTTTTTTTTTGAAACAATAATGTCCAGGAATGGAAGAGTTCCGTCCTTCTCCACTTCCATGGTAAACTGTATTTGAGGTCGAAGGCAGTTGAGATGCGCAAGAAAGCTAGGCAAAGTGTCTGAAGTTTTGTTTTTGGGCGAATAGTATTTATTAGAGATTGATTAGGTTGCCGCTCGTCATACACCACTTTGGCGGAATGCAATACAACGCCGCAGAGCTCTGATTGGTTGCTCATCTAGTAGAGGTCATGGTAAATCATCATCTCATTTGAAACACATACTAGGTAATAGGAACACCTTTATAACTTTCTAACAATCAAGTATGCGTTTTAAAACGCTATCTAAAACAGTGGTATGTCCCATTACCAATTATAGCTATTTTAATGTAGACGGAATTGAACTGGTGTTCTGTAGCACAAGTAGCTGATCACTACAGGGCGGATTTTGCTATATTTGCCTATTTTATTCCTTTGTTCTGAAACGTAGGCTTTTAAGTTATAAGCACGTTTCCTACAATTATTGCCCTAATTTCTTAGTTTATATAGTGCCTATAAATGCCCATTTCATACATTTGTGCGTATTCTGCTTATTAGTGCATAAAACTACCTTTTTAGCCAATTTCTTCTGCTTCTAATTTGTGACAACTGCTTTTGCATTTGTTGGTTTCAACGTAAAGATTTCGGAGAAGAGACATTTCTTACTACTGCACTTTGGATATACAAAAAGGGGTTTATTATGGAGATGCATCTGTGCAAATTGGCCCAAAACTTACAGTAATACCAAATTTAGTTACTTTGTCTTAAAATAAAGATAGACATACTTCAATAACAAAGTTTTGTTTTTCTAGCGGCACTACAGAAAACGTCACATGACTATTTATATAACCCTACCCCTGCATAGTAGCTGTTATTACGTAATTTTAGCATCAGATTTCTCAGATTCTATAATTTTTACATTTTCCTAACATCAAAATGTTCCACAGGATGCAGTTTTCTGTTTATCTGTATGAAATTCTAAACATGCCTGTAAGGGCAACTGCCTATTAAGTGTACCCACTTACATTTGTTGTGTTTTTGTTATATGTATTGAAGAGGATTTTAATGCTTACCTCTGACTAAAAACGCTTAGGAAAATAATTTTTTTTACTATTTATGATTATTTTTCTCCCTTAGTTGATAGGGGAATATTTATTTCACGTAGGTACAGGTCATTAATAGGTTAAAATGTGTGCAGAAACCTATATTCCAAACATTAATTTTTAAAATTGCAATATGTGGGACATTTTGAAAATCACCTGTAATTTAGACATAAAGTGTTAATTGCTCAGAAACTATTGTAACTAGAAACCCGAAACTTGGTATTATTCCATTCTTGATCGATCACAAAAATAACTGGTATACATTTGAAACAAATCTCACAAAAGCTTCAGATATTTCAGATTTCACACTTAGGCCCTCCTCATACCCATTATTTTGTTTTTTGACATAGTTAATTACTCCACACTTTTCTGCACATTATGTTTTTTGTTGTAATTTACGTCCTTTAACTTTTTAAGTCATATCGGACAATGAATGGAATGGGTGAAATGATGCTCAAATGGGCACAGGGACTATGGAGCTTAAGAGTTACTCGACATTCGTCTTTTTAGGATAAGGGAAAACCCCGGACAAAACCTTGTCCAGGTAACTCACCCTGACTGAGATTCGAGCTCGGGACCTCTTGAACGTGAGGCAGATATGCTACCTTCTACGCTACCGTGGCGGGCATTACGGTTCTTACTTACTGAAGTGGATTTATACATATTTTAATTATACCACAATATCTGTTATTTTAATTTGCTGTGGATCCATTTATGAAATTTGGAATAAATGTAGAACTATTTCGCCTAGGGAACCACAAAACCGTACGCGTTTAGCGAATTTTTTGCAGCATATGTCACGATGATTGTCATTTTGTTATAGGGCATTTTCGGAGCCATTTTAATAAAATTGTGTATTTCTATGTTTTTACTTAGCAAATGTTTAGTTGCCTATTTAAGTGCCTATTTGCTTACCTATTTCACACATTTTAGTGCCTATAAATCCGCTCCCTACAGATCACTGAGATTAATAATAAGTGTGGGTGATTTAGATTGTTGGGAGACTCCGATCAGCTTTTCAAAATCTGCTCCGTAAGGAACGGTAGTGCATGTTGTATTGGAACGAACTTTGTGTGCGAACAAGTTAACTACCTGAGACAGTTGAGTGTGTCATACGATTGTGTTTCTTCTGTCTACGTGAGAAATCCAACCTTTTCCCCAGAAAGGAGTTGCCTAAATGCTCCAATTTTGTCATGTTGTTATGTTTTAAGTTAATTTAAGATAGATTTATAACGAATGTGCATTGAAATTGCTCCAGGAACTTGTAAATATAGACTTTCTTACATACACAATCCTATTTATATAATGGTTACTTAATGGTGCAAACGGGCAAGGATAAACACGGCTAGAACAGCGGGGGAAGTGGGTTAAGGTAACGCGGCGGATTCAATTGTTTTTCTGTATTTTATATTTAAGTTCCCCAACGTTAAGTCATATTGGACGATGACTGAAGTGGGTGAAATGATGAATAAATGAGCCCAGAATAATGGGGAATGGTACCATAAAATCTTAATGGGCAATGTGAGAGAATGTCTGGTAACTCTAAGCTCTATGTACCCTGTACTTATTTTAACATCACTTCATTCATCGTCCGATATGACTTAACGTTGGAGGTTTTCTCTTATCCTGAAAGATGAATGTCTGGTAACTCTAAGCTCTATGTACCATATACTCATTTGAACATCATTTCATTCATCGTCCGATATGACTTATCGTTGGTGGTTTTCTCATATCCTGAAAGATGAATGTCTGATAACTATAAGCTGTATGTACCATACACTCATTTGAACATCATTTCATTCATCGTCCGATATGACTTAACTTTGGAGATTTTCTCTTGTCCTAAAAGATGAATGTCTGATAACTCTAAGATCTATGTACCATATACTCATTTGAACATTTCATTTATCGTCCGATATGACTTAAATTTGGAGATTTTCTCTTATCCTGAAATGTAATGTCTGGTAACTCTAAGCTCTATATACCATATACTCATTTGAACATTTCGTTCATCGTCCGATATGACTTAACGTTGGAGGTTTCCTCTTATCATAAAAGATGAATGTCTGATAACACTAAGCTCTATGTACCCTGTACTCATTTGAACATCATTTCATTCATCGTCCGATATGACTTAACGTTGGATGTTTTCTCTTGTCCTAAAAGATGAATGTCTGAAAACTCTAAGCTCTATGTACCATATACTCATTTGAACATTTCATTCATCGTCCGATATGACTTAACGTTGGATGTTTTCTCTTGTCCTAAAAGATGAATGTCTGATAACTCTAAGCTCTATGTACCATATACTCATTTGAAAATTTCATTCATCGTCCGATATGACTTAACTTTGAAGATTTTCTCTTATCCTGAAAGTTGAATGTCTGGTAACTCTAATCTCTATGTACCCTGTACTCATTTGAACATCATTTCATTCATCGTCCGATATAACTTAACGTTAGAGGGTTTCCCTTATCCTGACAGTTGAATGTCTGGTAACTCTAAGCACTATGTACCCTGTACTCATTTGAACAACATTTCATTCATCGTCCGATATGACTTAACGTTGGAGGGTTTCCCTTATCCTGAAAGATTAATGTCTGATAACTCTAATTTCTATGTACCCTGTACTCATTTGAACATAATTTTATTCATCGTCCGATATGACTTAACGTTGGAAGGTTTCTCTTATCCTGAAAGATTAATGTATGAAAGTTGGGATAATTTTGCTGCATCCAACGTTTCTTCCAGCATTAAATTAATAGTTATTTATGGAGTTTGAGAGGTAAGTTGAGGATTATTAGCGAGTAAGCACCTCAACGCCTGAGGCATTACACATCAAATCTCGCTACTCCAGTACGTAATTTTATCCGTTACCGATTAAGGATGGACTTGAATTTATTAACTTTTCTTTATCTTTATCGCGTCTACTGAAGTATGGACAATAATCCGAATAAAAGAAACTCCCCCAATTCTTTTAGACCTAATTCATGATGACAACGACAGACGGGCGTAATTCCTTTTGCTTTCTATTTATGGTCATGAAACAGCAATTGAAAGATAAAATCTACAAGAACGACGAATAGTACTCAAAACTGATTCTAGAGCGTGCTACTTCACCATTCGTTAACGCAAAAAGACCATCGCAGTAAATTTTGGTTTTCAAATATTTAAACGTTATGTATGTTTTACTGACTTATTTACCTATTTATTCATTTATTTACTTGTTATCTACCGAGATATACATAACTGGAACGCACTCAATCCTCTTTGTTACGAGCTCCAAATCATACACAGCTCTTTGAATTTTTTTAATCTTTGCCTTCGCAATGTTCAATTCTTTCTACTCACAATGCAATGTTAGCAATGAGGCGAAGCATTTAGCTCGTCGTATTTGCAGTGTTCCCAACAAAACCTACTTTCTGTCCTTCTCTCACTTTAATTCTTCTTCTTCTTGGTCTTCTTTTTCTCCTTATTCAACTTTTTGAAATACATATTTAAGCAGAAATTAAGAGTGCCACGAAATTTTTAGGCAGTAATGAAACATAAAAAGCAATATTCAGAAGAAGAAATCTGAAAGAATATGGAATAGTACTCAAAACTAATTCTAGAGGGCGCTAATTCGCTATTCATAAACGAAACAAGATCATAGCGGCGAATTTTTATATTTACTTGATATTCGAAACTATGTTTAGGTTATGCAACATCATATATTTATTTTTTATTTATTATTTGTTTTTTATTAATGGTCATGATGCTGTTATTACAATGAGGAATCTGGAGGTGCACGGAGTAGTACTCAAAACTAATTCCAGAGGGCGCTACCTCCCCATTCTTACACGAAAGAATATCATCGCTGTAAATTTTAATATTTAATTGATATTTCACATTGTTGTTGCTGCTCATTGTTCACGCTATGCAACACTTTACTTCCTTCTATTTATTTGTTATCTCCCGAAATGCAAATAAACGAAACACAATCAGACGACTTTGTACGACCACAAAGTGGTTCAAACATCTTTGCGTTTTCTTTACCCTTTCCTTTCGCGACTTTCAATTGTTTATTCTCATAATGCAATACCGTCAATAAGACGAAGTGTTTAGCTCATAGAAATCGCAGTGTTACAAACCAAACGACTTTTTGATATTATTTTCATTCTGCTTCTTCTTTTTCCTGCCTATACTCTTTCAACATTCATATTTACAAAAACTGTCCTGATAATTTTAAGCAGCAGTGAAGGACATGAAACATTAATCATGAGAACATATCTAGACCAATTACACATATTACTTCAAAATTTCTAAAAGGCAACACTTCCTCATTTGTACCTGAATCCAAATCATGACAGTAAACTCTGATATTTGACACTCGACATTTTGGTTGCTGTTCATTTTTATGCTATTATTTATTTATACAATTATATATTTGTACAATACATACTTTTGTAGAGCAATTTATATATTTATTGACTAATTTATTTATTTACTTATTTATTTATTTACAGATCTCTAATGTGTTGATCAAGGTATTTAAGGTGAGCTGGACCGATTGTTTTATCCTTATCCTCCAGGAGATGTAGCAACCGAACTGGAATAGCTGTCCAGAGATAGCGCCACAGATAATACATTATACTGAGATGCAATATGTGTATTCATTTACCAAGATTCACAACACATTATAAGTATGTACTTCACATAACGCTTATATCTAATTGTTCTTTATTGCTTAAAAATAAAGAGCAGCTTCAGTGAATATAGCCATAACAACAAACCCCACATGCCCGTGAAAAAATCAGCCTCGGCCATGCAGCGGTCAGGCAGTTGTACCCCATATTCCGAGACCATGCCCACTCGCCTGAAACTACGGGTGTATCGTGCGATCATCCTGCCTCTGATCCTGTATGGATGCGAGGTCTGGGAATCGGTGGCTCTTACCACCATCCGCAGACTGCTAGCCGTGCAGAACTGGGCGCTTAGGATGATCTACGATACCGAACGTATGTTTCCTTCACACATCCTGCACTCCCATTCTGGCATACTTTACGTTGAGGGCGTTGTGCGTGAACGCTCGCGCACATTCTATGCCAGAATTACATCCCATCCCAACCATCTAGTAAACACACTAGGGCGATATGACCACCGTGTGCCCAGGAGGAGAAAGAGCTACCGCCTACCCAGGACGTCATTGGGTGGTGAGACCAGCCTCTCATCCCTTCAGCACTACACCCTATCCCTGCCATACTAGGGCTGGATTTGGACTTTCGGCTGACCCCATGCAGTCAGGGCCCCCTGTGTGACCCAAATGAGAACCACAACCCAAATGGTCCCCAACCAACCGACTTCTCGCTCCTGGCCCTGCCACACTGGACGGACTCTGCAACGCAGGCCGCTCCTATCGTGGCGGGTTAGGGCACTGGCCTCCTACTTGGAAGCTCATCCCGCCGTCAGGAGCACTAGCAGAGGCCGAATCAGGTCCATCAGTTAACAAGGACATCCAAGCTTTGGAGAAAAGACGAATCCTATAAGACCGCACGGGTAAATCCGCATAGCGGATAGGTACCGTAGCGCTCTACCCACCGTCCGGGAGCACCCGGACGACTTGTTCTCCCTCTTGGCACTTGGCTTGGCAGGAGACTTTGAACAATTATGTTGAAAATTGTCTAGGAACTTGTATCTACAATGTTCAATACACTTGAAAATGTGTGCTTCTTAGGAATTTCATTTGTGTCAAGGATTTTAACGCAATTGTTTGTAAGAAGACTTGATAAGCAGTACTAATGTACCTCAAGTTTGAGAGGAAAGCGTTGGAAGTATTATATTGTAATATACATATTTAAATGGGTAATATCAGAATTTATATAATTATTTTATTGAAAATATATTTTAAATTTATAATATAAAATGCAGACTTATGAATTTGGGGGGTATTATATGTAAATAATTTTAAGTTTTAGAATATTTAAGTATTAATTGTATAATAATCGAATTAAGTAATGCACGTTTAGGCACGCTTAATAAATGTATATAACATAATGTATAATGAATTGAGTACATTAATATAAAATATGGATTTAATGAAATTTGAAATACTTTTAAAGTTTGATTGTATTTGTATTTATGATGTTTGACTATGTTTTTGGTACTTGAATATATTTCCTATCTGTTTGCTCTTTGGTTATATTTAATGTTTATTGTCTCCACTACCTATAGGGAAGTAGACAGTCCATCCAAAAGTTTATCTAGATGTCACTGGGAATACAATTCTGGACTACCCTGAATGAAAAAAATGACATAGTATTTCTACCACTTAAATAGTAGGTAGAGATGATACTGCAATCCGTCCAAAAATTAATAAACCAAAATATATGTTAAATCCAAAAATGGTTTTCACTTTATTTATTTTGTACTTAATAGGTAGAGATTCCGTACTTAGATTTCAATAGAAATAAACTTTCTGAGACTACCAGAATTCACAACTTCTTTTGGGGCACTCCTGTCTAGTGGTAGACACCAAAGCTTAAATGTGTGGGACATCAAACCCAGTGCCACGCCGTAGTACAATTCAATTCAATGGCCATATATCTGCTTAGTAAAATTTTGTAAAAACATGTAAGGCTGTGAGAGGAAGTCGAGTTTTAATGATACTAAATACAAGCATTATTGTATTCTTATTTGATAGCTGTGAGTAATCAAATTATAAAGGTATATAAAATTAATACGAAGTAGACAATCCATCCTAAAATTAGATATCCAGATTTCACAGGGGATACACATTTTGGGCTACCCTGAATTTTAAAGAAAAATGGATTTTAGTCCCTCCTCCACGTACGAGGGTCCTTCAATAAACAACTGAACGAATTTTTTCATTAACACATAATGGCTTTAATTCACTAACATTTACCTACACACTTTCAAAGTATTCTCCCTCTGATGAAACACAACTATTCCAAAGAGTTGCCCATTGTTCGAAACACTCATTGAACCCATTTTGGACAGTCTGTTCAGGATTCCCATGACAACATTGTTCAACTCCTTATCGCTTTGAAAATGGCAACCATGACGCTGCTGTTTAACTTTAGGGAAGAGGTGAACATCGCATGATGTGAGATCAGGAGAATAAAGTGGATGAGGTATGCCCTCAATGCCCATTTCTGAGATGACATCTTGAGTTGCATGAGATCGATGAGCAGGAGCATTGTCGTGATCCAAGATCCATCCTGGCTTTGCGAGATCTGGTTGCTTTTCGGCGATTCTTTATCTTCAGTGGTCCCTTGAGTACGTCACAGTAGTAAGCACTAGTTACTGTGCGTTGATTAGTTACAACATGATCATACAGAATGCCCCTTTTGTCAAGGAATACGAGATGCATGACCTTTCCTGCATTTTTCTGAACTTTTGCTTTCTTAGGCCTAGGGCTCGATGAATATTTCCACTGCGAACTCTCCTGTTTTGTTAACTGGTCGTAATGGTGGAATAAACTCTCGTCACCAGTGATGACCCTATTCAGAAAGTCTGACTCCCGTCATAAACTTCCTAGCCCTGCCTCGGTAGCGTAGATGGTGGCATGTCTGCCACACGTTCAAGAGGTCCAGAGTTCGAATCTCGGTCAGGGTGAGTTACCTGGATAAGGTTTTTCCCGAGGTTTTCCCTTATCCTTCAAGATGAATGTCGAGTAACTCTAAGCTCCATGGAAGCTGGACTCATTTGAGCATCATTTCACCCAGTACATTCACCGTCCGATATGACAACGTTGGAGGACGTAAATTACAACAACAAAAAAATCGTCGTAAACTTCCGAGCCATTCTTGACACTCCCAACTGACTTTCTAACTCCTAACTGATTGACTCCGAATGACTGAGACTCACACGATTGCTAGAGGAAGGATTCGTCATTCCATCAATAGCAGCCATGGCCCTCCAGGGCGGTTTATTCAAATTCAATTAAATCACTTCTGATATTCATTGAAGGACCCTCGTACCTCATAAATAGAGCAGATATTGCCCTGTATCCAAAATTAAGAAACTGAAGTGTATTTTGAATGCAAAAATAGTTTTCACTTTCTTTATAATATACTTAATAGTTAGAGAAGGTAGTGATTCTGTACTAGATTTGAATATAAATAGACATTTTGAGACTACTAGAATTCAAAACAAGCATTTTCAGAACAAGGGCCTGTGTCTAAGAGTAGTATGAGGTTATAATAGTACAAGGTTATGACATTTGTGGGCATCAAACCTTCACCTAACCATTTTTGTAGCACCCATGTCCAGTGGAAGAACACCGAGGTTTAAATGTGTGTGGGGTCTAACCCAGTGCCACGCCCTAGTACAGAGGAATCCAATGGTCATATATTTGCTTAGTAAACTTTTTGTAAGAACGTGTAAGACTGTGAGGGGAAGTGGAACTTTGATGATACTGAATGCAAGTGTTAGTGTATTCTCATTTGAATACTGCAAGTAATGAAATCATAAAATCATAAAATAAAATATATAATATTTATTTTATTAATACGTTATACTGGAATTAAAGATTCTCGTAACGTTTAGCGGAAGTAAGTTTTATTATTTAATAGAATAATATTTTAGGTATAAACAATATAAGACTGGAATTTAAGAAAGTATTATTTTATTTATATACATGTACACATTTAGCGTTCTCTAATCTTGTACAAACGTTTATCGCTCTAACTACTTCATGTTAATCAAGACAAACACCTGTACAAATTATTTTATTGCATGTTTTCTCATAGATATAGGAAAATGCAACGGACTTAACCCTTATCTACACAATGCTAACCGATGACCTATTATCTGGGACACTATTTAAGATAATTCACTGATATTTGCCTTCCAAGGAATGGTAGTAGTGCATTAACATTGACTGATGAAACAAAACCAAATTGTCCTCACCAGATACAAAGTTATGCTGTTTTAATACAATGCCTAGGCCTTTATTACAAAATAACAGTTGTTAAATTAAACGGTTAATCTGCCTGATGCATCTAACGTCCTTTATTAAAATAAAACTTCTTTAGATTCAAAAGTTTGTCAACATCTGTGTCGAGAGATAGCGCCACAGGTAATATCTTATACTGAGATGGATTATGTGTATTTATTTACCAAGTTTTACAACATATTATAAGTATGTACTTTACGTATGCCTTTGGATTTAATTGTTCGTTATCTCTTTAAAACAAACAGCAGCTTCAGTGAATTCAACGATAACTTCAAACATATAAATAATGCAGTGTAAGAAAGGAAGTCTGTGAAAGTGTATTTATTTTGACCAGTTATTCATGTATGAAATATTGATAAATTAATTTGAAATGAAATTATTACTATTTTGTTGATGCTTGTGTACATTAATGATCAATATATTTAGATATGTGAATTACTCAGGAATTTTCCCCACAGCACCATTATAGCGGAACGGACGATCCAGGTGTGCCACCAACATCTTTGCACTGGGCACGCTCTGGATGTCGTAGACCACGTCGTTAACACTCTTTGCCACCCGGTACGGTCCTTGCCATGGCTTTTGAGCTTTCGGGCAGCGTCCCTTGCTCCAACTAGGGTGGTACATCCAGAGCAGGTCGATTTGCTTGAATACTGGGTTGTTGACTAGCGTGTCGTACCAGATCTTCATGCGGTCCCTCGCCATCTGGATGTTCTGACGAGGGATTTCATGCTTATCGTGACGATGATCCACAAGGCTCTCTAAATACTCGGTTGCTGACTGTTTTGCTTCCGGGAGGCTCCCAAAAGCCAGGTCACAAAGGAGGCGTAGCTCTCGGCTGATCATTAAGCTCTATCGCGTCATACCAAACGTGTCGTGTATTGAACGATTGGCCAGCAAGAACATTGGCACCTTGATGTGCCAGTCTCGCTGACAGCTGGCCACGACCTTCCTCAGATGTTCTTCTAGGGTCTCGATTTACCTCTCGACCGTGTGTTTAAACGTTACGTCCTCCAACGTTAAGTCATATTAGACGGTGAATGAAATGTGTAAAGCGCTGCTCAAATGTGTCCAGGGCGCATGGGGCTTAGAGCTACCCGACATTCGTCTATATGTATAAGGGAAAATCCCGGAAAAACCTTATACAGATAACTCATCCTAAGATTCGAACTCGGGACGTCTTGAACGTCAGGCAGATACGCTGCCATCTACGCTACCGAGGCGGGCCCTCTCAATCGTGCCGACCAACTGGGGATGTAGAGGTATTGTGCGCGTGTTGCTAACCTCAAGTCTTTCCAGTGTCTCCTTCATTAGGTGAGACTCAAAATTGGTGCCCAGGTCGCTGAGCAGCTCTAACGGGACCCCAAATCGGCAGAACACTTCCTCCACAAGGCAGGCTGTGATTCCCCTTGCCTCCTGGTTCGGGATGGCATACACCTCCGGCCACTTGGAGAACTAGTACACGACCATCATCAGGTACTTGTTGCCTCAGTCGAGCACTGGGAATGGACCAGCTATGTCGAGAGAGATTCGTGCGAATGGCGCTCAAACGTTTTATTCCTGCAGGAAGCTCTGGCTCATGGTTTTGGATCAAGACACGTCACGCACACGTGAGGTTGACGGCGCCATTTATCACAATCTGATCGGAGTCTCAGCCAGTAGTAGTGCTATCAGAGTTTACGGATCGTATGGCTTGGCCCCAAGTGTCCTCCTGAAGTACCAGCGTGCACTTCCTCCAAGACTTTCGGGACCTTCCTCCGTGGAAGTACCATCTGTACTCTATGCGACTTCACATTGGGTGATTTCTATTCCCGGGACAGCATGAACACTTTGAACTTCTACATATCCCATTGGGTCCAGTAGGATTGTACGTGCCAAGTTGGTCTTGCACTGTCTCCATTTCTCTCAAGAGTGGCACCAAGTCGGTGTCCGCCAGCTGCTCCCACCTCAGGCCTGCGCTATCCCAGCCATCTGCAGCCACTGCCGTGACCACTCTGACAGCTGTGGCACGCTCCTTCCCTTCCACTTTTATGCAGTGAGCGCACTCTTCCGGGCAGGATCTTCGGGATCTGTCGACTGCTTTGGCGTGGCTCTTCTCTCTATGATGTTTCAAGGTGAAGGCCACCTCCTGCAGTCTCTAGACCCAACGGACCGTCTAGCCTGCCAGGTCCCTAAAACTAATTAGCAAGGTTAGGGCGGAGTGGTCAGACCTCAGGTGGAGTGCCTGGCCGTACAAGTACTTGCGGAAGGGCTCCGAGGTCTTCCCTGTCGACAGGAATTCACATCGGGTGATGCAGTAGCTCTCCCCTGCCTTGGACAGCACCTAGCTGTAGCAAGCTATCACCCGCTAGTGGCCGTCCTGAACTTGGAATAGGACACCTCCAATGTCATTGTCGCTGGCGTCAGTGTCCACAAAGAAGGCGATGCCTGTTTGTGAAAATCCCAAAACTGGAGCACCGCAAAGTGTCTTCTTGATCGGTTGGAAAGCGTCTTAGGTGTCCTCCATCTTCACATATGACTGCTGTTCTTCTGTTAGGCGGGTGAGTGTTTTGGATATGTTGGAGAAATCCTTTACGAGATGGTGGTAATAGATGCAAAGCCCCAGAAAACTGCATAATTCTCTCTTATCCTTCGGCAGAGGACAAAATCCTATGGCCTGTGTCTTCTCCCGGGCTGTGGCCACTCCGGGTTTTGCGACTATACGGCCCAGGTAGTTGACTCCCTTGCGGAAGAGCTGGCTCTTCTTCGCGTTTAACTTCAGGCTGGTCGACTGCAGTCGCAGTAGCAGCATGCTCAAATTATCAAGATGGTCTTCAAATTCCTGCCGATGATATTGAAGTCATCCAGGTATAGCAGCAAGGCGTCATAAGTCAATCCTCTTATCACTGACTGGTTGCAGAAACCAAAGGGCATAACTGTGGACTGGCGAAACCCTTGGTCTGTCGATAATGCAGTCTCCTCCTTGTCCCTGGGGCCTACAGCTACCAGCTAGTAACCAGACTTCAGGTCCAGGTTGGAGAAACACTGCGCACCAGGAAGTCTGTCCAGGGTGTCGTTAGTCCGGGTTGGGATGAAAAAAACCTTTCTGGTGACAGCATTCAGCGTCCTGTATTCCACGCAGAAACGTAGCTTGCTGTTCTTATTTCTCATCAAGAATAAAGGGGACTACCAAGGGCTGTCAGACCCTTCAATCACTCCCATAGATCTCATATCCTCCAGCATGTCCCGTATCGCCGCTTGCTTTTTTAGCGGAACGCGGCTGGTTGGTTGTGAATAGGCCTGGCGTTTCCGGTGCCGATGCGTTGAAGCACTCAGTCCGTGCGGCCGCAGTCACTGTTATCTTTGCTGAAAACTTGGTGGTATCGTCCCAACAGTTGTCGCACCTTCTCGAGCTGTTCTGCGGTCAGGTGGTTGGCCGCCCTCTCCATTAAGCCTTCCGGGCGGGGCCCCAGATGCTGCGTTGACACCGGCTCCTGGGTGTGTTCAATTGGCGTTACGCTGATCACGGGCTCCCACGTCTCCAACTCCGTCCCAACCTGGACGTCGTGTACGGGGTCAATTAGGGCCTCCTAGATTGTCTTGTAGTCGCCGAGGATTAGGTGCTGACGAATCTCGACGTCTCGTACCCTATCACCGATGCTGTATACGGCTTTCCGGGATACGAACTCTGGTGGGAGATAGACCAAGGCTTTGCTGCCCAGCGGTTGAATTTCCAGGGCGAACTCCTGCAGCGTCTCCCCTGGCTGTTGCATCCTCGTCTCAGTTGGCTTCGCATGGCTGCGGCTAAGCGGTGGTTTCTGAAGCGTTTTTCGAGGGTCTCCCAGATGTCTCTGGGTGCCACAGATCTCTGGACCGCGTTCATCACCTCTGCTGGCCGTCCCTGGATATTGGCAATTAGGTTTGTGGCCTCTTCTTTTTGTGACCACTTATTGTGGTTGGCCACTGTGTCGAATGGGCGCCAGAGGACTTCGAAGGTTGACGCGCTGTAGAACTTAGGTGGTTTGACGTGCGTAGACGTTGCTTCGCATACCGTCGAGTTGGCATTTAAATCCTTCATCCATCTGCAGACAATGCCCTACACCATGGCGCTCAGGGACTTGGTGATGCTGTTGGCCTTTACCTCAAGTTCATTAACGCTTTCGCCAGGTGTTAGACGCGCTTGTCCAGTAGACCAATCTGCCTGCCCAGCTCCATACCGTCCTCCTTCAGGCTGGCCAACTGTTCTTCAAATTTATCGGCCAGGGCCTGTTCACAGACTTCATTTCGAATAATTCGGCCTTCATTTCCGTGGCCATGTTGACGTTCGCCGCTTGCACTTCCGTGGTTATCGTCGTGGACAAGTTGCTACTACCCGCATGCGTATTCGCAGCGAGGATGCCATTGGCTGTTCTCATATTTTTCAGCTCTACTAGAATCGTTGCCAATGCAGCCTCCATCGTTGTGTTCCACTCCTGACATCAGATGTGACTTTGTGGGTTCGGAGAATCAAAAGTCCAATTACGACTGTACCCTAACAAACCGGCCTCGCCTTCTTTCATACCCCCACTCATTGTTCTAGAAATTAGTGGAATGTTCTGTAACAATCAAGGCGGCACCAGAAAGAGACGAACCTTTGAGGCATCTATCCGTCTCCTTCTTTCTCAGTTTCGGCAAGCTTTTATCTCCGCGCTGAGCTGTCTGTCCCTTTGCTCGCGTCGGCTGCAGCTATCGAAACAATTCCACGCGACATGTTGAAATTTAATGAGAATGAAACCTATGATATAATGGAATAACGTTTTTGTATATATATATATATACACAATATACCAATACCAATATAGCGACTAAATAATTATGCTCCAAGTAATGATAATGTTTTCATCTTTTACTGTATTAGTGGACCTAAATGAAACTAAACACCGCAACAATGTTCTAACGGTACGTTTAGCACTATGATAATACCGGATAAAAATGATCTTACTTTTTTATTTAATTGATGAAAATTAATCATGTTTCACACTAGCCCTATATAGGCTAATATTTTACACAGACCTGAAAACCAGAGTTAACCTAAAAAATTCAATATGTTAAATAATAAGAGTTAAATAATAAGAGTTAAATGATGAAGTCTGGGACTCAAGTATTTACTATAGTAAGTCGCCAAAAACGGTGTATGTCGAATATGGGATGTTGATAAATTCGAAAAACCTTTCTTTATTATTTGGAAGATATTATTTTTCTATTTATCTCTAATGTTAATGTTTAATACAAAATCAGAATGTACAACTGTAATATTCTAGAAATAGGCTCAGATTCATTCAAAGACAAATCGTGTTAAAAAGCACAATATATGGCAACTTTATTAAATTAACCATTTTGAAATTTTCTGTTCTTTATTCAATATCTAATCCCTTTATATCTTAACAAAGCTAACTTACTCTTTAAATTTGTAATAAAAGCACTACAATTTAAAATGAGCTGGCCCGACGTTTAACGGCGTTCTTGTATCTACAATAAAATGATTAATGACACAATTCTGTATACGTTATTTTCCGTTAATTTGGAGCGGATGGAACAATGAGCCCTTGTGTTAGGGCGGAGTGACAGAGTAACACGTTTAATGTCTGCAGTCGACGATCCTTATAGTGATTGTCCACCAGGAGAAGTAGCACCCAAACTGGAATCACTGTCCAGAGATAGCGCCATAGGTAATATATTATACTGAGACGGATTATGTGTATTTATTTACCAAGATTTACAACATATTATAAGTATGTACTTCAGATCACGCTTAGATTTAATTGTACTTTGCTGCGTTAAGACAAAGGGCAGATTCAGTAAATACAGCGTTAACTTGACAAAAATATATATTTCAGTATAAGAAAGCAATCCTTTGAAACTGTGTTTATTTTGACCGTTTTTTCATCTAGGACGCATTTAAAATTTATATGCAATCACATTAACATACTTTTGTTGGAATTTGTACCGGACGAATGTACTTGGATATGTGTGCTCCTTAGAAATTTCATTTTTGTCATATGATTCTAACCCAATTGCTGTTTGTAAGAAGAAGACTTGATAAGCACTACTAATATACCTCAAGTTTGAGAGGAAATTGTTGAAAACATTTTACTGTACTTACTGATGTTTCAGTTTATTTTGGTGGAACTCATAACGTACGCTTAACTACTAACATACTTTCAAATTCTACTCGAGAATCGCTTTTCCCTCTACCTTGCAGTACCGATGGCTCACTCAAACAAATTATATTATGTATGAAGGGGGTTTTAAAATATGTTTCGTTATCTAACTTTTAGTTCTGTAATGTTTGCTAAAAGAAATGACCATTCATCCATTTCTGTTGCGTTATTCACTACGTCATTTATTTCTAAATTTGTTTCCAATATTTAATTGCAAGAGACTTCAAATTCGAGTTCTTTGTCTTTGAATCATTTGCTTTCGATTAATTTGCTAGTAGTCACAAAGTGCTGTGGCGGACATCTCACACAAATGTACAGTATTATAGCATATACACTTGAATATTTAACACTAGAGATGCACTATATACAGGCAATATACAAATCAAGGAGGGGATAATTATGCAAAGTTGAGGATACCAGTTTCATATGTACAAATAAAATCGGTAATTTCATTATTTAAGTTTCACTTGACTTTTCTCAGTGCGCTTCAACGTTTCGTTGTATTAGATTTACAATGGATAGCATCCTTTGTCTGTTGTTCAATACGCGTACATTTAAATAGCTTTTGATTAGGCATCTGACATAAATTGGCAATTATTTGTTATTAAAACAGCAACGTTCATCTTACAGAGCCACAAAGGCGATAATCAGTAATTCAGATACCTAGTACCAAAGAAAACGATTTTGAGTGCGCCTACTTGCTAATAGGGATATTAAAGGATTTTAAATTGCGTTTTTTCCTTTCAGATTATTAGGAAGAGCGTTAAATTGTTGGTCTCATAATACATACTTGTTTGGAAACAAAGTTTTGGCTAGGATGATGAAAGTTAAATTTTTGTCAACTGTTTATTTTACAAATTCCAGTAATTGTTATAGCTGAAGCCCGATTGCGTACAAAGGACTTTCAGATTGACAATATATACATATAAGGAAGGGTTAAAATTTTCAGTCTTCTGTGCCCGCAGTGTGAGACAAACATTTTACCTTTAACCTACTTTTCCATAAGAAATATTCATTTACTTCCTGAGCAGAATGGCTCAGACGATTGTTTCCAAGGCCCGCATTCGGGAGCCACGGGTTCGCTTCCGTTTGCCAGCCTACCTGAACCATAGACTTTTTCGGGAGATTTCCCAGGTCAGCAGGCGAATGCCGGGTGCGTTAACACACATGTCCTAAATTTCCTGTGCCTCCATTTCTCACCATGATGTTACGTCACCTCTCTCCTGGAGGACGGCGGTTGTCTTGGTGTTGCATGGCAGGATGATATGCTCTGAGAAACTTCCTCCTTTGTTAGGAAGTTCACCAGTCTCCGAACTCAGTCTTGTGGTGGGGTTGTATCCGAATTACAGAAGACTGGGATATGCTTTTTCCTGGCGTGCCTGGGAGTTTCCATGTAGTAGACTGTAATAAATGTGCCCTCTGAACTGCCCATCTCCTTGGCACGGCTGCCCTCTGTCTCCTCTCACCTCATCCTTCCTCCCGAAGTTGCCCCCTATTGGGTGTATAGGTACAAGAGACCGCAATTGGGTCTCCGTGTCGATTCCCCTCCTTAAAGTAGTCCAGTCCAGTCAAGTCCAACTGAGTTGTCCCATAATGATATATCATATTCCAAACTAGAGTTACAATATCAATAGTATACTAATATAAGTGTATATATAAAACTTTCATTCACCAGTAGAAGGACAGGACAACGGACAAAGCTGATTTTGTGTACGACATAGTTTATGTTAGTTGTCAATCTTTATATCCTTCTAATTGAAAGCCCAGAAATATGGCTCAGCCAATTTCTTTTAATAACACATTATTAATTGAAAATTTCTGTCGGCGAGCGTGAAGTATGATGAGCTGTAAGTTTAACAACCCTTGTTTTGTCTAGGTTCACAGATAATTTATTATTTTAAGCACAAACCATATGACACATAATTCAAACCATAACTGTATTTAATTACATACGCGTTACAGATTTTACTGTTCACTAGAAGAGCAGACACAATTGTACCTGTGAGAAGCTTTATAAAAAGTGAGATCTCATTCATATAGTTCAGAAATAGTAAAAGTCCTGACAGTGAACCTTGCAGTACTCCATCAGATACTGTTTTAAAATGTGATGTTTCCTTTTGATAACTGATATAAGAGTTAATTCCACATTCTCTTTCCTTTCATTTAGATGAGGCACAAACCAGGTAATTATTTTAACCTCCACACCTTGTAGGAAAGCGTTGTAAGATGAGTCAGAAAATATTTGTTGTATGTGGTAATCTCAAGTCTGTAATTTCTCATAGCCCTGGCTATTCAGTGGTGTGCGCTAAGAAAGCGTTACTCATGCATTATCTTTACAAGTAAAATTATAGCTAAAGGTAAAATGGCAGTTCCTGTCTTCGCAGCTGATTGCGACGGTCAATGGTTCCTAGTTGTAAGATTGTTAGATCTGCGCCAAAGCTATGTCTGGTTTGAGGTTAATTCTAAGTTGAATGGTAGATCATAACCATTACTTCCAGTCCCAATGTCGTGTAAGTGTAGGGGAAGTGAGATGCCTCCCCGCCAGAGCCGCGTTGACTAAGAGCAAGGACTTTGTGGACTGCCAAATATCAGGTTGTGGTATATAGTCATGGTTAATCTTACTATTTCTATGGAAGTCTTACGAGTGTGTTTGAATACTCTTGGATGTCTATTTCTGGGTCTCAATGCTCATTGGTAAATGTATATCACAACTATTTACGTTTATTACAAAATACCATGTATAGGTATAATTAATTGTTAATCGAAGCATGTTCTACCTTAAGCAAAGGTAACACACCAAAATATTTGTATGTTCAGTATTGCGTTTGTATACATTCTAGGTACTCATATGTTTTACATAATAAGACACTCTGTAATTCTACGCCACATGTAGGGAAAATATATACTTTATGTATAATGTAAAACTTTGTATATAACTGCAGTTCATGTTGTCCACTATAAGTTAACACAGGTAACGCCATCACTGGAGAGGATAAGCGGCTATTGGGGCTTTCAGGGCTTCTGAGTCAATTAACACTTCCTTGCTGGTAATTGCTGTAACAAATTGTCTCGTGTGTAATATATCTTTATAATAGTAAATAAAGGTGTTACAATCACCCAACTTCCTTAACTCATTCTTTCACGACCACTTGTCTCTCATATTCCAATTATAACATGTACGTTTACAGAGGTACTTTCGCAGCCCATTCCGTTGTAGATATAATTTGCATATAGTCTGATTGTTCGAAATGTTGGCCAACTCATGCCGTGCTTCAAGCATCATGCTTATCCTATGAAACTCTCAGAAAAACAGGAAAGGGAGTCAACGTTTTTCAAGTTTAACGATGCTGGAAAATTGAAAATAAAGGCTAGTAGGTGGTGGCTTGCGCCAAAATGATACTGTAGTTCCACATTGATGATATTATTAAAATACTTTTAGGATATAAATTTCCCAGAAAAGCTCATTTTTAGACGTTATTTTCGGAACACAGAGGACTGTTGCCGCCTGAATGCCGATAATGTGATGTCATAGCCAAATTTAACAGTATGTGTTTCATTGGGTAACGTTTGAGGGGATAAGATGTTTCATAAGCAAGTTGCAGTGCCATAAGCAACACCATCAAGTAGTCATTGGGTATTGTAAGATATGGCTCCGGTTTGTATAATATAAGCAGACGAGCTTGTAAAATAGACATCAACTCACTGTACAAAGGTTATTGATAAATTGATTAATGTGTCTTCATTCAGCTTTAAGTGCATGATGGGGAGTACCAGATCAAGGAAGTCGGCATCCCGGACCGCATCATGGGGCACAACGAGGCCGAAGCGCCGCATGCCTGATGTGACCCCCGAAAGTTAGGCCCTTGACCAGCTTTACTCCCAAGTAAGTAGTGAGCTTGTCCACTCTATTATTCGACCAGAATAAGTAAAGGAGTGTAGGTTGGCAGGAAAGCGGTGCTTGGTAAAAGGTATAGCTTGGCTTTTCTCCGGATTGATGGACAATCGTCAAAGCCTGCACCAATTTTGGATGAGGCTCAGGTGTCTCAGAATTGGGTTGAAGAGCGTGGGTGTCTACCTCTGTAATAGAGCAGCACGTCATCAGCATACTGAGCTATATTGAGGCGCGCCTCCGTTGGAATTCCGGCCACATATACGCTAAAAAGCGTAGGGTGTAACACAGAAGCTTTGGTGAATCCGCCTCTAATGGGTCTTCTTGTGAACTTTCCCGTCACGGTGATACTACAACTACTAGAGGGGGGGGGGGGTTGGGGCTATTTCGCCCTATGGCTACTGCAGGTGTGTACCCTCTTCAGCCTTGTCTTTATTTGGAGTTGAGGGAGGACGGCTTTTTTTTTTGCTTTATTAAATTATGTATGCATGTGTTAACAACGTGTCATGTGTCCCTATTGGCTAATTGTAATAATGTTAGTATTTGTCGTATTTTTATTTTATTTATGAAATGTCATATATCTTTCTTAATATATTTTTCTATATTTTATATATATATTTTTTATTTTTTATTTTTTTATCTATTTTTACATATATACATAGTTTCGATTTGTTTTTAGTAGTAGTTTTTTCTAAATTAACAGTCTTTGTGGTATATGTACAGTTATGGTATGTACATAATCGTCATTTTTTAAGCTAGAAGTATTCAGAGATGTTCGTGGATCTCGTTTCCCTCGGCTTCCTTGATCCTGGTGTGGTGTTGTTACAGGGTGACGATTAGTGGGGCCGTGGTCTCCATCCTCTTATAGTTTTCTGCTGCTGCAATCAGCTGCCTCCTGTACGGTCCCTCGGACGCGTTCGCGATGTACCAGTAATTCCCGTCTTGTATGTGATGTTCAAGTGGGTTTGACTTACCGATGTCATACACTTCTTCGTTTTTGTGCCAGGGTACGAGTTTGTTGGCTATTCTTAAGCACTTTCTCTCCGTCTGTGGAAGCCTGGTTTTGATATATGTTGTCGTTATCGGGAAGCTGACGATGGCGGCGTAGGTGAAGTATAGTCTTATTATTGTCTCATAGAGTTGGTTGAGGATCGGTGTTGAGAGTCCTATTTTGCCAATTTTTGATAAGTAGTGTAAGGTAGAGATTGCTGTTTTTTGCGTCATTCATCTTCTGCTGGAAATGTGATTTTGTGCTTAGTTTTTTATGAAGCTTTATTCCAAGGTATTTTACGGTGGTCTGTATAGGTATTTTGTGTCCTTGGTAGGCTATCGTCGATTCTTGGTAGCTACGCTTTGTTTTCCTGCGGAAAATGATGGCTTGAGTATTGCTGGCGTTTACTGTGAGGCGCCATGTGGATTCCCATCTGTCAAAGACTTTCAGCTGTTTCTCTATTCTTGGTTTTGCGTTCATCAGCTTCGGAGCGCTGCTCAGATATGCAGTGTTTTTGGCGTATTGAGCTAGTTCTATTGCTGGGTGGATTGGCTGTGTTGTGTCAGATGTGTAAATGATATATAGTAGTCCGGAGATAACAATGGCACGGTGCTAACAACGAATCTGTGTTTAAGCAAAGTGTTTAGTAGGTATATTGTGTGAGAAGTAAGCTCCAGGGATATAAGCTTATGTAGGAGACTCGTATGCTATATGGTCTAAAAGGCTTTCTCGACATCCAGAGAAACTGTCGCAGTGTACGCCCTATCCTAGAAACCCAGGGCAGCGGCTTCCATCAAACGCAGCAACTTGTGTGAGGTAGAGTGCCCAAGACGAAAACTAAACTGATGGGGAGGACTGGCTTGAATGTCACCACTGTCGTGGAAAATACAAGGGCTTTTCAATAAAGAATGATCACAATTTTTTTGACAACGTACCTTTACTCGTCCGCAATTTTGATGGTACTTCTCAAAATAGTCTCCCCTGAATGCGATGCCCCTGTCCCAGCGTTTCTGCCAGTCCTCAAAGACATGCTGGAAACCATCCTTTCAGAGATCCTGCAAAATTGTCTCCGCAGCTTTCACCACTGCCCCTGATGATGGATAATACCTTCCAAGAAAGCGTTTCTTCGAGTTACGGAAAAGAAAATGTCACATGGGGCTAAACCCGGGGTAAAGGGAGGGTGAGGGATGCCCTTCGCGTTGATTTTTAAGGATATTCATCAACAACCGTGGCAATATGAGGCCGCGCAAAATCTTTCTTTTGCGCCTGATATGGACTTGCAATTTTTTCAGGGGTCCCTGTAGTTTTGTCCAGTTACTGATGTGCGTGCAGGTACAACATGTTGATAAACCATTCCATGAATATCAAAGAATGAGATGACCGTTTCTTTCCCAGCAGAAGAAACCACTTTTTGGGGGGGGGGGGCTGGTGATGAAGGATATTTCCTCACCGCGCATTGTTGGTTGCTCTCAGGATCAAAATGATGTAGCCAAGTGTCATCAGCAGTGATTACGTTTGAAAGAAACTCCGGATCTTCCTCTAACATCCATTTTAACTGCATGTTACCTCCAATGCAGCGGTAGGCGATACTGAACATGTCTTAATTTGCCTGCTTCTCACAGGCGTGAACCGGGAGTACCAACAATGAAATTATTACGGCGTGTTTGTTTCACATTAAACTAACAGAATATAATAAGATTGAATTTTGGTGCGAAAAATTATGTCCGGAAAATTATGACCATTCTTTATTGAACAGCCCTCGTAGCACAGGGCCAAACACATGTTGAAAACACGTGTGAGACAGAGCGCGGCTTTGAAAGGAAGGCGGCGAAGCAGGACAGGGGTTAACTCATCCGGCCCCGACGGCTTTTTGGGATTTAGACGCCGAAATGCACCCTAGTGCTCACTAGGTCTAATAAGAGGAAGTCGATCCACCTCAGCAGGAGGACATCGAAGATATTGACGTACCTCTCGCTTAATGTAGCCGGAGAAGTCTAAGTCCTGGAGGTCGTCTCTTGGCCTCATGGTCTTCTTGAGGTAGTCGGCAAACAACCCGCAGCTCAAATTCTTAAACTTCCTGGTGGATTTTATTAAGACTTAGTACAAAAAAAAAATTTTCAGCGCATATTGCTCTAAAACAAATGAAGTTTCCCGAGGATAAAAGATTTTCTCGTGACGCACACGAACTTGGAAGACCCAGAAGAATCTACTTCAAGGACACACCACCATCCAAATGACCATGAACATGTTACTACAAGAAATGGGGGCTGAGTTCGAGAATGAGAAAATGTGTGAATGTATTAATAAAACTCAAGAATAAACAGCAATAATGGTGGGAAATAGAGTGGTCTGGGTTCGTAAAATAGACGAGGCCGTTTCTAAAAGTGCGTTTTTACTATCTTGCTAAGAAAGATCGGCAGCCGGTCATTAATATTGATAGATTCCTTCAATGAAGGTATGTACATATTACGGCCAAATGGTGTTAAGTAAGATAATGTGCTTATTTCTTTGACCGACGCAGCATCTTACATGACGAAAGCAGCAGAAGCACTTAGGGTCAGCTATCCAAAACTGACATATATGACTTGTACTGTACACGCGATACATAAGGTGTACGAAGCTGTTCGGTCACTGCATCCCAGTGTGGACAAATTGTTATCCAATGGAAAGAAGGTGTTTGTTAAAGCCCTTAAGAATGCTGATCCCTTTATAAACAAAAAAAAAAAAAAATGCCATTACTACCAACATCAACTGTAACTCGCTGAGACACTTCGCTTTCAGCAGTGGTATACCACGTGGAACATTTTGAGAGGTTTAATCCGATTGTTGATGAACTGGATAAAGATGACGATTTCATCTACAGTAATTTTTGAAAATGTGCTACGTGACAGTTGTTTAAGAAATTATGTGGCTTTTATTTATGCTAATTTCTTTCTTGTGCGATTCCAAAAATAATAGAGGCAACAATTACTGTCTGGATAAAAACTGTTAAAGAAATACTTAATGTAGAAACGAAAAACCAACTCACTCGAAAGATTAAAAAATCCGACATTAAAAATTAAGTCGAATCGGTGTTGAAAAATATACAGCGGTTTAAATTATGAAACGAATTGCCCAAGATGTAGAAGGCCGTCAAGTAGACACCGAAAGTCTAAATGGTAATGACGAAATATGCAAGAGTGACGTCATGTGAGGTAGAACGGCCATTATAACGGCAGTTTAATATAGTTAACTTTTTATCACCTAGAAATGCCTTCCCTAGTCATCACATTGACGATAGCATTAAAGTTTGACTAACGGCTAAAAGCTACTGTATTCCCATATCGCCTTTAAACCTAAACCATAATCAGCAATCAAATAACTCAAGTCCTTATCTGGGCAATAAAGGAGAGCGTACAACCCTGGCTAACTTCCTGCAGGGATAACCGGCGAGCCGAGGTGATTCTCACCCGGCTGAGATTGGGCACACACGAGCGACTCATGGTCATTTGTTAAGAGGGGAACCGGCCCCAGTGTGTGCTCCATGTGCAGTACGCCTCACTGTGCGGCACGTATTACTCGAGTGCCCGCAGTACGCCCGCGTTCGCCAGTCAATAGCCTTGGGGACTAACTTGCTGGGTGTTTTAGGGGACGACCCAGTGGCCGTGGTTAAGGCACTGCGGTTTGTTGCCCAAATTGGTTTTTATAAACAAATCTGACTTAAATTTTAAATTTGTTAATTTTACAGACCAGTGTGTTTGCTAAACACTATAGGAAAGATCCAAGAAAGACTACTAAGTAAACGTATACATGAGTTTAGGACTATGATTGGCATGACAGACACTCAATACGGATTTCGGAAGCACAGATCAACTGATGATGCAATAAATAAAGCATTAGAGAACATAAAATTAAATCCCAATAAGTATGTCATAAATATATTCTTTGACATTTCTGGTGCATTCGATAATCTGTGGTGGCCAGAATTGTTCAAAATTATGAGAGACAAAGATTATCCAAGATGTTTATATAATATGTTGAGGGACTACTGTAAAGACAGAACCGTAACATTAGTAGCTGAAAGCAGGAAATTATTCAGAGATGTTAATAAAGGATGCCCTCAAGGGTCAATATTGGGTCCTATCTCTTGGGATATACTAACTGAACGATTCTGGAGAGATTAAGACATTAAAATTCCACATCAGAAGTTATAGCGTATGCAGATGATCTGATGGTAATTATAGATGGGAATAATCGTAGAGAAATAGAAAAGAAGGCTAAGAATATCACTGAGACCTTGCAAGACTGGTGCAATGACGTAAAACTAACCATAGCATCCTCAAAATCAGCATACGTAGTAACGTAAGGTAAACTAAAGAGGAACCCAGTAATTAGAATAAACAATGCACCGATACCAAGAAGGCAAAGTTTAAAATACTTAGGTATAATTGTCGACGAGAATTTGACTTTTAATACGCATATTGATTACATAAGACACAAAACTTCAAAAGTGATGGGAAAGTTGACGTCGTTGATTCAAAGGAATTTTAAATTACCCACTGATATCATCAAATTGTATCATACAAGTATTGCAGCTGGGATTATGGGATATGGAGCAAGTACATGGGCTCAAAGGCTTTGCAATAAAAGAAACAAAATGCTAATAAGAAGAACACAAAGACAGATACTTTTAAGGTATGCAGGCGGAACTAAGACCACCCCCACGATGGCTCTATTCGTAATCCTAGGGATGTGGCCGATGGACTTCATCATAAGATATAGAGGTGCAGAATACTGGAGAAGAAAGAATAACCGGCAAAAAGTACGAGAAATAGCAGGTGTAGAATGTGAGACAAGGATGCAAATTAAAAGGACAATATTACAGGAATGGCAAAACGAATGGGACAGCATAGAGGAAGGACGTCGAGTTTATGAACTACTTCCAACAATAGAAGAAAGACTAAGGATGAGCCACTTCAAACCGACTAAAGGAATAATCCATTTTATTAGTGGACATGGACCTTATGCCACCTACTTTAAGAGGATAGGAAGACGAGCGACAAGTCTATGTACAGCATGCAGCATAGAGGACACACCAGAACACCAAATTTTCGAGTGTCAAGAGCATCGAGAAGTGGATAATTTGAGACAAGAGCTGCAAGGAAAGACAACATGGGAAATAATAAGAGATGCAGAGGAGTTCAATAAGTTAGACACAATAACAAACATCATTTCAACAAAAGCTTGGGAACAATATATAACTTCTAAGAAATCGACACCAATGGAATTGGCTACACCTGCAACACTTCAACAAATAAGACGATCAACTAGACTCCAAAGACGAGAGATGGAAGGAAATATGAACATAGGAAGAGATCCAATTGAGGAAGCAACACCAGTAGGAGAAGAGGAATAAAGAGATTTTGAAATTGAACATATCCATGAGTTGGGAGAAGAAGAGCTAATAAACCAACAAGGTGATATAGAGTGAAATCGGACTGACTTGACAGCGATATATATATAATTGAAGAGAGAGACTAACTTGGAAACAAAAGAAAAAAAATAATTAGGATAGTTAGGTTAGTTGACTGCAAAGTTTAGCAGTCACTTAGGTTATTGTTTCTGCAAACAATTAAAAGTTATTCTTATAATTAATAAATGTATAAATGAAAATAAGAAATAGTTAAAAGGTTCCGATATAGAATCTTGGCATCGGAACATAAGAAAGCAGAGTTTATTTTTTATTTTTTATTTTTTATTTTTTATTTTTTTTATTTTTTTTATATTTTTTTTATTTTTTTATTTTTTTTATTTTTTTATTTTTTTATTTTTTTTTTATTTTTTATTTTTTTATTTTTTTATTTTTTTTTTATTTTTTAAATTGTTAGTCTTGGGATGGGTTTTTCTATGTACTTTTAATAGTTGAGTGATTTTATTTTATTTTACCTTTTTAGCCTAATTTGTGTAGCTTTTAGGTTTTAGTCTTGACTTCGGGCCCAAATGACCTTGCTGTCGACGGGCCCTAAAACACCACACACTCACTGACTTATCTGGTTTAATATGACATAAATAGAAGAACAATTTCTTCCGTACGAATGCTCCAACTTCTGTTACGAACATCAATAAACGTGTTTCAACTTGTTGCATTTATGTTTGAAAAACTGACCCTGTATTGCAAATAAATATTTCGCATTTATTCACTGTAATTATAACAGTCTGATCCTGCACCGTGGCGTAGCGGGCTAAGGCAGCATGCCTTGGTTCCTGGCCACGGAAAGCGGCCGTGTTCGATCCCAACCATATGGTGGGGATTTCAGGTCCCGGGTATAGGACCGGTGGCCAATCAGCATCGTGAGGAAAGTCAGGAACTTACGCTGTGTAAGCGGCCCTGGTTACGGAAACCAACATTCCCGCTGGGGGATGCGGAGATGCTGACCACATATCCTCCCCGTATCGGTTGGATGATCGTCCACCTCTGCCATGCGTAAGTTGGCGTGAGGCCGGCAGTCGGGTTGGTAGGCCTTGGCCCTCTAAGGACTTTCGCGCCAGTGGTTAACTTAAATATAACTCTCTAAATGTTAGTATACAAAGTCATTAAGTTGTGCAACTGGAAAGCTAATCCTGTATTTGGCATAAAGGTGTTTTGCTAACGAGATGTACCTTTGTGCCTAGTGAGATTTTGTGTGTCTGTTAACGACTAACTACTTACGTAACCGTCATTCAGAATGAAGGGAGTTCAGAAAATTGGAGAGATAAGTTTTAATTGTCGTGAAGATGTCTTAAACATTGAAGCAATTTATGTGGCGAGCAAGGATTAACACGTTGGCAACGGTTTGTAACAAATATATTGGCGGGCAAATAGTTCCCCATTTACGGGACAGTTTGGGACAAATAGTGTTTAGCTCAGAGTAAAGAAATGAGGTTTCTCAAAAGGTATGCGTGGATATGTGTGAGAAGGATAGTTAAATGACACTGGAATACCCGTTTCAAACTGATTTATTGACTGCTTCTTTTTCTCGGAACATCGAACTTGAAGTTGCCGACCAAGGATTAACAGTAGATCACTGTTCAGAGAGACGGAAGGTGGAATGCGTATGACTCGATAAACTTAATTCGTTCTTCACGTACATTTGAACCAATAAATATCTTCTCTCACCTCTTCTGGTCTGTTATCAACCAAGACAGAAGAAGTGGACCGCCCTAATCGGCCTCACGGCGTAGCCTTTCTTAATGGCTTGCCAGCCACGAACTGCCCCAATGTCCACAGATGTGCGTGGGTGTATCTGCGTCACTTTCACTTTTTGGAAACCCTCTTTATTCAACCAAAGATTCCCTTTGTGGCTATTTTGTCACCATTATGAAGGATCCGAAGAATACCCTATTCACACAATCAAGTGCCATCCTTTAGAAATCTGCTATGGGCACTGTTTCTTACATTTCTTTTGTTACAGCAACTGAACCAACTGCACCTGTTCGTGTCGTAACAAACATACAAGCCGTATTTGAAATATATTACGATTCTTTATACACAGCAATTCTTAATTTCGGTATCAACATACGGCACCTTAATAAAAAGAGCTAGAGCCATTTCTGAGAAAATAAAATTTTTAGAGATATTTCTAAATGTAAAGGGCAGTATAGAAAATAAGATAATATACATCAAGAATGAAGGTCCCTACAAGAAAATTGAAAAACTTTCAGATACTATACGAAAAAGGAGGATAAATATGTATGGCCATCTACTCAGAATTAAATCTAGCAGATTAACTAACCAAATCTTTGATTTCTTGTGTAACCGTAAAACAAAACCTAACTGGTTTAAAGAAACTGAAAAAGACTTAGCAGAATTAAAAATCACAGAAAATTCGTTAATTGACGGGACTGCAAAAGTAATAACTAAAATGGAAATATAAGAACCAAAGATAGATCTACATTAAAATACGAACCCATTATCCTGGAAGATGAAACGAAAATAAAAGATCAGATCTAATGAAGAAAATCTGGGAACTAAGAAAAGAACAACACATAGGGAAATGATTGATTCAACGTACCCCAAAGAGGGTCAAACGAAAATAAAATGAAAGTTGTAGGACTTGTTTCGAGTTGCATTTAGAAAGGGTTTTAAAAATTTATAAATTTATAAAAGAAAAATAATCAAAATTGTGTAAAAACATATGTAATTTTGTGATTGGCTGTAGTAATAATTATGTTATGTAATGTAGTGACGTAGTAGTAAATCGGCCAATCATATATAAGTAATATATGGGTAACGATAGTAAGGAAGGTTTAAATAATCTTGGTGTAGAAACCGAAAGAAAATTGGTCTTTCCTTCTGGAACGCCGAAGAGATCGGATGCTTCTTAAATTGCTCGAAAATATTTAAGTGTTAGTTCAGTTTGAAGTATTAGATTGATTCCAATCACCTTATAAAGCTTTGTGATAAGAACTGTAGTGGATTTAATGTTACAAAGAATAAACAAAAAATTGATTTCTTATAGAAATTCAAATTAAAAATCATAATGATTTCTTCACTTGTTACCACCCTTGTAACTTAGAGTTGTCAAAGCTCGTAAGTAAGAATATAACAAAAGAATATTTAAAGCTAGCTGAGGCATAATTAAGGATTTTCGTGATAACTTCGAGGAACATCTTCTTCATCAAATAATAATATTTTGAACGAAGGTAAGATTGAGGAAGTGAGACCAACGGCGGGAAACGAGATACCAGCAACAATCTTGCTATATATGTTGCCGCAACTTTGGGGCATCGAAACCCATAACAACGGAGGAATCTGCTACATATGTCGCCACAACGTGGGGATCATAGCATCTTCAATCGTCGGATGTGTAGCAGAATAGAAATCCTGTTAGAAAGTAAAGGGTAGTTTGTAGTAGGGACATTTTCTCTAAGTGTTCTTGTCTCATACCTGGAAGAAGCTGAACTTCAGACCTTCATATTCAACAGACCCTTCCATTTATTTGCTTGCTTTTATATCCAGGATGTCTGAAAATATCTAATTCCATTGAAATGAGATTCTTGGTTAAACTGCAAATACGCTCTATATTGCTTCGTAAATTCTTTATCGCGGTTTTACAAAAATATTCTTGGAGTAATAAAGATTAAAGGTCGAGAGGGGATAGACCTTGCTTGTTTCGTATTTGCAGCTTCCCAAACAAAGCGTGTGGGTGTTCCAAGACTCAATAACTTGGTTATAGAGTGACGTCTTGCCCCTGCTGCTGCTGCTTCATCAAAAATAAACAACTCAAGGTACGACTGGTTTGAGTTATATGGAACTAGAAACAGACAGGTCATATGGAGGAACTAAAAACCACGAAAGCTACTAAGATAGAAAGAAATAAAAACAGAAAACAGACACCACACAATTTTCTTACAGGCTTGTTCATAACCACTAAGCAGATATTAGACGTGAAAAACTGTTTTCTAAAACTTTTACTCAGTTTGAATGAAGATTTAATCCTAAGGTTTGTTTTACTGAAGGCTTCACCTGAATTTCTTTTAATCTTCAAGTAATTGAGTATAAAATGAATGTTGCTGTTTATACCAAAGTTTATATGAAGGTTTAGAAATAACCTTTTCGTTAAACATTTAATTCGTCTGATCATTCTACACGACGTTCTTACTGTGTACCGACACTAAGAAGGGGTACTATTATGTGTTTCAAATGGGAAGGTGTTTGTGCTTGAGCCCTACTGGGTGAACAACCAATCGGAGTACTGTGGTGTTGTATTACATTCCACCTAAGTCGTGTGTGACGAGCGACAACCTATCAACCTGTAATAAATACTCTTCGCGCTAAGACAAACTTTCACATTCTTTCAAAAACTGATCCACGAGGAAGGAGAGAGTAATGTGTTTAACATGCCCGTAAAATCCCCATATTTTTAGCTCAAATAGTTTTCCTAATACAAATAAATAAAGTAGATACAATTACATTACAACAATGCATTGCGACGTAAGCACTGTAATGAACATCATTATTGGTTGGCATGTATGCGTGAACGTATATTTAAAATTACTCAGAACTGAAACGTGAACATTTGATATGACGTGATAAAAGAAATATGTACTTTTAATAAGCCAAGGTGTTTGTTAAATTCGATGAGGGGAAACGATACACTTCTTGCTAGCCTGGCGGAACGTGTCTGGTCACATTATATCTTTGTTTATGAAAGGTTCATAGTCTCTATTTACTCTAGAGCTCAAAGCAGCATTATTCAGTGACTCTTGCCTGAGAAAGTGTATCAGCTGGATCTATGAGACGTTATTCACCTTCCTCCCTCTCTTACTACTGCTAGGACAATCCAATTGAGTTAATGTGGGCTCAAATTATGTTGAAAGCAGATATAATACTTTTAAAGTGGCTGACGTTGAAAGACTTATTCAAGAAGAAATTGACAAGGAACACAACAAGACTGGGAAAACTGCGTGAGACATCAGATAAACTACAAGAAGACGATTTTTGGAAAGAAATAGCACTAACGAGATTTTGGAACCTATTATCATAAATTTGCAGTACTCAGACGTTGAAGATAATGACAATGACGAATTATCTCTTAACGTAGGTAACATTCACAACTATACGGATTTACCTCTGGTATTTTCGTTGGATTAGAAAAATAAGTAATTCATAAACTATAATTAACTTTAAACTAAATATTTAAAACAATTACGTAATATACGAATATCCATGTTGCAATTGTGATTTCAACATCTGCATTATTATAAAACTATGGAAAATTCAGTTTGCGTTATTGCCACGAACACTCGCAATTGTGCGAGAGAGAGAGAGGGAAATATAAAAGGAGTGGGGATAACGAGGTGGCAACGCTGAAGGCTCCAACGCATCTGATTCGCTACAGCCTAGAGCTCTTCCCACTTGAAGCACATAATATTTAACACCACTGCCGTGCGTATAACTAGAAATTCCCTTTTGCGTTTTGCAACTGTTTTAACGCACGAAGGAACATCCAGTCACGCGAAGGACGGGACAGTTGGGCCTCCTGCGAGGGCTATGCTGAATCAAAAGTCTGGTTTGTAGAAGTTTATAACACTCTTTGTTGCAGTAAAAAGACGTGAAGGTGACATTCAGCTGTCTTCAAGGTCGACTCGGTGCTCCACTGCTGTACACTTCAAACGTCTACTGCCGCAATAACCTACGCTTCTAACACTTTGCCGACATTTATACTCCCAGTAAGTGTTTCTAGAGTGCCCTAGACCTCCAAAAGCATTCGTGGTAGCAAGAGAAAGACAGCCCCTCTCTGTCTCTCTTGGCAATCTTCGAGCTCTCCTGCCCACGCTCCGGCTCCCGCTTGCCGCGGCAAAACAAGAATGCTATCGCTGACAATACTACATGGCAAAGCGAGAAAGCGTATCGGGAAAAATTCGCAATACAGAGATGTTTACCTGAGCTTATCGCACATACACGGTGAGTCCAGTGTAATGTCTCCTGGACAGCAATGTGTCATACACCGGCAAGCGCGAGAAAACATATCACATAGTCACACGCAGCTTCCAATCACTCTATTTGTGTTTCGTAAACTTACTAATATTTTATCTTATAATCGATCCGATAATACCCGATCATAGCGCTGGTCACCTGAAGGTCGATACGCCTCAACGCTCTGTTGAGTAATACCTGTAAACAACATAGCATGGTTAAATAACAAACTTATTATTTCAGTTCAGCGTATACCAAAAATGTGAAAGGAATATTTAAAAGAAAACGTCCCCTATCCCATATTAAACTTTACTTGGAAAATATTTCGGAAATTTTGACTTTCCCAAAAATTGCTCTAACGGATTTGATTAAAATTCCATACTTAGGTTATGTACTACGTATTATTCGGGGAATTATTGTATTCCGCTCAAAATACATGATTTGATCCTTCCTAAATAAAAAATAAAGTAATAGTCTTTCGTGTCTGTGTTTGTGATAAGTAGCAAATGTCGGTTAAATACCAAACTTAGTACTTCCGCAAAGCATTGTTGCGACGGGCGTGGCCGGGGGGCGCAAACTCCTTTTTTATACATTTCTAAAGATACATTCTGGCCATACTTTTTGTTTAGAACTGAAACAAAACAGCAACCGTTGGTAATAATAATACATCAATATTAATAATTAATCAATTCTGCTAGCAGAAGAGAATTTTTTCATGCAGAGAGGATAGCCCTGAAAGGCTGCTACAAGCAATTCATTCCAACTCTCATTGATTCTATCAACAATGAGGAATGTTCCTACGTCTACTCTCAATTTTAAATAAATGATTTTTCAATATCTTAAAAAAGCCCAACCATGTATTTAAAGCAGCATGAAGCACTGTTGTTTATATTCTTATGGGTGAAGACATGGATGACAAGTTAAGTAAACACTTAATAAATTTGTTTCACTGTTGTTCTATGCATCTCAAAATTTAACCAGTATTATTACATGGTCTCATTTAAATAATGCAGAAACTTCCTCACTTTACCATAATACATTTAAAGGTTGGTTTTCTAATCGTTATTCTACGAGGTTGTTTCGCTGAGAAATCATCCACCAATAACCACTTTTTAAAAATGATTTTCTGGGTTTCACGAGTCATAAAATGTGCATTTCTGGTGAAATCTAGATTTCAGGTTTATGGGTGAATTACACCTATACGTAGTAGAGATATTCACCTCATCTTTAAATATAAAAATGAAATTTACTACCATTATATCTGCTGTGACATATAAAGGCTGAAGACTAAATAACTGAAAGAAAAGCTAATAAAACTAAAACAAAACACAACGAGCATTAAAATGAAAGCTTCTGAAGTATTGAAACTATAAAGGCCACAGATAGCGCGGAGATAAAAGCTTGCCGAAACAGGACGAAAGAGACAGATGACTGGAAGGTTTGTCTTTCTTCTGGTGCCATCTTGATAGCTAGAGAAGATTCCACTAATTTCTGGAACGATGAGTGGAGATATAAAATAAACCGTAGCTAGTTTATCGGGAGAGTCGAAATTGTGTGCGTGCATCTGTGATTTGAAAGTGAACTCTTTTGTCTATTTACGAGTGCAGAAACCATTAGAGATTGTATTGGTGTGTGTTACGTCATCTTGCTGGCAAGGGTGTACAAGCTGTCTTTCTACGGAAATAAAGAGCATTTTTGAATTTCTGCAACCAGGACTTTAAATTCCATGAACCCACAAAGTCACAGTATGGAAGTTGAAGATCTTCCAGGATGTATCACAAACGCTTTCAAAAAATGCCTCCAGCCCACATAACCCTTTGAACGCAAAATTTTTCAAAAACTAACATTTTATAAAAATGGTGTTAACGATTTTGATTTAAATACCATAAATTTAAATTTACTTTTATGACATGTGAAGTGAAAATCTTGAATTGTCTTGGAATATCCTCAGATGGCCTTTAATAACCGGTAAATCGCAAGAGATAGATGAAATCTTTTTGCACAAAAATGTAGAAGTTGTAAAAGGTCACAATTTAGGTGAAATACTTTGAAATACAAGGATCAGTGAACCTTTGGATAAGTCATGACGACCAGTCTAATCTCTTGTGCCTATGCATCCCCGGAAGAAGAATGAGGCGAGAGAAAACAGCGTACGACCATTCCAAGGAGTCACGACATTGCACAGTGCAGGCTCCCTTACATTTATCAGCTTAAAACTACCGGTAAGCCCAGTAAAACTGGCATAACACCTACTGTGGCCCCAAAATAGTCCACCAGCGTCTCGCAGACTGGAAGCCGACCTGCCAGATCTCGGAAAACTCCCGGCAGGCTTGCCATCCGTCCTACCCTGTCCCTGAAACGGTCCTCTAGGCTGGCTCGGACACTGGAGACCGTCCTAGTGAAGGAGGAAGTGTTTATAAGAAGAATATCATCCTGCCATGCAACGCCGAGACACCCGCTTACCCTTCTACCAGAAAGAGAATACCAGAGAGTGACGGTCAACTCGTTTAGGAGCTGGTTGCTATGTGATAACTTTGAATTTCCATTTACTTTTTAGGGCCAGGACACAAAAAACTAACAAACGCTTGCTACTTGAAAAAAGTTTAAGGCTTTGAGAAGTGAAACCAATAACAAGTAATTTCCGGAACTGGCTAACTCCAAAAGGCCGCCTCGGTAGCGTAGATGGTAGCATGTCTGCCTCACGTTCAAGAGGTCACGAGATCAAATGTCGGTCAGGGTGAGTTACCTGGAAAGGTTTTTTTCGGGGTTTTCCCTTATCCTGATAGACGAATGTCAGGAAACTCTAAGCTCCATGGACCCTGGACACACTTGAGCATCATTTCACCCGTTTCATTCACCGTCGGATATGACTTAACGTTGGAGGACGTAAAATACACAAAAAACACTTAAAAGAATATGCACTTGACAGAGTATTTATGCTTTAACGAGATATGCATTTTTTGTGTGATAAGATTTGGTTTATCTGCTAGGGTTCATCAGTTATGCAGTAGCCATTCACTATAAATAGGACTTTAAGGGCACTCCCAGAATATTCAAAATATTTAATTTTATTTGATACTAAAATATCATAAAGGTATCGAAATTTAACCAATATCAATAGAACCGGTATGGAAGAAAGTTACAATTTATGAAAAATGTTCCATGTAAATGGTATTTTAGATAGTGGTATTTTCTTGTGAATGTTTGTGTCGTATCCTTGGAAGACATAAAATTAAATGCACGATTTCATATTTAACCAACTTTTTGGTTTAGATTATCTCTTCAAAGACATTCACAAAAATATATACAGAGCTCTTTTCTAAAAATACTCATGGCGGAGGTGATCCGTCCCCTTCAGCTGCTTTAGTGCGGGCGCTGCGGACCCATAGCACTCGTCGTACCTCTGAGGTTACTAGAGGAACCTCGGGCCGAACATTCGAGCCTCTCCCTGATTGGGAGTTGTTAGCATTGGGTTGGACTCGAGGGGGCAGTGTGTTCCCGTAACCCGTGGGAAATCGGGTACCTCCGACTAGTGTTCGGCCGCCCGGAGGGGGCAGAGGGTTGCCTAAAAAGTTCCGGGTACTAACCTACAGAGCTAGTAAATGTGTGCTAGATCACCAGGCGGCCACACTGAGGTTTTGGGTAGTCTTCCCTGCGGGATTGACGCACGTAAGTGGCATATCCACTTCCATCCCGTCTTGACGTTGTTTTCGATGGGGGGGAGGGTCTTTTAGATTCAAGGTATTGCCCCAAGGAAAGACCCCCGGAGTTATTCATCGCTCCCGGGTAACAGAGGCCGGGGCTTTCGGACTTTCGGTTAGAACTCATTGAATAACTGTAGTGATTAATATCCCTCCCTTAGATACTGGAGCTAGCGAGCCAGTCACTCAATGAGAGTCGCAAAGTTACGCAATCTTCAGTGAAATTTTAGTAAGAGTTGTGTTGACCCGAGTGTGCGCAAGAACTTTGGCGATAGGCAGAGGAAAGAGTTTTTGTATCTAACGACTTTTTCGCGAATTTTACCTTTTTTCAAGGATAATATTTTAAGCGATAAATGAGAAAATTTCTATTATTTTTAGTATGCATAAAAAAATTTAAATTTATTTCAAATTGCATAAATATAACTTTAATTTAACATTCATGTCTTCATAGCATGAAGCTAGAGGTCGTTTAAAAGTGTTTACAAATTTAACGAAATCAAGACAAAAAAGCCAATAAATTGACATCATGCGTACTGAAATAACAACTAAATGTTGCAACAATAAAATGACAACACAGAATCGGGCTGGTCCGTGATACTGAGAACTGGTTGTCGAATGCTAACTGGAAATGTTATTTATTGGATAGCACACCGTGCACAGCAAAAAAAGAAAAAAAAAAAACAGCTCCTATTATCTTGACTAAATGTAAAGAAATTCTGGGAAGATACTTTCAGACATTACATTAACATGAAGATATCCGCTCACTTTCTTCTCGGGAAGCAAGCCAGGTGAAAATACGATCAGTTATCAATGTTTCGGTAGTGTGCATCTCTCCCATCATCAGGATATTTATAAAATGTTATAACCACAAATGGAAACACTGGATATAACATAACTATAAACAAAGACGAAACACTATCAAAATTATCATTACTGAACAAAAGACTGTTTTCAGTAAATTAAATGCCACGTCAGCAGATGGCGTGAGTATAGAAAGTTGTGTCAAAGAAACATAACTACTTAACTTGATTATCAAGCTGTATCTATGTTTACTTCTTAATTCGACGGATTTTCATTTTAAAGCCGGTTTCCAAGAGGAGCTGAACTGAAATCCAGCATCATGATTAACCGTGCTCCTCTCTGAGGAAATCGCCAGAGCCTCCTTAATTCTCCGCTCCCAGTAATTGTTGCATTTTGCCAAGATGGTCAACTCCCCAAAATTCGCTTTATGGTCGCTTTCAAAACAATGCTCTGCCAGCCCAGGCTTCTCAGGTTGCATTAAACGAATGCTCCGTTCATGTTCGATTATTCTGGTAGCGATGGTCCTTCCGGTTTGTCCTATACACGGTGTCCCATATTCACAGGGAATGCGGTACACTCCCGGAAGTTGGAAGTCCAGATTGTGTTTCACTGGTCTCAACAGATGTTTAATCTTCGGAGGTGACTTTTGGATGGTACTGATGTTGTATTTGGTGAGAACTCTACTAATTCTGCCGGACAGATTGCGGGAAACGGGATACAGGCTGTAGCGGTAGGCTTATCTGACGCTTGCTGTATTACAGGCTTCCCTTTCCTATCTTTGGTGATCGAGGCTTCAACGACATATTCGGAGTAGCCGTTTTGATGGAAAGTGAGTCTCAGGAGCTGTAATTCTTGTTTTAAGTGGCTGGGATCAGAGAAAGTGAGCGCATTCGTCACCAGGAAAGCTTCAGGTCTTATTTTATGAAAATATTGTCCCTCAGGGCTTAAGAATATCTTTCGAAAGCCCGAAAAGTTCAAAAACGAATACAAACAATACCTCGCCGAAAACCACTTAGAATTAGAAGCTAAACCATTCCCATTGCTTGCACTGACACGCTGGTCTAGCTGGTTTAATTCAGTAGTTTACATTGCCAGATATTTTGATGCAGTTGTCGATTTCTTTTCTAAAAGATAAGCTTTCAGTTCCTGTGAAAAATTTGTTAAATGATCAGTTTTGCGATGCCAAGTGCTGCAATATTGTAAAGGTACAACAGCAGTAATATTTGATTCTGAAAATTGCCGATTGATAACAGATCCAATATTAGAATATCAATAAAAAACTGCGGCTCATCTTGTTTTATCCCGAATTAACCCGCTGAGAACCAAATGTGAAATATTAGAGAGAGGTCACTTTGAAAACATATAGGTAAACTTGTGGATCAAATCATGGATCTCAGTGTTAGAGAAGCAGTAGAAGAGAATCTAAAAGTTTGCTGCCGTATGACTTTGTCTAAATTGAACTCCATTATGACAAAAGAAGCTGATGATGTAATAAATATAAAAGCTTTAGATCATTTGTTTGAACCTTCTAGGCTAGTCACTATATCGAGAATAGGTGACTTAAATGATGTAAGGACAACTAAATGCATTTAGAACCAGTAGTACTACTTGTGATTCTGATTTTCTTCTTTATTGCATAATGTATTGCATTATTTATTACATAGCTTTGTGACATTGTTGAACAGCAAAGCCACGGTGGTAATGATAACAGATTTGATGTAGGAACAGCACTCTTGGAATTGAAGGCAAAGCTGATTCTTATCGCAATTTCTGTGAACATCCCTTCAGTGTCTGTGGTTGCCGATGTCAAACGCTGACAGTGAGAGATTTTCTCTACGTATAACTTATTTGTGGCAGACAAAAGGACAAGTATGAAAAGCGAAAATGTCGCAACTTGTGTAAGCTGCATTTTGGCGATGCCTGATGTGTAATATTTGACCTTATTCCCGTTACCTACTCTCTCCAGATTTCAAATAAAATCTTTTAATTTGGGAAAAAGGGATTTTAACCGTTTGTTACTTAAGTTACCTGTTACTTTTCTTTCACCATTTCACTACTCATTAATTCTTCCCCAAAATTTTCGAATTTATGCTAAAAACCACAAGAAACCAGCAATTAAAATTATGAATGCCAATTTTATAAATAATTGTCGCCACAAAATCTTGTCTCTGGCGATAGGCAATCCCTAAGGACTAGTGGTGCTTTGCTTGGGTGTAACAACAATGAAATTAAAGTGCAAGTTAGCGTTCTGTTGACCTCCTAAGTAACAGATAAATTGAGCTCAGCAAAATTTGGTGATTTCATATGATTACAATAGGAGGAGCCACTCAAGAGAAACCTAGTGTAATGTCTGTTACTGAGCGAGTTGATTTCTGAGGGATAACTTTTGTACGCAGGTCGAGCTGATGTGGGGGCATCGCTGTTCTTCTTATTGGCTCTGTTGAGCCACATGCAGCATCCATCACAACTAGGCCCTGCGTTATTCTTTGGTACCTGTGCCACGCTCACAAAGGTGACTGGTCTCATCGTGTTCCCTGGGTCGCCGAGGTCATAAGGTAAGCCTCTTCATCTCATCTGCGTTATATATCAAACTGATTCTTGTACATCTTGCTTTATACATTATATTTAGTTGCCAGAGAGCTATTTTCTCTAACACCTACACAGCTATTTCATTCCACCGAACGTATATTTTGAGAGCCCCTGAGTACAAAAAGTCTTAGATATGTTTTGCATGCACGTAACTTTTTCTACTCACACTAAGGTTCGATCCCAGACGACCGCAAAGTGAGATTAGTGAGGGACAACACGGCACTGGTGCGGGTTTTCTCCAGTATCGCCGGTTTCCCCCGCCATCATTCCACCTGTACTTTACGTGGGCTGTTCAATAAAGAACGATCATAGTTATTACGGTCACAATTTTTCGTAATAAAATTCAGTCTTATTATATTCTGTTAGCTTAATTTGAAACAAGCATACCATAGTAGCTTCATTGTTGGTACTCCTGGTTCCCACCAGTGAGAACCAGGTAAGTTGAGACATGTGTAGTATCGCCTACGGCTGCAATGGAGGTAGCACGCAAGGAACAATATGCGGCTTTGAAATTCTGCATTCGTCTCAACAAATCTTCAGTTGAGGCCTATACAATGTTACAGGAGGACGGCCTATGGAGAGTCTGTGCTTCCCTACAGCACAGCTCGAAGGTGGTTTAAAATGTTTAAAGAGGGGAGACAATCAACTTCAAAGGAAGGTGGAGCCGGTGCGCCAGCTACTGCTCTTACGGAAGAAAACATAAACACTGCTGCCGCCATTGTGAGAAAGGATCGACGAATTACCTTAAGATCACTTTCTGAAATACTGAACATTTCATCGGGTGCAACTCACACGATGGTGAGAGAAATATTACTCATGAGACGTGTTTCTGCGCGATGGGTTCCAAAAGTCTTGATTCTCGAACGAAAGGACATTCGTATGCAGGTCTGCATGAAGTTAAAGTTGAAGTTAGAGGAAGATCCGGAGTTTCTTTCAAACGTAACCGCTACTGATGAAACTTGGCTACATCATTTTCATCCTGAGAACAAACGGCAAAGCTCAGTGTGGAAATCTCCTTCATCACCAACCCCCCGCCCCCAAAATAAAAATTGTGGCTTCTGCTGGGAAAGTTATGATCATCTCATTCTTTGATAATTATGGAATGGTTTATCAGCATGTTGTACCGGCACACACATTGGTAACTGGACAATACTGCAGGAATGTCCTGAAAACCTTGCAAGTCCATATCAGGCACAAAATACCACATTTCCGTGAAGCAGGCTGCATGCTGCACCATGATAATGCACGACCGCATATTGCTAAATCTGTTGCGGAATATCTTGCAAAAATCAACTTGAAGTACATCCCTCACCCTACCTATAGTCCGGATTTAGCCCATTGTGACTATTTTCTATTCCCTAACTTGAAGAAATGCCTTCGTGGTAGCCATTATTTATCATCAGAATCAGTGGTGAAGGCTATGGAGGCGATTTTGAAGGATCTCTCAGAAATGGTTTCCAGCATGTCTTCGAAGACTGGCAGAAACCTTGGGACAAGTGCAATGCATTCAGGGAAGACTATTTTGAGAATTACCATCAAAATTATGAGGATAAGTAAAGGTGCGTTGTCAAAAACAATTGCGATCATTCATTATTGAACATCCCTCGTAAATTATATTTGATTGCATGAGAGTTATTTTCTCTACCACCTACATATATATATATATATATTGCACTCGACCCAATGTACACTTTGAGATCCCCTATATAAAGGTCTTAGATGTGTGTTGCACGCACATGACTTTTTCTACTGACAATAAGGTTCCATCCCAGACGACCGCAAAATGAGATCTGTGATGGACAACACGGCGCTGGGCAGGTTTTCTCCGGGATCTCCGGTTTATCCCGCTATCACATTCTACCTATGCTTTATTTCCATCTCCTGTATCATCAGTGTCATCACCTACGGAGCCACATGTAGTAGAAGCGGACGTTAAGCACTACACATTTCATTCATTCATTCATTCATTCATTCATTCATTCATTCATTCATTCATTCATTCATTCATTCATTCATTCATTCATTCATTCATTCATTCATTCATTCATTCATTCATTCATTCATTCATTCATTCATTCATTCATTCATTCATTCATTCATTCATTCATTCATTCATTCATTCATTCATTCATTCATTCTCTACTTTCTGCTCTACAAAGAATTCTTGCAAAAAATATTTTTCCCATTCATGTAGCCGATTCCAGAAATACGTTTGTTACATATTTCCTTGCAGGTACAGTGGCAATAGGGGAATACAGTGGACTTACGGATAATCAAATCCTGTAAGAGCTGGTCCCTATGTGATGGCTTTGAAGTGCGATCTTTTTAAAAACCATGAGATAAAAATGAGTAACGACATACCGTTTGAGAACACTATAAATATTGAAAAATCAAATTGATAACAAAGAATATCTCGGAAATGGTTTATTTCATGAAACATGTATTTCATACAAATTGCTTGTTTTAACGAGATATAAATTTCACGTGCAGTAACACTTTCTCCATCTCTGACTATTTATTGGTTAGTAATTATCCAGAAAGTAATCGACTCCAGAAGTGATTCCTGGACACTTCAATTAGAATCAGAAGCGTTAGAGGTATTTTTAAGAAAATTAAAATATTCCTGTATTTACATATATAGAGTAGCTTTAGATAGATATTTTTCTTTTAAATCTTCGTATCACATCCTAGAAGATGGTGAACCTTAAATACCAAGTTTGGTGTTCAGCAGAATTTTCGTTCGACCTCGCTTGTCCTTTCATCTCCTTTTTACCTTTTTCTTCTCTTTCGTTCCTCCATAGCTTCACCTCTATACACATCAAATAATATTTTCTTCTATGTCTATTATCTTCTTCTATTTTGCCCTCCTCGGTAGCGTAGATGTTAACGTGTCTGCGTCACGTTCAAGACATCCCGAGTTCGAATCTCGGTCAGGGTGAGTTATCTGGATAAGGTATTTACCCGGGGTTTTCCCTTATCGTGGTAGACGAATGTCGGGTAACTAAGCTTTATGGACCCCGGAATCATTTGAGCATCATTTCACCCATTCCGTTCACTGTCCGATATAATTTAACGTTGGAGGACGTAAATTACATAAAGAACTAATATCTCAACTAATTTCTCAACGTCAATATGTTTATTTCCCTCTTTATCATCCTTCTCTCAACCTGGGATTCTTGGTCTTCTTCCCTTATCTGTTTATCTGTCCTTGATAGCTTTAACATTTTTATCATTAATCAAACATTTCTTTGCGATAAAATAAATAATGGCTAGCTCCGTAGCTCAGTCGATAGAGCACCTGCCTGCCATGCTAGGGGTCTCGGCGGTGTGGGTGGGGATTTTTCTCCGACCAAGATAATTCCTCATCTTCCCAGAGTCTGGAACTACAAATGAGAGTGTGAATGTGTACGTGATCTAATGATTAAATCCCAAGGAATACGAGTTAACACCTTCGATATGTTCCAAAGTAGAACGGCCGACGATATGACCATTGGAGTCAGTGGCGGCTTGTGGGTGTTCACAAGACCTACACTTAAAATGCACAGTAGCACTATCTGCTAGTGCTACCACGACCACCACTACAACTAGGGAGTGCTAGCTCAAACGCCCCACAATATTTTATATAATCTATTAACCTTGAGAGAATGTGTCTATTCCTATCACCTTGCTTATTGTGTCGCTCTACTGACAGTCTGTCGAACTGAGCATTAATATTCACACGACCAAACATGACGAACTGAATACATGCATTTTCACGACAGCGTGAATCCCCGTGCTTCTTTATCTTTTCGCGAAGATGTGCCAAGTCGGCATATCCTACTTTTGTCCAATTACTCACTTCAGAGCTAAACATAACCCCATAACTCACGGGAAGCAAACAAGCCCATTTCTATTACTGCAACCACATAGCCATTTACAGTTTGTGTATACATTGTTGTTAAATTTGCGTCTGTAGTCCCGCTTCTGTTTTTTCTAACACGCTCAATTCTCAAATTGGACTACGGTCGCTTTATTACATTTTTCTTCGTAAGCCACTTTGTTTAATTTCTTTCTTAAAATGGAATCCACCGAGTTCATAGCTACCTCTTGAGAGATGCTCAACATTCACAAAGATTTCAAAAACCTCGAGATCGGTCGCTGCACACAACAAAGAGTAATTGTTTTGCGCTAAAGCACTAGTTGTACTTGATGTACTAGGAAACTCACAATTGTCTCTTCTGCTGATTATATACAAATTCCAAGTTTATCACAGTGTTAAAAAGAAAACATCTGCTTAGAAACTGGACTGTAAATGCACGCCGTATTCAAAGCAACATAAAGCAACAAAGCAAAGGCTGAGAACGCTAGCAATTGTAAACATTCTTTGTATTTGGAGATGGTTACAGTTGTACTCTATAGATAGTAAGTAGCACTTCCCAGAGATGACCAAGAACTCTGGCGTTGCCAATGTAAATTAACGTGCACATCGTAGTTGTGCTATGATCTGGGCGTACCCAACCAATGCCTGTCTGTAGCATTTGTCGCTACGCATGCGCAGAGCTTCAAACGTTACATGATATTTTGACTGTTGGTTCATGGAAATAACAGGCCGTGTTGCAGAAATTAAAATTCTCCTTTATTTTCGTAAAAATACTCTTATAGATTACAGCAGCATTACCTTACGTACACCATCAGTCTACCAAGGTCGATGACAATAACAAACACTGACAGCAGATTACATCATTATCTCTCGTTTATGGCGTTATTCCTCCACTCGCAGCAGATAAGATGCACGTTGGTTCTCCAACTTAATCAGTCACACGTTCGGGCGACATATTTGTGGCGATGACCCATCCTTTCTGGTAATTTACGTCCGATTCGGAGTCTCATATATATGGAAGTATTTTAACTTGCACTTGGTCGTCTTGATTCTGTAACGATGTTAAGATAATAGTTGGAAGTTTCCTTTGACCGTTGTGTAAATAAACTTGCTATAAATTCGAAGCCCGGAAGCTGGTACGCCAAATTTGTGGCGTTATTTTCCAGCTTAATCTCTCTCCATCTTAATCGAGTTGTTACATGTCTGATATTGCGACGTTCCCATATACAGTTACTGCTTTGAGGTTAAGTCACCATTATAATCTTCGCAGAAGTTAAAGGCATATGGAGGCGGGCCCTACTGCAGAAACCAGCCAATCCTAACCTTGCTCCTCCTACCACCGCTACCGAATATGGTACTATTTTCTGATTATGGCCGTACAAAAAATCCAATCTCTACAATACTTAGAACGCGAGCGATGCACGTTTTATCTTTCATATCGTTATGGTTACCCTACATCTCTCCACTCAAAACAGATAAGCCGGAAAAGCAACATTCCTTTCTGACATCACTTATCTCAAGTATAAATAAACACTGTACCTAATGCACATAATTAGAAACAGACCGAGTTAACATTCAGTTCGTTTTCAGAGTAGGGTTTGGGATTGGGGTTTCACTACGGATAGGATTCGGTACGTAGGCCACCATGCTTGGTCCATTGTACCTATGCCCCTAAGTGGGGCACCCCCCGGGAGGAAGGATGAGACGAAAGACACAGAGGGCGACCGAACCAAGGAGCCACGACAGTTCAGAGGGCAATGTCTCTGCAGTTTACTTGGATAGAGACTTCTCCCGACAGGCCAGGACAATCGACACGCTTCCCTACATCGGGACGGCAACGGACCCAGTAGCCGAGTCCTAATGGTCCCAGGCCAGGCGATCCGAGCCCCAAAGCTCCCTGGCTGGCGGTCCCGAAATGGTCCCAGCAGAGGAGTAGAGGCTGGCAACGAACCTACCGGAGGAGGAAGTAGTTTTATTCAGAGCATATCATCCTGCCATGCACCGCCGAGCCACCCTCCGACACTTCTACCCTGAAAGAGACCACCAGATGGGAGATGATGTGAAATAATAATGGGGATGAAATGGAGGAACAGGAAATTCGGGGGATGTAATTAACCTACCCAGCATTCGCCTAGCGACCCGGGAAAAGACCAGAAAAACCGATGGGTCGGCTAGGTCGATCGCGGGAATCGAACCCCGGGCCTCCGGAATGCGCGTCACAGACGAAACCGCCTGAGCCATCCCGCTTGGTGAGAGTGGGGTTTGTTATTTAGTCAAAGTGGACGGTTGTGAGTCGAATTCGAGCTGAAATATTGCTAATATTACATTAAAATAGTTTACACATAAATTTTCTCCAGTGTTTGTGATCCGAATTCGTAAACATGTTCCTCGGAGCTAGGACAAGTGATTTTTGGATCAACAAACGTAAAGTGATTCATTCTCAGGGCTCAAAAATTACATTATATATGAACAAGCTTTTACGAAAACTCTCCAATCCACAATATAGGGCAAGTTTTGATTCGTCAAAACCCCAGCAATTAGCTTTAGACGTTTGTGGTATAGGTAGTGCACATACAGTGTCACGAATTTGTAGTGAAGCAGCTTCATACTTAGAAAAAGGTAGCGTACCTGTACTTCAATCTACAGGAAAGGCCCATGAAGTCGGAAAGTGGGTTATTGGATTGGAAATTTTCCTTCCTTTAAGGTGTGAGAAGGAAAATTTTTAATGTTTTAGGGATATTTAATGTGCTATTTAATTACGGGGAAAATAGTCAGAACCTTTGCTGGCAGGTAACACGCGCTATGTACAGAACCTCCGCCAATACAACTATTACACTTGGCAACAGCGCTCTGCTTGAGCATTGGCCAGCGTTCATATTGTCCACAAATTTCTGGAATAGTGAGTAAGCTATACAAAGGAAGCCGCAGCTCGTCAATGGGGAACAGTTGTTAATTGGACTCGTGTGCGCGAACAGCTGTACTTCGAGAGTGAACCTTATTAGTGGTTGATGACCTTGCAAGTTGTATTGTGTATGTCACGTAATTGTGCTACTGTAAGAGTTGACCAAAGTATGTTTCTACGGAAATAAAGAGCAATTTTTAGTGTTTGTATCCTGGACTTTTAATTTCATGAACCCGCAGTCACAATATGCCTTTAAATTTTGCGAACGGTATAGTACAACTGTTACATGTTGAATGTGATATCCAATACCTTACAACAAAAATTGCATTGTTAAAGACTCGTTTCAAATCTCTCATTTTACTCAGTACTCAGAGGTGAATACACGAGGGCTGTACAATAAAGAACGATCACAATTTTTTGACAACGTCCTCATAATTTTGATGGTCCATCTCAAAATAGTCTCCCCTGAATGCAATGTATTTGTCCCAGCGTTTCTACCAGTTTCCAAAGACATGCTGGAAATTTTTTTGAGAGATCCTTCACAATCGCCCCCGCAGCCTTCACCAGTGCTTCTGATCATGGACAATGCTTCCCACGAAGGGGTTTCTTCAAGTTAGGGAATACAAAAGAGTCACATGGGGCTAAATCCGGACTATAGGGAGGGTGAGGGATGCACTTCACGTCGATTTTTGCAAGATTTTCAGCGACAACATTGGTAATATGCTGCCATGCATTATCGTGGTGCAGCATCAAGCCTACTTCATAGAATAGTGGTCTTTTGCGTCTGATATGGACTTGCAATTTTTCAGGATATCCCTGTAGTATTGTCCAGTTACTGATGTGTGAGCAGGTACAACATGCTGATAAACCATTCCATGAATATTAAAGAATGAGATGACCATAATCTCCCCAGCGGAAGCAACCACTTTTGCTATTCTGGGGGTCGGAGGTGACGGTGATTTTCACATCGAGCTTTGCTGTTTGCTCTCAGGATCAAAATGATGCAGCCAAGTTTCATCAGCAGTGATTACATTACAAAGAAACTCCGCATTTTCCTCTAACATCATCTTTAACCAAATGCAGACCTGCATGTGAATGTCCTTTTGTTCGGGAATCAACAGTCTTGGAACCCATCGCACACAAACACGCCTCATGTCTAATGTTTGTGTCACTAACGTGTGGGTGGGACCCAATGAAATGTTCAGTATTTCAGAAGGTGATCCTAAGGTAATTCGTCGATCCTCTCTCACAATGGCAGCAGTGTTGATGTATTCTTCGCAAGAGCAGTAACTAGAGCACCGGGCACACCTTCCTATGAAATTGATTGGCCCTCCTCTCTAATCATTGTAAACCACCTTCGAGCTGTGCTGTAGGGAAGAAGAGACTCTCCATAGGCCTACTTTAACATTACATAGGCCTCAAATGAAGATTTGTTGAGACGAAAGCAGAATTTCAAAGCCGCATATTGTTACTCGTGTGTTACCTCCATTGCAGCGGTAGGCGATACTCAACATGTCTGGACTTGTCTAGTTCTCACAGGCGGGAATCAGGAGTAACAACAATGAAACTACTACGGCGTGTTTGTTTCACATTGAGCTAACATAATGTAATAAGGTTGAATTTCAGTGCGAAAAATTATGACTGTAAAAAAATTACTGAACAAAAGACTGTTTTCAGTAAATTAAGGGCCAGGTAAGGTGATGGCGTGAGAATAGAAAATTGTGTAAAAGAAACATAACTACTTAACTTGTTTATCAAGATGTATTGATCTCTGCTTCTTAAATCGACGGATTTCCATTTTTAAGGCTGGCTTACAAGAGGAGCTGAACTGAAATCCAGCATCACGATTAGGCGTGCACCTTTCAGAGGAAATCGCCAAAGCCATGTCCCGAAGACCCTGCCCAGAGTAGTGCGTCGAATGCACAGGAGTGGAAGAGGAGGAACATGGCGCAGCTGTCCGAGTGGTCACGGCAGTTCCTGCGGATGGCTGGGATAGCGCAGGGCTGAGGAGGTAGCAGCTGTTGGACCCAGAATTGGGGCCACTATTGAAAGAAGTGTAGGCAGGGACAAGAACAACCTGGGAGGACAGCGCATCGAGGAGCGCCAACAGCAAGTCGTACTGGGCCCAATAAGACTCACTGAAGGCAAGAGAGGGCGTGCTGTTCCGGGAATGGGAATCGCCTGATTGGAAGGCACAGAGAGAGCTGTTGGTACTTCCCCGAAGCAAGGTCCCGTAAGTCTTGAAGAAGGTGCACGCCGGTACTTCAGGAGGACACCTGGGATCAAATCGAACGATCGACAAACTCCAACAGCACTAGTACTGGCTGAGACTCCGAGCAGACTCTGAGAGATAGTGCCGTCAATGTCATGTGTGCGCGGCGAGTCGTAGCCCCCAGACCAGGAGCCGGGGTCGCATGCAGCAGTACAATGTCGGAGCGCCATTCCAAAGGATCGCCGTCGACATAGCTGGACCTTTCCCAGCGTCCGACCGTGGCAACAAGTACCTGACTGTGGTCGTGGACTACTTCATCAAGTGGCCGGAGGTGCATGCCATTTCGAAACAAGAGGTAAAGACAATCACAGACTGCCTTGTGGAGCAAGTGTTCTGCCTATTTGGGGTGTCATTAGAGCTTCACAGCGACCAGGGCAACAATTTTGAGTCCAACCTGGTGAAGGAGGCACTAGAAAGGCTTGTGGTGAACAAGATCCGCACAATAACCCTACATCCCCAGTCAGATGGCATGTTAATTGTGTAATTTACGTCCTCCAACGTTATGTCATATGGGACGATGAATGGCATGCGTTCGTCTAACAGGATAAGGGAAATTCCCGGGAAAATATCTTATCCAGGTAACTCACCCTGACCGAGATTCGAATTTGCTACCACTTGAACGGATGGCATGGTGGAGAGGTACATAAAGACTTTAGAAGGGCACCTGAGGAAGGTCGTGTCTGCCATCAACGAGACTGGGACATTAAGGTGCCATTGTTCTTGCTAGCCTACCGCTCGACTACAAAGGACACCACTGGGATGACACCAGTCAGCTTAATGTTCGGCCGAGGGGTATGCCTCTCTTGTGTTCTGGCTTTCGTAAGCCCCCCGGACGCATAACAGCCAGCAACCGAGTATATGGAAAACCTGTTGGACCAGCTCCACGACATGCACGCGATGGCACGCCAGAACATCCAAAAGGCGAGCGACCGCATGAAGACCCGGTATGAAAGGCAAGCCAACATCCAAGGTTTCCAGCAAGGTGACCTGGTATGGTTGTCCCACCCTACACGGACCAAGGGACGATGCCCGAAGCTCCAGCAGCCATGGCCAGGACCGTACCGATTGGTGAAGAGGATTAACGACGTGATCTAACGCATCCAGAAGGTGCCCCGAGGGAAGATGTTGGTGGTACACCTGGATCGTCTGGCTCGTTACCATAGTTCTGTTCGGGACGACCAGCATTGAGGAGGGAGTAGTATTGCCAGGCCATTTTTGATCGAAGCGGCAAAGGGATGCGTGTGCAGTGTGTAGATAAAAGCTCGCCGAAACGGCGGGGGGGGAGGAGACGGATTTCTCGAGAGTTCGCCTTTTTTCTTACCGGGTCTAGATTGTTTGAGAAATTTCTGGACTGTTAGTAATCTATAAAAAGTCAGCCCGTCCGCCAAAGAGGAGTTAGTCGGTAATTGAAGGCGTGCGGGTAAACAGCTGTGTTTGTTGACCTTGTATGTTGTATTGTATATGTGTACTAAGCGTATTTCTACGGAAATAAAGTGCAATTTTCTTTGTGCTTGTAACCTGGACTTTTCATTTCACGAACCCACAAATTGACTTATCATCCTGCCATGCAGCGCCGAGACACCCGCCGACACTACTACTCTGAAAGAGACCACCAATGAGAGATGATTTCGAATGATAATGAAGATGTCATGGAGTTACAGGAAATTCGGGGGATGTAACTGAATCGTATATTTCAGAAACCACCTAAGAACAAAATATCAAAAAATGTGTTTTTGGCGGTCCTGTACAACTTAAAGGTAAATACATATTTTAGGGCAGAAATAACTAATGTTTCCTATCAGAAATTATGATTACAGCCTTGAAAATAATCAGTTTATTTCAGTAAGAACCCAGGCGCCATCGCTTAGGTTCTTTCTGCGGTAAGTTTCGCTCGTGACGTTTGGCGGCCTTGATGGCATCACGTGTTTTGTGACTCGCTGTGACAGTCACAACTAACCTGTACGTGCCACTCATTTTCCCCGTGTGATAGAGACTTTGGAAGCATAAAGCGTCTCTTGAGAAACATGGACAAAATTTCTACTCCTCATGAATATACAGAGCTCGTGCTAAAAGCTAGTTCTCAGTTCAAAAGTGAATCGAGAAGACATTGACACATTGCCTCACTCACACTGTTTATTCACAGGACATGGTTGACAAGTACATCACGCCATCTATTGACAAAACGGAGAAAGAGGAAACCACTATAACTTGCACTAGTCGAGTATCAGCTGATGATAGGAGCAAGAGCTCTTGAAACATGCCCTGTGAATAAACAGTGTGAGTGAAGCAATGTGTCAATATCTTCTGGATTCACTTTTGTACTAATTTGTGCTTCACTGTCCCTACGCTTCTTCCAAGTTTATACTTTAGTTCTCAGTGTTCTCAGTTTCAAAAGGTGATGGCTCAAGTCATATAAGAAAATGCCAAATTCCGACGAAGCATCAGGCAGGAAAGTACGCAAAGGAAATAAGCAGCCACTGAATGTGTCCAAGTACAAGCAGTTTCTCTACAAGGATACTCCGGGAATAGTGGTCGCAAGCTAGTTCATTGGAGGAATAACATCTACCTTCACATTGCTAAAAACTCCCATCCCTCCAGAACTACCAACAAAGAAAGCTTATCCTTTGGGGAAGGTGTACTTACTTTTATTACTGAGAAAAACAGCTTTAATATTTATATATTGATTACTCAGTTCTTACATGTGTCTGAAGATTCCTGCTGCATAGTCTGGACCCTCTGTATCCTCCCTTGTTCTTTCCAAGGTTCGTTTCATTTTTCTTGCCTTCTTGGTCGTTTCTTCAAACGTTTTATCTGCTTTCAGGACTCGCAGCTCATCAATTTCCGTATATGACTACTAACATGATCAGCACATGTATTGTGTGAACTGGGCCTACTAACCTCAATATTACATGTGGTTTCATTATCTATTGTATTTATACTTTCTACATTTACTGTTCTGTTTTTTTAAAAACATTGCCTGTAAACTTTCTATTTTCAAATATTTTTGCCCTACCCATATCATATATTCACCAATAACTAGTACAAAGAATTATTCAGCAGAAATAACTGTTCACATACACAGCCAAAGACATAAGAAAAATTAGCACCACTTGAAGGATCCATTAGAAAACAAGGCTTACTTCAGAAATATCTGTTCAGTATTACAGAAATTATGATCGATTTTCTGAACGTTTACGAAAAGGGCGTGACAACAACTTAGTATCCACTAATATAATTAGCAAATTAGATACAAAACATTGTCCCAATAAAGTTTTAACTATACATTTGGGATCTATAGGGATGAAATTTTAATAAAATGTAAAAACAAAAAAGTGAATCTTAACCCCAAGTGAAGTAGTTTCTCACCTTAAGGAATTACTCAAACCGTAAAAGCGGATGATGAAAATGTAAATTATTTTAAAAACCTGATGTGCTGCACTCAAATGACTTTCTCTGCTCTGTAGAAGTGCTCTTACACTTACTCCTCTAGCCACTTATCGTTAGTAAACATTAACTTATTGTAGGAGCAAGGAAATGTGGAAGTATATTAAGTGATAGTCTTCTCTTAAAACAAGTGTTGCTGTGTGATGTCTTTAAAATTATACTCTCTCTGAATGGCTAAGTGAAATAAAGAATATGGACTTCCTATTTAGAAAAGTACTGGAAAATCCTCTCAAATAACAACAAATATTTCTGTAATGGTTTACTCCACGAAAAGCAAAGTATGACATGAAGTATGTGAGCCTTAGCGAGGTCTATACTACTTATGGTGTTAAATTTTGTTTCAAAGTTTTACAAAAGTCATCCAGAATGAAGACATTCCCAGAAAATTAAGGACATACATTTCATTTGTAACAAAAACCTCTTAAGCATATGGAAATTTTATCAAAATAGCTTGAACTATTTTTCAGAAATTCAAAATTTTGAAAACTGTTACATGTAAAGGGTAGCCTTCAGTAATGGTGCCTTTTTTTTAAAAAAAGTCTTAGTTTCGTATCCATCGAGGCAGCTAAATTGAATTACAAGTTTTTGTATCTAGCCGATTAATTGAGGTACCTTATTGACATAACACATGCAACTTTTACTCTAAATGATCTTTCTTTAATTCAGAGAACATCAAAACGAATATTTCCACTGACATTTTGGATGGAGTACAATACTTACACTATTGCTGTATATGGTAGAAAAGCAAACAGGAATCACAAAATGTGTATTGTTGTTGAAGTCTTGCTATCGTAATTTTTGTGTGGAATGCTACGTGGTATAAGAAACTGATAAATAGGATATAAAGTAAGCAAAATACATTTTATTGCTTCTCCTGAAAGAGTTACCACTGTTCACACGTAATACACAATACTTTATTCTACAAAACATTTCAGAAAAAAATAACAATTACACATTACATACATTTTAATTTTGGTCTTAGTAGTTGTTTCAGTAGACGCTTTGTTACTGCGATGAGATGAATGTTCCTGTAGATGGTGGCGATCAGGATGACTAAATAAACTCCAGTCGCTCCGGCAGAAGTGCCCTAATAGATCGTAGTGGTCCTCTGGGTGGGTGGCGTTGAAATGGCCTTGTCAGAATGCCCTTCTGAACGGCAAAATAAAGAAACATTTCAAATTCGTTGCGGATACGGAACTCTTCGATGCTGCCGTCCTCCATTGATAATTTCTCAATCCATTGCCAGGCCAAATTTCTATCTTCTGAGCTTCTTAAATCTTCTACATAACATTTTGCATGGAAAATATTGTAGCGGTATTCCTCATTCTTGTCCTCCCTCTCCCCAGTATATTCAGCCATGCCTGGTTTCGATATTTATTAAATCTTGTATAATAATAAGCAGGAAAATTTCCCTGAAAATCTATCAAAAAAGATAGAATACGTAAAATCACAGATGGATACCGTAAAGTGTTTACAAAACAATGAAAAAACGGATTTAGTCCAGGCCAAACTTGTTCTACTCTACTGATCAGAGAATTGCAGTTAGCAAACTGTGTAGCCCAGGTGTAGATTAACAGAAAGCCTGTACTGAGATCCGGTAAGGCACATCTGCCTGTGTAAGTGTCTTATCTGAGCCTGTAAGCTTGTGATGGGAGTATTACAATACAAAATGTCGATATATTTGAGTCTTGGATATTCTCGAAACCCAATATGTACCTACTCGAATACTTCTCGGATGAGTTCGAAGTTTTCGTTTGCATTTGTCCTGAACACTGTTTTCGAATACTTGTGGCCCAGGTTCTCGGATAGGTACAGGTGCACTAAAACTTCAAATCTGAATCCAGATCTCGATTGAGTATCACTCATTCTGACTGGTGCTCACAGAGACCAGGAAGCTTATAGCGAAGAACTGGCTGACAAATCAACCACGTATGAGATAATAACACTGGGCAATAAAACTAATTTTTGAATGTTTCGAGCACTTTATGAGGCAATTTCTACTAGTTTTGGGCTGAGAAAAACAAATACGATAATTTTTTTACATTTTACCAAGGTTATTTTAAACGTTTATACGTGGGCTGTTCAATAAAAAATGATCACAGCTTTTTTGGGCAACGTACCTGTACTGATCCATATAATTTTGATGGTACTTCTCAAAATAGTCTCCCCTGAATGCGATGCGCTTGTCCCAGGTTTTCTGTAAGTCTTCAAAGACATTTTGGAAACCATTTTTGAGAGATCCTTCAAAATAGCCTCCGCAGCCTTCACCACTGCATCTGATGATGGATAATACCTCCCACGAAGGCGTTTCTTCAAGTTAGGGAGTAGAAACAAGTCACATGGGGCTATGTCCGGACTATAAGGAGGTTGAGGGATGCACTTCACGTTTATTTTTGCAAGAGTTTCAGCAACATTGGCAATATGCAGCTGCGCATGATCGTGGTTCATCATCCAGCCTACTTCACGGAAATATGGCACCCAATGAAATGTTCAGTATTTCAGAAAGTGATCTTAAGGCAATTCGTTGATTCTCTCTCTCACAATGGCAGCAGCAGTGTTGATGCTTTCTTTCGTAAGAGCAGTAACTGGAGGTCCAGTACCAGGTCCACCTTCCTTTGAAATTGTTTTGTCCTCTTTAAACGTTTTAAACCACCTTCGAGCTGAGCTGCAGGGAAGAGCTGACACTCCATAGGCCTCCTGTAACATTGTATAGGCCTCAACTGAAGATTTGTTGAGACGAAAGCAGAATTTCAAAGACGCATATTGTTCCTCGCGTGTTACTTCCATTGCAGCGGTTTACGATACTGAACATGTCTGAACTTGCCTGTTTCTCACAGGCGGGAACCAGGAGTACCTACAATAGGTTTACTACGGCGTGTCTATTTCTCATTTTAACAAGATTGAATTTTAGTGCGAAAATTTATGACCGTAAAAAATGATGATCATTCTTTATTGAACAGCCCTCGTATATACAATAATGGCATGGGTATATATGTGTTTTCATCATTATTTATGAGCCTAAAATGTGTCTTCTATCGTCCATTGCACGGACATTATTCTTTGGATCACTAGAACTGCTGCTAAGCAGCATTTTATGTGGTTTGCACTCATCTTTTGTTGTGTACACCTTTATATCTGTTTTGTTTTTGGTAAAATGAATATTAAATTTCAGTTCCTTTATAAATAATAAACCATTTGTAATCTCTTACTTAGCGAATACAATTTACAGATGTATGAAGTTGCTATTTGATTGTGACAAAGAAAACTTGTAAATTATACAAAACTTCATCGAAGCTTGTTTGTAAAGTTGAACTCTAGATCACCAATGTGAAGGAAAAGTTAGTCCCCGGGACCTAATGGAAGTGCTGACGGTTACAGTGACGATATAACGATGAGACTGGGAGTGCCTGAGGAAGGCCAACTGTTGCTACAGACACCTCCCAGGATTATGGCTTCTGACTTTTGCTGCCCTAAGCTTCTTGTAAGCTTCTTTTCTCCACGTCTGTAATCCCTGGTAAGATTCTGAAATGTCTCAACCCTCGGGGAGGGAAGCAACTTTATGTTGACCTCAAGATGCACTGTAAAATATTCTAACACCAAATCCTTGATCAATTACACTGAGCAACAAAAAATAACTTTTAATGCACTTCGGGCACTTCATGAGGCAATTCCTACTAATTTTGCGTTGAGAAAACCAAATATGACAATGAAAACTGCTTATTAGCTCTAGTTTCTATGATATACACAAGGTGGAAGTACTGCATATTAACGGATTGAGAGAAAAGGATACATTTTAATTACATACATGCTCACAACAATGAATGTGCATTTGATTTTTTAACTGGTAATTACAGCTAAGAGTTCTAAATTGCTGGAAAAATACTTCGCAGATAGTCGTGTCTGAAGAGAATCATGTGGTGGCCAACTGACGTCTTCGTCTTTTATCTTGCCTCTTGTGATGGAGTTCTGCATAATACCTATACAAGGACGAAGCATTATTTCATTCCAACGGCCCTGATATCTTTGTTCCATAACACAAATGTCCTGACGGAATCTCTGCCCATGTTCATCCCTAACAGCTCCACAACTGGGAGGGCCCGCTTCGGTAACATGGTGGCAGAGTGTCTGCTTCACGTTCAAGAGGTCCAGATTTCGAATCTCGGTCAGGGTGAGTTACCTGGTTAAGGGTTTTCCGGAGTTTTCCCTTATCCTGAAAGACGAATGTCGGGTAACTCTAAGCCCTCTTGACCCTGGGCTCATTTTAGCATCATTTCGCCCATTCCATTCATCGGACAAAATGACTTAACGTTGGAGGACGTAAAATTAAAAAAAAAAAAAACTAGGAGGAAAATGGATCTTATGCGACATTTTGCATCCAAGGTATTTTTGCAGGAGCACTGTCACCAAATGCTTGTGGTTGTCATCTGTTTTGTTACCTAAAAATCCATTAACAACACCCTTGAAGGCTTCCCAAGCTTCCTTTTCTTTCCCCTCCAAAATTTGGTCAAACGCAGGACACTTTACAAGTTATCTTATTTCTTTTTCGACAAAAATGCCTTCCTTAACTTTTGCATCACTTACTTTCCAAAATATCTTTCTGATTATGTTTTGTTATTTGACAGGTGTGCCAACTCCCAAAAAATTCCCCAAGTTTAAAATCTTCACTCTAAAAAATGAAATGTCACTTTATCTTCAAAACAAGAGCTAATCTGTCATTTTCATGGTGATTTTTAATTCATCAGATGGAAATATATGTAAATTCATTATTTAAGCCCGAAACATTTTCATTATTGCCCAGTGTTATCTTTAAGAAGCAACACATTTTTCAAATCCATTGAATAAGTTTACTGACGTCTTACGCGCATTTCCCTACTTGATTTTGATCAGATTGTTACCAATACCCATTCCTCTACCTTCTTCATGTTAATCGAGTTAGTACTTCGTAGAAATGTTTATATTATATACCTCCTTGAAGGTACAATGGTAGTATGAGAGTGCATAGACTTAAGTGATTGTCAAATCTTCTAACAGCTCGTCGCTATATCATAGCTGCGTATGGGCAAGAGATGGAAGCGAGTAACGACGTACCATTTGAGAAAAGTTAAATAATTTGAAAATTCAAATCATAACAAAGAGTATCTCTGAAATGGTTAATTCAATGAAGGATATGTTAGTGACCGTACTACCAGAGGAGGGAGTGTTTACAAGGAGAATGTCATTCTGCCATGCAGCGCCGAGACATTCGCCGATACTTCTTCCCTGAAACAGAGCACCAGAGGAGAGTTGATGTGAAATCTAAAGACGGATGGAATAGAGGCACAGGAAATTAGGGGTGTAATTAGCCATTCGCCTGGTGAGCAGGGAAACACCCAAGTCAGGTAGGTCGGTCAGGGTAATCGAGCCTGGGCCTCCCGAAAGCGAGCCACAAACCGAACCACGTGTAATCCAGCTCAGTTATACATGGGAAATTTAGGGCCTTCTTTACATTCCAAGGGAGAGCTCCTTTTAATTTTACCAAATCTGCTGTTCTGGGACCAAAATTTAAAAGTGAGTATAGAAGTAAAAGATGCTTAAACACAAAATAAGACTTGAAGCTTTCCTAACGGCGAATTTGCTCAATTTCTTCTCGGGCAACAAGCCAGGTGAAAAGACGATTAGATATCAACGTTTCGGGAGTGTGCACCTCACCTATTATCAGGATATCATCAGGCGACCCCACCGAGGTTTCGGTAGTTTTCCCTGCGGGGTTGACGCACGTAAGTGGCGTATCCACTTCCGTCCGGTCTTGACGTTATGCTGAGCGGGGGGGGGGGGCTTTTTAGACTCCAGTTATTGCCCTATGGAAAGAGCCCTGGGGTATCCATCGCTCCCGGGTAGAAGGAGGCCCGGACCCTTGGTCCTACGGGTCCAGGACTAATGGGAGTAGAACCTCTGCACTTAACCAGTATCAGGATATTTATAAAATGCTATAACCATAATGAAATACTGGATATAACACAAATATAAACAAAGAGAAAAGACTATCAAAATTCGCATGACTGAACAAAAGACTGTTTTCAGTAAATTAAATGCCAGATCAGGAGATGGTGTGAGTATAGAAAATTAATTGGGTCAAAGAAACGTAACTATTTAACTTGATTATCAAACTGCATTGATCTTTGCTTCTTAAATCGATGGATTTCCATTTTAAGGCCGGTTTCCAAGAGAAGCTGAACTGAAATCCAGTATCACGATTAAGCATGCTTCTTTAAGAGGAAATCGCCAAAGCCTCTTTAATTCTCTGCTCCCAGTAACTGTTGCTTTTGCCAAGATCGCCGTCTCCTGAAAATTGGCTGTATGTTCGTTATCAAAACAATAATTTGCCATCCGAGGCTTCTCAGGCTGCATTAAACGAGTGCTCCGTTCGTGGTCGATTATTCTAGTAGCAATGGTCCCTCCGGGTTGTCCTATATACGGTGTCCCGGAATGCGGTACACTCAAGGAAGTTGGAAGTCCAGTTTTTGTTTCACTGGTCTCAACAGATGTTTAATCTTCGGAGGTGATTGTGTATGGTCCTGATGTTGTACTTGGTGAGAATTCTGGTGATTCTGCCGTATAAATTGTCGGTAAACGGGATGCAGGCTGTAGCGGTAGGATTATCTGACGCTTGCTGTATTACAGGTTTCCCTTTCCTGAACCCTCGGTCACCATAGCATCTCCTGACCTGGCACTTAATTTACTTAAAAGTCTTTTTTTCAGTAATGCGAATTTTGATAGTGTTTTGTCTTTTTTATAGTTATGTTACATCCAGTGTTTCATTTGTGGTTATAACATTATATACATATGCGGATGGTGGGAGAGATGCACACTCCCAACACGACGATACCTAATCGTCCTTTCGCCTGGCTTGTTGCCCGAGAAGAAAGTGAGCATGCTTAGACACTTTGACAATTTATATAGTTCATAATCATCATATAACCTGGCAAAACATTAGAGCTTGTATTAAGCTTTACATTGTTGAGTTACAGTTTTTCCATTCTTTCATTGCTTAGTTTTACTAACACTAAATCATAGTTTGATTATGTATTCTGAAACTCACATTTTGCACATTGCTTTATGTTCTGAAAGTAATATGGATCAATGTTGTGTGCCGTAGATGGTGCACAGATATTCCTTTTCTTTGTGAAGAGTTTCCTTGTTATTGATTTGAATTTTCCAGTGCTATCCTTCTTCGGATTATCCTATTTGTAGAATTTACACCCCCAGTAGGACAGGGGATCCGTCCCCTTCAGCTGCTGTGGTGCGAGAGCTTTGGACCCTTAGCGCTCATTGTACCTCTGACGTTACCTGAGGAACATCAGGCCGAACATTCAAACCCCTCCCTGAATGGGAGTTGTTTGGATTGGGTTGGACTCGAGGGGCAGTATGTTCCCGACCCACGCGGGAGATCGTGTACCACCGGGAAGGCTTCGGCCGCCCGGAGGGGACAGAGGTTTGCCTAAGAAGTACCGGGTACTAGCCTGCAGAACTAGTAGAAGATGTGTTAGATCACCAGGCAGCCCCAACTATCCTGAAAAGCTAGTAGAAGGTGTGCTAGATCACCAGGCAGCCCTAACTAGGCTGCAGAGCTAGTAGAAGATGTGCTAGATCACCAGGCAGCCCCAACTAACCTGCAGAGCTAGTAGGTGTGCTAGATCACCAGGCAGCCCCAACTAGCCTGCAGAGCTAGTAAAAGGTGTGCTAGATCAATAGGTAGCCGCAACTAGCCTGCAGAGTTAGTAGAAGATGTGCTAGACCACCAGGCAGCCCCAACTAGCCTGCAGAGCTAGTAGAAGATGTGCTAGACCACCAAGCAGCCCCAACTAGCCTGCAGAGCTAGTAGAAGGTGTAATAGATCAACAGGTAGACCTAACTAGCCGGCAGAGTTAGTAGAAGATGTGCTAGATCACCAGGCAGCCCTAACTAGCCTGCAGAGTTAGTAGAAGGTGCGCTAGATCATCAGGCAGCCCCAACTAGCCTGCAGAGTTAGTAAAAGGTGTGCTAGATCAACAGGTAGACCTAACTAGCCTGCGTAGTTAGTAGAACATGTGCTAGATCATCAGGCAGCCCCAACTAGCCTGCAGAGTTAGTAAGAGGTGTGTTAGATCACCAGGCAGCCGCAACTACCCTACAGAGCTAGTAGAAGATGTGCTAGATCAGCGGGCAGCCCCAACTATCCTACAGAGTTAGTAGATGTGCTAGATCAGCGGGCAGCCCCAACTAGCCTGCAGAGTTAGTAGAAGGTGTGTTAGATCACCTGGCAGCCCCAACTACCCTACAGAGCTAGTAGAAGATGTGCTAGATCAGCGGGCAGCCCCAACTATCCTACAGAGTTAGTAGATGTGCTAGATCACCAGGCAGCCCCAACTATCCTGCAGAGTTAGTAGAAGGTGTGCTAGATCACCAGACAGCCTCAACCTTCCTGCAGAGGTAGTAGATGTTCCAGATCACCAGACAGCCCCAACTATTCTGCAGAGCTAGTAAAAGATTTGCTAGATCTCCAGACAGCCCCGCCAAGGTTATTCGGTAGTATTTCCTGCGGGGTTGACACGCGTAAGAGCCGTATCCAATTTCATTTCGTCTGGACTTTTCTGTCGATCGGAGGGGTGATTTTTAGACTCAAGGCATTGTCCTAGGGAAAGACCCCCGGTGTTTTCCAGTGCTCCCGGGTGATAGAGACCGGAGTCTTCGAATTTTCTGGTGGACCTCGCGACAACATGTAGAATTTACACCCCAAGGACTTTGGTAAGTATTAAGCAACCTTCGGTTCATAACATTTCAAAGAAGGGATATTATCCTAATATCGGGTATGTGGATGAACAAAAGCAATAAGAATAAGAAGAAAATGTGATGAATGAGATGACGGAAAAATTAGCGATTCGAGTTGTTCAAACCAACATTCTCTTACCGAATGAGGAATACCGCAATAAAAAGTCTTCGATCAGAGCTTGAACCCGGTGCCTACAGTATGGAAATCTTACAAGTTACTGAGGCGCCATCTTGCTCGATTCCAGTACTTTGAAATCAGTAAGCTAATGTTGTCCCTCTGTTGCTGCTTCCCCATTCCTGACCGTGTAAAGATAATGGAATTTCAAACAATCGCATAGGGACCAGTTCTTAAAAGATTTGACTAGCACTTAAAGTCTACTGTATTTTCCTTATTCTCATTGTACCTACAAGGAAAGGCGTCACGTCTTCCTGGATTAGACATAAACTCGATAGAAAGGCGACTTTCCCTAGGAAAAAAGGTATGTGATTTGAACAAAGCCTCCTGATTATAATGATTATATTTGCTTTTTTGACAAGATAGAAGCGTATGGTCACTGTTCTTTTGTCTATTATTGAAATGGTGCATCTAGTGTAGGCTATAGCTTTCTTTCCAGAAACGAAAAACGGGTGACTGTAAATTTGAGTTCATTGCTTATTATGAACAAAAAATACACCATTATTTAAATTTAAAGTTTGAAGCAGTTTGTTAATTGTTTATACTCTTTGTAGTTTAACACCGCTGCACTAATATTTTGCTCGCTTCTGTAGCGGAGGTGGTAGCGTGTGTGCCTCACATTCAAAAGCTTCCGAGTTTGAATCTCGGTCAGAGTGAGTTATCTGCATAAGGAATTTTACAGGGGTTTCCCTTATTCTGAAAGATGAACATCTGGTAAATCTAAGTTCTACGGACCCTGTACTCATTTGAACATCACTTCATTCATCGTCCGATATGACTTAACTTTGGAGGCTGTCCCGTACCTGAAACATGAATGTCTGGTAATTCCAAGCTCTATGGACCCTAGCCTCATTTAGACATCACTTCATTCATCATCGATGTGACTTAATATTGGAGGTTTTCCCTTATCCTGAAAGACGAACTTCTGGTAAGTCTAAGCTCTATGTCCCCGTAACGCATTTGCAGATCATTTCATTCGTCGTCTGATATGAGCAAACGTTGTAATTTTTCCTCCATCCCGAGAGATGAATGTCTGGTAACCCTAAGTTCTATGGACACTGTACTCATTTAAACATCATTTCATTCATCGTCAGCTATGATTTAACTTTGGAGGCTCAATCTTATTCTGAAATATTAATGTCTGGTAACACTAAGCTCTATGTACCCTGGACTCGTTTGAACATTATTTCATTCGTCAGCTATGATTTAACGTTGGAGTTTTCACCTCATCCTGAAAGATGAATGTCTGGTAACTCTAAGCTCTATGGACACTGTACTCATTTGAAAATTATTTCATTCGTCAGATATGATTTAACGTTGGAGGTTTTACCTAATCCTGAAAGATGAATGTCTGGTAACACTAAGCTCTATGTACCCTGGACTCATTTGAACATTATTTCATTCATCTTCCGATGTGACAACGTTGGAGGTTTTACCTTATACTGAAAGATAAATGACTTGTAACTTTAAGCTCTGTGTACCTTGTGCTCATTTGAACATCATTTCATTCATCGTCCGATATGATTTAACCTTGGAGTTTTTCCCTTAAACTGAAAGATGAATGTCCGGTAAGTCTAATCTCTATGGAGCCTGGACTCATTTGAACATCATTTCAGTCATCGTCCAGTATGACCTGACGTTGTAGGTTTTCTCTTATCCTAAACGATTTATGTCTGAAAACTATAAGCTCTATGCATCGTGTACTCATTTGGAGATGATTTCATCAATTGTCCGATATGACTAAACGTTGCAGGTTTTCCCTTATGCTGAAAGATGAATGTATAGTAACTCTAAGGTCTATGACCTCGGCTCATTTGAACATCATTTCATTCTGTGTCCGATATGACTCAACCTTGGAAGTTTTCTCTTATCCTGAAAGATGAATATCTGGTAACTATAAGCTTTTTGCGTTCCTTGCCTCTCTTTCCTGGTATTCATATAGATTAAACTTTCAACGATGTTAAGCTGTTAGCTGCGACATTCATACTGTTTTCACAGCATGTTCTTTGTAGCTTATTGCAGTTTATTTACTCATATTGGTGCTCTAATCTGAGCCTCTAAGTATTAAAACGGGGGTGATAAAGAGATTTGTTAGCTATTTGGGACATGGGTGAAGTAGCGTTTGCATAGCAGATTCGTTTATGAAGTGATTACAATGGAAGGTCTATGTTGCAGGAGGATTGGCAGAGAATACGACTGTCCATCCTAGTGGGGTTCACGCCAGTACTGTTGGCGAACCGGACGTGGCTCACGGGCGGTAGATTACCCAGCTCCGCCGCGGCAGATAATCCAGCCTCCAGATGCGACTCACTCTTAACGCGCACCCTTACCTATCTCTACTTACCCGTTCTTAACCTGTGGCTCATGCCGTGTCCGACCGAACTCTCTTTCGACTGGGTCATGGACGCAGTGCCCTTGGTTCGTTCCCCGCTGGACCCACGGAACCTCCTCACTGTGCTCCTTTACTCTACCTTAGCTTGGATTCTTGTAGTGCATTTGGGTAAGATCACCAGAGACCCTGCGTATGTCAGATACAGCAAGAGGTAAGTGTTACACTCAATGCATTCATTTTCAGGTAATACAGAATCAAATTGCTGTCACTGTCTCCGAGAAAAAGCTGTGGATTTCTAGTACCTACTCTCTAACAACAAATATATCGTTTATATTTGCCCATCTAAAATACGAGGGTGGTCTGACACGCTTCCGACCTCAACATGAAGATTTCAGCACTCGTAAATAAAAGTTGGTAACCTTCGTTGCACACCTGTTGGTATGTTCACTTCTATTTAGTTAAAGTATTTTCGAAACTAAACTTTACGAAGGTGGTCTGAAAAGTTTCTGACCTCATCATAAAGATGGCAGCACTCGCAAATAAAAGCTAGTGAACTTCGTTGTCCATGTTGACAATTACTCACCAAAGTTGCAAACATTTTGGACGCTCAGTTGCTATGTAAGTCATTTGAGTGATTTGATTTGAGTGTTTTTATGAAAATGGACGAAATCTAATATGGAGCTGTCACTTAATATTTGGTTTAGAAAGGCAATACGCTTACGCAAATCAAAGTTGAGTTAGATTCTGTGTATGGAGAGTCTGCACCATCATTTACCACAGTGAAATTTTGGGCAGCTGAATTTAAACGTGGTCGTAAGAGCTTGGGAAGCGATGAAAGTGTCGGGCGTCCAAAAAATGCAACTACCAACGAAAACCTCGCTAAAGTTCACCAAATGGTGCTAGACGACCGCCAAATTACAGTGCGAGAGATAGCAGAAGCAATGGACATGTCAAAAGCACGTGTTTGTCCCATATTAATTCAACATTTAGACATGAAAAGCCTTTTCGCGCGTTGGGTGCCGCATTTGCTCACGAGAGGCCAACAAACGTGTTCGAATGAATATTTCCAACGCTTTTTGGCGCAGCTTAGGCGTAATAAATCCGAATTTTGGCGCCGATTAATTACTGTAGATGAAACACAGATACATCACTATAGGCGGGAAAAAAATGCAGTCCAAACAGTGGAGTGCGAAGGGGGGCCCGGCTCCAAAGAAACCAAAAACCTTTTTTTTGGCTGGAAATGTGGTGGCGACTGCGTTTGTGTAGTTATAGAGTTCTTTAAATTGATTATTCTCAAAAAGGGAAAACCATTACAGGAGCATACTACGAATCATTACTTGACAAGCTAAACGCAGAACTTGTAGGAAAACGTCTATATTTGTAGAAAAAGAAAATTATTTTTTACCAAGACAACGCATCGTCACACACCTCAGCGGTTGCAATGGCGAAAATCGACACATTACATTTTGAACTGCTTGACCATCCGCCTTAATCACCAGATCTAGATCAAAGCGACTACTCTTTGTTCCCTCATCTGAAAATTACGCTCGGAGGACAGAGATTTTCGTCAAATAAAGAGGCAGTCACCTTCGTGAACAATTATTTTGCAGAGAAAAGCTCCGAATACTATTTGGACGGGTAACAGAGATGGGAGCATCGTAGGGAGAAGTGTGTAGAGTTACAAGGAGATTATGTTGAAAAACGCCGAGGACTATTTGGACGGGATACAGAGATGGGAGCATTGCTGGGAGAAGTGTGAAGAGTTACAAGGAGACTATGTTGAGAAACGCCGAGTACTATTTGGACGGGTTACAGAGATGGGAGCATCGCTGGGAGAAGTGTGTAGGGTTACAAGGAGACTATGATGAAAAACGCCGAGTACCATTTGGACGGGTTACAGAGTGGGGAGCATCGCTGGGAGAAGCGTGGAGGGTTACAAGGAGACTATCTGGAAAAACGCCAAGTACTGTTTGGACGGGTTACAGAGATGGGAGCATCGCTGGGAGAGGTGTGTAGAGTTACAAGTAGACTATGTTGAAGAACGCCGAGGACTATTTGGACGGGTTACAGAGATGGGAGCTTCGCTGGGAGAAATGTGTAGAGTTACAATGAGACTATGTTTAAAAACGCCGAGGACTATTTGGATGGGTTACAGAGATGGGAGCATTGCTGGGAGAACTGTGTAGAGTTACAAGGAGACTATGTTGAAAAACGCCGAGTACTGTTTGTACGGGTTGCAGAGATGGGAGCATCGCTGGGAGAAGTGTGGAGTTACAACCAGACTATGTTGAAAGTCGCCGAGTACCATTTGGACGGGAATCGCTGTCAGAAGTGTGTAGAGTGTCAAGGAGACTATGTTGAAAAACGCCGAGTACTATTTGGACTGGTTACAGAGATGGGAGCATCGCTGGGAGAATTGTGCAGAGTTACAAGGAGACTATGTTGAAAAACATTGAGTACTATTTGGTTGGGTTACAGAAATGGGAGCATCGCTGGGAGAAGTGTGTAGAGTTACAAGGAGACTATGTTGAAAAACGTTGAGTACTATTTGGATGGGTTACAAAGATGGGAGCTTTGCTGGGAGAAATGTGCACAGCTACAAGGAGACTATGTTGAAAAACGCCGAGTACTGTTTGAACGGGTTGCAGAGATGGGAGCATCGCTGGGAGAAGTGTGCAGAGTTACAAGGAGGCTATGTTGAAAAACGTTTATTACTATTTGGGTGGGTTACAGAGATGGGAGCATTGCTGGGAGAAATGTGTAGAGTTACAAGGAGACTATGTTGGACAACGCCGAGTACTATTTGGATGGGTTACAGAGATGGGAGCATCGCTGGGAGAAATGTGTACAGTTACAAGGAGACTATGTTGAAAAACGTTGAGTACTATTTGGTTGGGTTACAGACATGGGAGCATCGCTGGGAGAAGTGTGTAGAGTTACAAGGGGACTATGTTGAAAAACGTTGAGTACTATTTGGATGGGTTACAGAGATGGGAGCTTTGCTGGGAGAAATGTACATAGTTACAAGGAGACTATGTTGAAAAACGCCGAGTACTGTTTGAACGGGTTGCAGAGATGGGAGCATCACTGGGAGAAGTGTGCAGAGTTACAAGGAGGCTATGTTGAAAAACGTTTATTACTATTTGGGTGGGTTACAGAGATGGGAGCATCGCTGGGAGAAGTGTGTAGAGTTACAAGGAAACTATGTTGAAAATCGCCAAGTACTATTTGGATGGGTTACAGAGATGGGAGCATCGCTGGGAGAAATGTGTACAGTTACAAGGAGACTATGTTGAAAAACGTTTAGTACTATTTGGACGGGTTGCAGAGATGGGAGCATCGCTGGGAGAAGTGTGCAGAGTTACAAGGAGGCTATGTTGAAAAACGTTTAGTACTATTTGGATGGGTTACAGAGATGGGAGCATCGCTGGGAGAAGTGTGCAGAGTTACAAGGAGGCTATGTTGAAAAACGTTTAGTACTATTTGGATGGGTTACAAAGATGGGAGCATCGCTGGGAGAAGTGTGTAGAGTTACAAGGAGACTATGTTGAAAAACGCCGAGTACTGTTTGGACGGGTTGCTGAGATGGGAGCATCGCTGGGAGAAGTGTGGGGAGTTACAAGGAGACTATGTTGAAAAATAAATTTCTGAAAAATGTCTTGTATATTTATTAGGTCGGAAATATTTTAGACCACCCTCGTGTGTGTGTGTGTGGGGGGGGGGTGTAAAGTGCGGAATGATTTTCATAAATAAACATGTAGTCCAAATTGATTCTCAGCAAAATTTCTTACACATTATCTATCTGAGGAATGAGTGCAATTTTTAATGGGTGATAGCTGGTGTGGTGTGGTGTTGTGTGGCACGGTTTAGAGAGTTCAGAGGAGTAGGGAATATAGTACAGGACAGAGGATGAACGTAGCGTACGCAGAACGTCTCACATTTTCTCTTGCTAAATATACGAGTGTATTTCTTGTCCTTCCAGTTTCAAAAGCGAACTTTTACTTAACAGCCTTTATAAGTATACGAACTCTAGGAATTTCTCTTTTCTGCACGTGAAACTGGAGAAAAGGTCTGTACAAAACACATTTTCCAAAATTTTGGATGTGGCAATATTTACCAGGTGTTGAGAGTTTTTCTCCCTTAGACTTTGAATTTTGATCCTTTTTATTATATTATGCACAGTTCCTTTACAGCCGTTGCTATCCTTTTTATAGCTTTAATGGTTTAGACCAGGGGAATGAAGGTGGTGGCTTGTAATGTCAGCTCCATCAGCTCTAGCAGCCAAACATGCCTCCGAACGAAAGACAGGATAGCGTGTGACGCCACCGCTCTGATTTCTGCTGCCCAATAAGAAGGACATAGTTTGATGTTTTGGGGGACCCACAGTATAGGAAAGACAGGAAACTTATCGGGTATTAATAATATGTACAACTTACATCTTGAGTGTTGTAATATTAATGCCGATTGCTTTAATTACACAATTGCTGACAGTTTATAAGCAATTACATTTAGTTCTGTGCTATGATAAAATATATAAAACTTCAACTCGTAGTTTATCTGAAGGTCAGGCATATTATAAAGTAAATAAAATGAACCATAAAGTAGTTTTCTCTGCAAATTACAGGGGACCCACTCAGAACAAAATTTTCCGACATTTTCTGTTTCGTTTTTCTTTAACTATTTTAACAATATCAGGACGTAATATCTAGTAAATTTGTAATCGAAGGCTGTATGTTAGATTGTGATACGACAGGGCACTTCAGGGTTTGTTAATTCCATAACAAAAAAGTGTTCGCAAATATATATCCAGTCAAACATACACAATGTCCGTGCGGCAAATAAATACAACTTTGGAAATCTGGTTTGGGAACATTCTTGTAAAAATCAGCCAAGTCTTTCTTTTGTGTATATTTGGCCTCCAATAAATCGTCACATTGTAAAGTTAACAGTTCCTTTAGGTACGTGGCAGCTACATTGTTGTCATCGAGTGTGCTATACCTGACTGAAACCACAGATTCTGCACTCACAGTGCCATTTTTTAGGCAAATTGGTACTACACGGCTCTTGCCTGACGTCACACGCACTGCTGGCCTCGTTCTTGGCTTAAATACGTCACAACTCTCGAAGCTGTCTTCCTGTGGTTTAGATCTTGACGTTTCTCTTCTTTAGAAAGCTGTAACATAGTTTTTCTTCTTTGAGAGCGTATGACCGGGTTTACATTTGGACTTTATTCGGACCCGTGCATTCTAATAGATCAAAGTGCTGCATTCCAGTATTACCGAACGGTACAGGGAATGGTGACGTAATAGCGCCTATCCGTTTGTGTTTACGCAAGCTGCCACCTTTGTACGTTTCCATTCGTTCTTGAGACAGATTGTGTATTGTGCACAAAGCAGTGTAATAGACAAGTGCTTTCAAATGACTTTCCCTACTCATTCCTGTACAAACTGTTCTTACAAACGCGTAGTGTCCCATCTATGTCATGTTGATCTGGTTAAACCTTTACGGAAATGGTAGACAGTTCCTTATGCGCAATGCAAATCCGGAAATGCAGTAGGCTCTAAGCTGCCACCTTTGGACGTTTCCATTCGTTCTTGAGACAGATTGTGTATTGTGCACAAAGCAGTGTAATAGACAGGTGCACTCAAATGACTTTCGCTACTCATTCCTGTACAAACTGTTCTTACAAACGCGTAGTGTCCCATCTATGTCATGTTGATCTGGTTAAACCTTTACGGAAATGGTAGACAGTTCTTTATGCGCAATGCAAATCCGGAAATGCAGTAGGCTCTAAGCTTTAATCAAATTTAAGAAATGGTTGGTATGTGCAGACTTCGAAACACCAGCTTCATACCAATCATAAGGAATGCCTCAGAAAAGATTAACTTCTCAAAAAATAAACAAATAAATTGCGTGTTTTAGAAACATCAACATTTTACGGGGGTAGCTCAGAAAGTAAACTCCGTTTGGAAAAAAACAATTTAAAATATAAAAATGTCATTATTATATCTGAAAACTACAACATTTCTTCTATTTTTATACATATTCTCCAATGAGTTGGCTCTTCTCGGTCGGAACCCGGTGAATGATCCTTCAGTCACACACTATCTCATAATGTTAATTTTAGTTGGGTGGGAGATAAAGAATCGAGGGATTTCAGTCATTTATCTGATGTTTCCGTTGGTATAACTCGGCGTGAGGCTCTCGTCAGGAAATTCAGGACTGGGTACGTCCTGATTCGTTGTAGGTTTTTGAAGGAAAACACCTCGACTCTTGGACGTAAGTAGATTTATTGCGATCCTTGACGTATCATGGGTATCATGGCCACATACCAGTCGTACTGGGCCTAATGGGAATCGTTGAAGATCAGAGAGGGCGTGCTGTTCCGGGTATTGGAATCTTCAGATGGGAAGACGTAGCTCCTCGGAGTAAGGTCCCGGAAGTCTTGGAGGAAGTGCACTCCGGTACTTTAGGAGGACACCTGGGAGCGAACCGAACGATTGAAAAACTCCAGCAGCACTGCTAAAGGCTGAGGCACCGAGCAGACGCTGAGAGATTGCGCCGTCAGTGTCACGTGTGTGCAGCGAGTCGCGGCACGCAGACTAGGAGCCGGGGTCACATGCAACAGTATAACGTCGGACCGCCATTCGAACGCATCGCTGTTGACATAGCTGGACCATTCCTAGTCTCCAACCGAGGCAACAAGTCCGATGGTGGTCGTGGACTGCTTCACAAAGTGGCCATCCCGAACCAGCAGGCAAAGACTATCACAGGCTGCCTCGTGGAGCAGGTGTTCTGCCGATTTGGGGTGCCATTGGAGCCCAACAGTGACCAGGACACCAATTTTGTGTCCAACCTGATGAAGGAGGCACTAGAAAGACTTGGGGATAACAAGACCCGCACAACACCTCTACATCCCCAATTGGATGGTATGGTTGAAAGATATATCAGGACCTTAGAAGAACTTCTGAGGAAGGTCATGGCTAGCCATCAGCGAGACTGGGACGTCAAGATGCCACTGTTCTGTCTGGCCTACCGCTCGTCAACACACGACACCACGGGCATGGCGCCAGTCAGCTTAATATTCGGTCGAGAGTTACGCCTACTTTGTGACCTGGCCTTTGGAAGCCCTCCGTAAACGAAACAGCCAATACCGAGTATGATAAGAACCTGGTAGACAACCTCCACGACATACACGAAATGGTTCGCCAGGACATCCAGAAGGCGAGCGTCCGCATGAAGACCCGATACGACAGGCAAGCCAACGTTCAAGGGTTCCAGCAAGGTGACCTGCTCTGGATGTACCGTCCAACCCAGACCAAGGGACGCTGCCCGAAGCTCCAGCAGCTATGGCAAGGACCATACCAGGTGGTGAAGAGGATTAACAACGTGGTCTACCGTATCCAGAAGGGGCCCCGAGGAAAGATGTTGGTGGTACACCTGGATCGCCTGGCCAGCCACGATGGTGTTGTTCTGGACTACCACCTTTGATGAGGGACCAGTGTTCCAAATTATTGGAAGGCACGACCAACTGGAGGTGGGTAGGTGACAGGAGGCATTCAGTCCATGCCCACCCATTTATCTTGTAGCGCTAACATAGGGGATGATTAGGAAATTGTGACTAGGCACTGTACCGTCTCTTTCTCCTTCCCTGACGTCTGGAACAATCGGGACGATGTTCCGAGCCACTAAGCTTCCACAAACAGCGATCTTCCTATATAAGAGCTGCAGTAGACGTCTCAGGCAAAATTTGCTAGCAGCTGTGAAGAGTGAGGTGCTAGCGAACGGACTGGCAGACAGCGTACGTGTATCAGAGGAATTTTACGTAAATGTGAGTTTGGAGTGGACCTGTGACAACGAACAGGTACACTGTAATTGTGTGCGCTACGAAATTCTATGTCATCGGTAAGTGTTCCAACTGTAATTCGGTGGAAATAAAGAACATTTTGAGTTTGTGCAATTGGACATTTAATTTCAAGAAGCCACTAAGTCACCGTACGATAGAAGTGCTTCGTGCTGTTTTGAGTTTGCTTCAAACAAGGGTTGGAGTCTCGCCTTGGCCATTGGTGTTTACGTATATACAGAGTGTTACAAAAAGTTAAGGCCAAACTTTCAGGAAACATTCCTCACACACAAAGAAAGAAAGAAAGAAAGTATGTTACGCGGAAATTTGTCCGGAAACGCTTAATTTCCATGTTAGAGCTCATTTTATTAGTACTCTTCAAATCACATTAATCATGGAATGGAAGCACACAGCAACAGAACGTACCAGCGTGACTTCAAACACTTTGTTACAGGAAATGTTCAAAATGTCCTCCGTTAGCGAGGATACATGCGTCCATCCTCTGTCGCATGGAATCCCTGATGCGCTGATGCAGCCGTGGAGAATGGCGTATTGTGTCACAGCCGTCCACAATACGAGCACGAAGAGTCTCTACATTGGGTCCCGGGTTGCATAGACAAGAATTTTCAAATGCGCCCATAAAAGAAGGTCAAGAGGTTGGAGGTCAGGAGGGCGTGGAGGCCATGGAATTGGTCCGCCTCTACCAATCTATTGGTCACCGAATCTGTTGTTGAGAAGCGTACGAACACTTCGATTGAAATGTTTAGGAGCTCCACCGTGCATGAACCACGTGTGTCGTACTTGTAAAGGCACTTCTTCTAGCAGCACAGGTAGAGTATCCCGTATGAAATCATGATATCGTGCTCCATTGAGCGTAGGTGGAAGAACATGAGGTCCAATCAAGACATCACTAACAATTCCTGCCCAAACTTTCACAGAAAATATGTTTTGATGGCGTGATTGCACAATTGCGTGCGGATTGTCGTCAGCCCCACATGTTGATTGTGCAAATTTACAATTTGATCACGTTGGAATGAAGTCTTATCCGTAAAGAGAACATTTGCACTGAAATGAGGATTGGCAAATTTTTGGAAGAACCATTCGCAGAAGTGTACCCGTGGAGGCCAATCAGCTGCTGATGGTGCCTGCACACGCTGTACATGGTACGGAAACAACTGGTTCTCACGTAGCACTCTCCATACAGTGACGTGGTCAACGTTACCTTGTACAGCAGCAACTTCTCTGACGCTGATATTAGGGTTATCGTCAACTGCACGAAGAATTGCCTCGTCCATTGCAGGTGTCCTCGTCGTTCTAGGTCTTCCCCAGTCGCCAGTCATGGGTTGGAATGTTCCGTGCTCCCTAAGACGCCGATCAATTGCTTCGAACGCCTTCCTATCGAGACACCTTGGTTCTGGAAATCTGTCTCGATACAAACGTCCCATGCCACGGCTATTGGCCCGTGCTAATACATACATCAAATGGGCATCTGCCAACTTCACATTTGCACTGACTGCAAAACCAAATTCGTGATGAACACTAACCAGTTGATGCTACGTGCTGATGTGCGTGATGCTAGTACTGTAGAGCAATGTGTCACATGTCAACACAAGCACTGCAGTCAACATTACCTTCCTTCAATTGGGCCAACTGGCGGTGAATCGAGGAAGTACAGTACATATAAACGAAACAATGGGGTATTTTGACAATTTTCTGCACGAATCATTTCAATTCACATTTAAAATAAATACTAAAATGAGCTCCAACACGGAAATTAAGCGTTTCCGGTCACATGTCCACATAACATATTTTCATTCCTTGTGTGTGAGGAATGTTTCCTGATAGTTTGGCCGTACCTTTTTGTAACATCCTGTAGTGCATATGTGTGAAACTAAGTAAAACATAAGAAAATGAACGGAAATAATGAAAAAACTGTTATGAAAAAAAAAGAAAACGGAAGTATCTCTATTTTTAAAAAAAATCGGCTTTATTGTAAATGCTCTAAATGAATTCCTCTCTAGCAATTATTTCCCTCCACAACTTTCTGCTATCTAAAAGCCGCCCTCAATCTTTGTATTTTTGTGTTTGCTCCAATTTTTGATGTAAATTTTGAAACACCTCTCTCCTGTTTCTGCCTGCATGAAGTGTATCAACCAAGAACTGAGGGTGGGAAAAGGACGTTAGTAAAGTGTGCTACACCTGATTTTGACTTTGGGTACGCAATCAGTTGATGACAGAGGCTCTTGACTAAGCGCGAATATATTGTCACCCGAACGTCGGAACTCCCTATAGAACCGGCAGCAGCAGCAGGAGACGGTCGGCGTTCGCCACGCCCACTCGTTTGTCTTATAGCGGTAACGAGGTGTGGCTGAGTCTCATGCTTATATATTAAACTTTGTGATTATGTCTTTTGATTTAAAAGTCTATGTAAATCGGTTAAGGTAAACATCTCTTCTAAACATGAGACAAGTCGTGATGTATGACCTTATGGGGTGAGCCTGTCAACACGCCTAAAAGCATTTAGATTCAATGCTATTTAAATGATCCTACCGTGATTTGAACCCTGGTCCTAAGACGTAAATTACCATTTAAACAACAATTCAGACCTAAAGTATATATGTATACGCTATTTCATTGCGCTAACATTATTAGTTCAAAAGTTATTTAAGATTCAAGTTATTGCGACAGACACGGTAATCGAACCACTGGTCTCTAGGATACGGAATCATAAATCATTCACAACATATGTTAAATGAAAAAACCTGCGCTTTCCCCCCGCTGTTCTAAGTGCAATAGATCAGAAATAGAACACCATTACATAATTCACAATATTATTATATTAGCGCCCACTAGCTACTAGGTAGCATAACAAACAAATTAATAAATTCGATAATAAACACAGATACATAAGTTAATGAAGTAAATAAATAATAAAGTTCAATAGATGATCTGTGTAAGGCAAACAAAATGTCTCATATAAGTTAAATATCAGAATTTACTGTTATAATCTCGATTCAATTATGAAATGTGTAGTGGTGCCCTCTGGAATTAGTTTGGGGTATACTTTCCTATTATTCAAGATTTTAACTCCTGATTACTGCTTCGTTTCCTTTACAATTGCTTAAAGTCATTACGCTAATTTAAAAATATAAGTAAATATGTATGTTATAAAACTTATAGGGATGATAGAGTAGAAGCATTGAACATTTGTTTAGTTTATAGCACCGGAAATACTAGCAATTAAACAGTTCGTCTTTTTCGCACCACTGCATTATGAGTTTAAACAGTTGAAAAGCGTGAAAGGAAAGAGTAAAAGGCGGCAAAGAGGTATGAACAACTTTGGCGCCGAACAAAGCAGCTTGATTGCGTTTCACTCAGTTCTATCTCGGGAGATAGCAAATAAATAGAACGAAATAAAATGTTCCACAGCGTGAACAATAAACAGCAACCAGAGTGGCAACAGTCAATTGAATATTAAGAATTACCGCGATGATCCTGTTTTGTCTACGAATGGCGGGGTAGCGCCCGCTAGACTTAATTTTATTTACTACTTCCGGTACCTACAGATTGTTTCTTCTGATGATAGCGTCAATATCATAAACAAAAATAAAAAACAAGTTATATATAGGATGTAGCATAACATAAAACTAAGCGGCATCCAAAACGTCAAATATCAAGCAAATTAAAAAGTTTTCGGCGAAGATCTTGTTTCGTTTAACAATAGCAAGCCAGCGCCATCTAGAGTTAATTCTGAGAACTATTCGCTACTCTCTCAGGTATTCTCATCTGACCACTACTATATCTGCTTCTATACTGCCTAAATTTATCATGATGCTTTTGAGCTGTACTTAAATATGTATTTAAAAGGTCGAATAAGGAAAAAAAGAAGACAAAAAGTAAGAAGAAGTAAGGTGAAACAACAGCATATATTTGTTTATTTTGGAACACTGTAAATTCTACGAGGTAAATGCTTCCCCGTATTGGCGCCATTGCATTACGAGTAGAAACAATTGAATATCGTGAAAGAAACAATTTAAAAATGCTAAGAAATATGTATCACTTGGAGCTCGTAGCAAAGAGGATTGATCGCGCTTCAGTTATTTCTATCTTGGGAGATCAGCAAATAAATAATTAACATGGTAAGAAAATAAGTAAAGTAGAATTATACATAATTTACATAACATAAAAAACAAACTGCAAACAAAATATTCGATGCAATTGAAAAACCAAAATTTATTGGGATGATCTTGCTCCGTTTACCAATGGTGAAGTAGCACAATCTAGAATCAGTTTTGAGTAATATTGCCTACTTTTACAGATGGTTTCTTCTGATAACTGCATCATCACTATAAAAAACAACAACAAAATTATGCAGATCGCTCGTTTGAATCGGTAGCTAGGTCTAAAGTGGAGTCCTACAAAAAGAAAACACACATTCAAAATTTTCTGAATTTGAACATTGCCGGACCTTTTTTTTTTTTTTTTTTTTGTTATTTTTCTGTTCATCAAATCCTAATTCGTATAGCACGAAGGTTTAAAAACAAATACCTATTTCCAAAATAATCTCACTCCCATCATGATGAAGGAGGGAAAGAAAGGAAGACACAAATGAAAGTTGAAAGGAGGACAGAAATAAAGTAAGGAAGAAATCAAGATGGAAAGCAAGAAAGAAAGGAATAAAAAAAGAAACCTGAAGTACAGAAGTTTAAAAATTTAAGCAAATTACATACAAACTCTGAATGATAACAAGGTAGCTAAAACATAATCAAAATCCAATTGACAAAAATAATACAAGTTCGCGGAAGGAAAGAGTAAACTTGATAAAGTGATTTGAATCATTGGGAGATTCTACCCAAGAGGACGATTGCCTCTCATGTATATTTATTTAGAAGGTAACTAATAAATGAGTAAATAATAAATAATGTTAGAAAAGAGCGACTAAAATGTGAAATGTCAACTAAATATCAAAATGTAGCACGAAGATCTTGTTTTCTTTACAAATGATGAATTAGCGCAATGTAAAATTAATTTTAAGTAATATTCCTTACTCTTCCAGTTTTTTCTTCCGATTACTGTTTCAGTATAACCTTAAATAGGAAAGAAATAGTTAGGCACGCACAACGTTGGAATCGTGACGTAAGTCTAAAGTGATTGTAGGACTTTCTTTTATTGGTATTATTCTATACCCTTCAGTAGACACAATAAAGATAAAGAAAATCTTATAAATTCAAGTGGATTTTTTGTGGACATAATTATGTATTGGTTTAGTAAGGTTTGGTGTTTAACGCCTCAGACCTTAAAGTTTTCATTCGCTAATAATCCTCAACTTACCTCACAAGCACCATAAATAACTATTTAGTGAATGCTGGGAGAAATTTTGGATGCAGCAAAATTATCCCAAATTTCCAGTGCCATTCGTTATGTCAAAGACTGAGCAACAGTTTTAGACCTTACAGATGGCAGAAATAATCACAATGCAGTTGTGTTAAATTAACGTTTCAGATTTTCAGTGTAAGTCTAAGAACAAACTCGCAACTGAAGGTAATGACGCGCTGCAACATTTTCAAGTCATTTAAGTGGATTGCAAGTAACTAGTGAAGAAATTAAAATATTTTAAAGACACTGCATGTCTGTGTCCAGGTTTACTTTCTTTATCACGTAGATAGTAGGCAAAAGTGGTAAGGAATTCTACATAAATATTTGATGCCAGATTTCACTAGGATTACCCACTTCAAAGTCCCCCAAATAATTATTATATCCATGCAGTGGGTTTGTGTGTGTCTTTCACAGCACATTCTGTCTATCAGTAGCTCTCAAAAAGGAAAAAGTCTCTTTCGGCACTAATGTTCGTGCTTCCAATAATGCGGCTCACAACAATTCAAAAAATTCTCTCGTCGCAAATTATTGTTTGCATGGAAAAGTTTTCAAAGAATATTGACCTTTCAAAAGCGTATTAAAATACGTAATTTTTCAGATATGTTGATGAATAATGAAACGTTTTGTATTTCATATTTTCTACAAATAGCATCTGAAGTACTATTCTTGTGGAATAATGGTTATATAACGGTAAATCATAAACGATACACCCAATCTTAATATATAAAAAATACAGCTCCAAATAAACTACAAAATTTATGCTAATTTTATGTAATTATCCATTTCCGAGATGTTCCTAGTTACGTGTTTGAGTTATTCATTGCTTACACATTTCTCAAGTGGGAAGTAGGTATTCGCTTTTTATGTTTTGACCATACAAAGAGAATGTAATTAGGAAGCCAATACCATCGGAAAACCATCATCTTTATATATACAGCAAATAAAAGGGAATTCTTATTGTTTACTAGAAAGCTTTAAATTCATTAACTCAATTGTAGCTGTGTAATACATAAACTTCATCCCCAATTGCAAAATAACATAAAATCCGAATTTGAACCATTTTGGCGTCGTACAAAGAGGTATGATTGCGTTTAACTTACTTCTACCTCGGGAGATAACAAATAAACAGAATGAAATAAAATGTTGTATAGCATGACAAATGTACAGCAAGAAAATTTTCGAATGTGAGTTAAATATCAAGATTTACCGCGATGATCTTGTTTTGTTTACGAATGGCGAAGTAGTGCCCGCTAGATTTAATTTTAGGTACTACTCCCTGTACTTCCAGATTGTTTCTTCTCATGATAGCGTTATGATTATAAACAAGAAACAACAAACAAATAATATATAAACATATGATCTAGCATAACCTAAAAGTAAGCTGCAATCGAAATGTGAAATATAAAGTAAATATAACAATTTACGGCGAAGATTTTGTTTTGTTTAAGAATAGCGAAATAGTGCCATCTAGAGTTATTTCTGAGAAATATTCACTGTTCTCTCAGATTTTCGCTTCTGACCACTACTACTACATCTGCTTTTATACTGCCTAAATTTATCATGATACTTTTGAGTTGTACTTAATTATGTATGTTAAAAAGCGGAAAAAGGAGAAAAAGAAGACGAGGAATAAGATGAAGTAAAGTCAAAATAGGCGGAAATTTGTTTAGGTTGGAATACTGTAAATTCTACGAGGTAAACGCTTCGTCTTATTGGTGCCATTACAATGCGAGTGCAAACATTTGTATGTCGCAAAGAAAAGATTAAAGAATGCAAAGAACTTCATATCATTTGGAGCTCGTAGCAAATAGGATTGATTGCGGTTCAGTTATTTCTATATCGGGAGGTAACAAGTAAATAAGTGATTTAGGCGGTAAATAAATAAAGTAAAAATATACGTGATTTGCATAACGTAAACAACAAACTACAAACAAAATCTGGGATGTAATTTAACAACTAAAATTTACTGCTATTATCTTGTTTCGTTTACTAATGGTGAAGTTCACAATCTAGAATCAGTTTTCAGTAAAATTTCCTATTATTCCAGATATTTTTCTTCTGATAACTGCACCATCACTATAAACAAATAACAACAACGCTATGCAGATCTGTCGTTTGAATCGCCAGCTGAGTGGATTTCTACATAAAAAGCACATTCAAGATTTTCCGAATTCAAACTTTCCGGAACATTGTTGTTCTTTTTCTTTTCATAAAATCCTAATTCGTCTAGCGCGAAGGTTTAGAAAGAAATATCTATTTTCAAAATAATCTCACTGCCGTTAAGATGAAGGAGGGAAAGAAAGGAAGACAGAAATGAAAGTTGAAAGAAGGAAAGAAGTAAAGTAAGGAAGAAATAAAGAAGGAGAGGAAGAAAGAAAGGAATAAAAGAAAGAAAGCCTGAAATAAAGAAGCTTAAAATGTAGCAAATAACATACATTCTCTGATGAAAACAGAGTAGCTAAAACATAATCAAAATACAATTGACAAAAATAATACAAGTTCGCGGAAGGAAAGAGTAAACTTGATAAAGTGATTTGAATCAAGCCGGCCCTCGTGCCATGGCCACTAAAGCGTATGTCTCTAGTGTTCCGCCGCGTAAAGGGTCGCAGGCATGTACCGCCTTGGGCATG